>OX388315.1:18304556-18904556 GCA_947579605.1 Athripsodes cinereus
CCTGAGAATATGCTATACTGTATTAATTTTCCAAATACCAAGATCAAATTTGAATAGCATGATCACTAGTCAGCCCTGGTAGTAACTAAGAATGCCTAAGGGAACGTCAAAAAGTAAGAATATAACACCAAATACTTAGTTGAGTCAATTTTAACGGAGCTTTTGATGATAAGTCTGTTTATTTGCAATTTGTAAAAATAAAATAAAATGTATTTAGAGCTTAGACAAGACGATAATGAATGTGAAAGTTCTTAAATTCGGCAGACATTTAAAAAAAAACACTATTATTGTTTTTTTTTGACAAATCAACTAAGTTGTAAAATGTATTCACTCTAGTTTAATCCATCTCTACTTACCTTTCTTTCATCCTCAGTAGATACATTAACAACACTACACCTAACATTTTCTCATGTACCCAAAGGAACCTTTGTAGTCCTTTTTTCCTTTCTTTCTACTATTTCTATTATTATCATCACTACTGCTTCTCTTACTATCCTTCCATTCTTTCTCCCACCTCTATATATATATCTCTCTCTCTCTGTGTCTTGCCTTCCCGCTATCTCCTGCCACTATTGTGATGATATCTATGTACAATTGTACCACGTGTATTCTTCTTCTTTTTCTTCAGCATTCCTGTCGCCGTGTTTAGAAGAAATAATAATATATAATGGTGAAGGTGCATTAAGGTATTGTAGAATGGAATCTTAGAGACACTCTACTTTAGCCACAAAAATGTAAGATTGGTATTTAACAAAAAAAAAAACAATTTAACAATTAAAAACTTACGTTTCCATACCTTCAGTATTTATTGTGTCCAATATTGGAAAAATGCCTGCCTCTTGAACTTTCACACTTTTTTCCAATGCAGATTCTTAATTCTCACACCGGACTATTTTGTCTGGAACCTTCCAACACTTTTGTGATGATTTCTAGACCTTTAGTCCTACATATATATTTAAAAATGACTTCGTGTCATAAAAATGAGCGGAGCACGATGGTTGACATACTCGTACTTCGCGGCTGAGTTGAAGATATCATATATTTTATTCATCACATTTTACGATAACCGTCTTTACAAGAGCGGGACGTCACTTCTCTTCCTGATACTGTATGCAATACCCGTCTATACATAATAAACCTGCATAACAAATGCCTATGTAAATAATAATAGCAAATCATTACCTTATTTCATTATTTGTTCTTAAATTATATTCCACTTCCACACATTTTGACCACAAATAACTCGGTTAGCAGCAATCCTATTCTTCGTCCTGCCTTTGTGGCGGTTCCCTTTGATTAACTCTGATCTCATCTCATCTCCTCTCACTCTACCTTCTACCTTCTGAGGTGTGATTCCCCATCTACCGTTTACACACCAACCTACATACAAACAAGCATTGAAATAATCGCACTATGTGCTAGAAAAGCATTAAACACTAGAAATATGTGATCAATAAAATGATGAAATTTACTCATCCATTTAGTATTAACTATTACGTTGTTGTGGTGTTGATTTATGTAGCTTGTTATTATGCCGAATATAATTTCCAGAGAATAAAAATATATTTTTTTAAGTGCATGTGTTTTTTTTTACTTTTTTCGTGATTTATTGTAGCGTTGATTTAGGAATAAAATAATTGGTAAAAAAAGGAATTTGGGTTTTAAACATTGTTTTTTTTTATTTCAGTTATATTTTTTATTACAGTGGTTAAAACATGTAATTTATTTGATCGATTAATACGGAGTTTGACAAAAAAAATACTAAAAAATATTTTGTTTTTTAAATCTCATATTTTTTTAAACAATATTGCACACTAATTAATTACTTTTTTGGTGCATCACTCGTTCCTTAATTAAATTACAAAGACAGGGTAAAGGATTTTTTATAAAATGCTTTCCCCGCTCAAGACATTCCCACCTGAGGTTTAAATGGAATTAAAAAAAAAAAACAAATTTGTTCTAAGCACCTCTCATCTAGTTATTAAGATCAATGTTAGGCAATACGACCGCTCTAACTACTCGCTCATTTCTTTTATCATTCCACATATACCTACCTAAGTATTGCCAACTACGTCTTCGTTTTACCTTTTTACTATTAACAATACTATACTGAATGATTGTTTGAAAAGAATGATAAAAGGATATTTGATTTCTTTTCTATTATTATCAACCTATTTTATTAGTGACTCACCTAGGCGTAACAAATAGGATGAGTAATTTATTTGGATAAATATAATGACAAAGTGTTTTCTTTTCAGGTGAGAACAGTTCATCTGAAATAATTGTGACATAATGATATAAAAAAATTGACTGATAATTTTGAACTCCCCCTGAGTTACGTTAAGCATACTGCCTTGTTCAGGGATATGTCTGATAAGATCAACCATTGGAACGAGGTCGGTAAGATTAAGGGATCTGTGTACTGGGGCATCAATGAGTCTATCTCCAGAAAGTCATGGTTCCATAATTCCAGGTTTTCCAGATCTGAGATTGTCACATTGACTCGCTTGCGCTTAAATCACCACAAATTAAACAGCCATCTTTTTAGGATAGGTTTAGTCTCGTCCTCTTTTTGCTACTGCGAGCTCGATGTGGAATCCCTGGATCATGTCTTTCTCGGTTGCCCAATAAGAGACTTTGAGATTTGTATAACGAGATAACTGAAGTCCGGTATCCGATCAACATTTCTTGCTTATTGCAAACTGACACCCTTTGTGTATATCTCAATTTTTTTAAATCCGCAAATTTTTTTTATTACCTTATAGATTGGTGCCTTAAAATTATACGATACCTTCTAAAAATATTGTAGGTACTTGGCACAAATCGTCCCACAAGGAACGGGATGCCGTAATCTTATAAATAATAAAAATATCAACTTATTATTTCTAAGAGTTCACGTAGTAGGTATATGTCACACTATTAGGTCTACATAGTTCGTACTTTATTATATTTCTAACATGATATAGTATCTACGTCATACGTGACATAATAGTGCTTTTGTTTTACCTGTCTGACAAACTATACAGTATACTAGGTAAACCTAAAATGATAATGTCTATAATGCTACCATGTATTTTAAACTATTAGTTATTTTATTCGTTTACTTACTTCTTCTTTTGTTTTCTCTTTTGTCATTTTGTAACGCTATTATTTTGTTTTCAACCGTCGCATTACGTTTTTTGAATTTTAATCATTTACTAACAGAAGTATTATGATTTTTGTCTGTTTTTTTTCAATGCATTTGCATACATCTTATGTTTGGCTACCAGTCTGTTAGTCAAATAATGTCAATGTGGGTCGAATATTGTTGAATGTAAGTAAACTGAGATTGTTCTACCGAGTATCTGAGTCTCGAGTGTTGACTATATTACGTACTAACCTACTTACTTCCGATGATCCAACAGATCTTATAGATCTTTTTTTTAGGTTTGAGATTCATTTAATTTTCATGATTTACTTCTTGACAGTAAATTATGTGCGACATATAGCACTATTCAGCTTTCAAGTAAAGAGTACTAGACGTAGGTCTCCTCTTTAGATCTCTACATTTCCTATCGCAAACGTAATGCATCAGATTACCAGTTTGATTGATGCAATAAGCTTTAAAATTCGTTCGATGTCGGGTGCCTTGCCTCAAAAAAAGAAGAAAAAGATGCAATAGGTACGATCACCATGTTAGCACAATTTATTTATATTATTTTATTCTTTTCTTATATTGTTTATTATATTTAAAATCAATTCAAAGCATCATAAAATTGTCATTTAAACAATTCAATGTATACAGAGGGCGATTGTGTCACTAGACTGCGATATCTTTCAACTAATCCGGGTCAATGATCTAAGTCTAACAATTATCTGCCAATATTCTTCTTGATCTGGTCTAGTAAATCAAGTGTACTAAACACGTTATAGATATGTAAGTCGTAATTTTTGTATCATAAAAAATTAAGGGATACTCGATACACCTAATTATTTTCCTTGTGTTTGTTTTTCAGAACCCTCGAAAACTCCGTAATAATTTTACAATAATATTGTACTAGTGACAATTTAAAACAGTTAAATGGAAATTACTATGTGCATTCATAATTTATACGAGTATAAGTGAAAGTTTTATGAAGTAACAATTTACTTCGGGTATTTTCTTTGCATATCATCAATATCAATAAACTGATAATGTTGTGAGAATACATATAAGTATATAAAATACTAGACGATGTTATATTATATATTAGCCCATACAACACCACATTGTTAGGATGGCCTAACAAACTTATGATATAACTACAGTATAGTACTGGTTAATAGTACTGTTTTAAATAAATATAGTGTTAAGTCAATAATTCTACAAGTTTTCCTCTAAATTTTTTCTTTCGTATCTGTTTTAACATATCTGTCACATATGATTTCGAATGAAAGGTTGAACTCTATAATATTACCTCTGTAATATAAAATAAATGAGTAAAAATGAAAAAAAATGTATTTAACCAATAAATATTTGTGTTTTAATAAAGATACCTAATGAAATTATTTTTGATACAGTATTTCTTAGTCTGCATTTGTTGGAAGAGGTACACCTTTGCGATAAACTCGCCCTCTGCATATTTATTTATTTATTTATTTATTTATTTCAATCAATATACGGCATTTGCCTTTTACAATACATATATAATAAACATAAAACATTTTGCAATCCTCAATACAAAATAAGAAATAATAATACAGTAAAATCTTAAATAATTAAAAACAATAGAAATGTTATCAGCATAATATAACAATTTGAGGTTCAACACACTCAATAGAACATGGGCAGGTAGGTACATATATTCGTACAACCATGGCAACTGGCAACACACCAGGTGATTATATTTAATTACAATGTCTTCTTTGTCAAATTGTTTGTAATCAATATAGAGTTAAGAATGAACGAATAAATCAATTGAAAATAATATTGCTTATTAATAATATTAGGGTTGACTGGAAGACGTTGCCTAGCAACAAGTCCGCCTTTTGACCTAATTTTGTTAATTGTCACATTTTGTAAAGTTGTATTTTGTTGTTTATGTATTTGTGTAAAATTATGGTCAGTAAAGATTTATTTATTTATTTATTTATTGCTATGGTTAAAATATTAGATATGAACTTGAATAACACTAAAATAAAGATGTTATAATTACAACATTAAAATTACATAATTACAGTTTGCTTGCAATTCAGATTATTTACAATAAACACAAAACGTTTTACTTAATAAAATTGGTAAAGAATCTTTATAATGACAAAAAATAAAAGGTAATTGTATTTTTATTCGAACCGAATAAATTTCTGTTAACTGTAAACATGTTATCGGATAGAAAATAATATATGATGATGCCACTCGACAGCGAGTGTGTCAAGGTCATCATCATTTCATAGAGGTAGCATCTATATTACTTATATACCTAGTAGACATATCTATCTACATATAATTAAAATGTATGAGTTTGTGTTAGAGCAACATAAGGTTTGCTATGAAAACTCACCTACAACAGCTGTAATGCGAATGGGATCATAGTATTGCGTACACACAAATGGTTCAGTACCGAAATAAGTCAAATCGAAATTTGTAGTTTTTTACGAAATTTAAATGAAATAAGTTATTTTTATTAGACTTTATTATTTACGTTATTGGAGGCTCTTTTCTGTCATTAAGGACTTCTTGCTCTATAATATTTTTCTAGTGAAGTCTGTGTTTGCGATGCGCCGTACTTCACTATTGATATAAAAAAAAACTTAATTTGTTAACTTTGCACGATATTATAACTAATTTATTAACGAGAAATATAAATACGATTTTAGAATTCTACTAGTTACTTTATTATAGTGTGCTAGGTTTCGACATGCGATGTCGTTTTTAAACTAAAATACACATAATAAAGTCATAAGTATAATTCTAAATCATATTTTATCTGACATTAATGCAGTATTTATGGAGTTTTTTTTTAACGCTAACGTTCTCACTTCTTCCGATTGGATTTTACACAATGTTGCATTGTGTAGCCATGGTTCTCCAATCGAGGTTTCTGATGAGTTTTTTTAATTCATAAAATACATATTTATTTTTTAAAATATAAAATATCAGCTACTTTTTAAAATTGCTATTGATTTCGGCAAACCTTTGCCATCTTCGGGCGAAGCAATACTAGTGTGATATGTTGATGGTGGGATGAAAACAAAAGTGGACGGGATAGCGAAGGTGGGGTGGGAAGTAATTACTATTTAGAGGGGAATGCAGGAAAAGTACCTAAACATTGTCACTCAAACCAATTTAGTATTGTTAATTATTTAAGTTAACATTTTTTTTGATGCCATTTAAAGAAATTTTTACAGCTAAAGTAAACTTGTCCTATAAAAGTTTTTTTCTAAATAATCCAAATCTGAGTAGGTAATACGTGAGAAGTGGCATATAAAACCATATTTATAAAATCAGTCACAATGCAATATACTATAATACTACTACTATACCATCACGGCATATCCCACAAGTGGGGTAGCCAGCAGATCAGCTGCATGTAAGAAACATGCAAACAGTCCTCTTCGTGCCAATATAAAAACAAGACATTCAGGATGGGTGGCAAACCTCATCGCTGAATTTAAGATGTATAATGTCTTAATTTTTTCGAACACCTGCCTTTTACAGGACACTCGAAAACTTACGGAGAAGAGTGGGATACCAATTCTTTACCGGGTGCTCCACGGGATTCTCAATGCAATATGCTTTTCTTTTCTACAGATAAATATTTTATCATAAATGGATTTGATGAATTTCGTTACTAAGCTATTCAATTACAATCTAACGTGTTGTATTGACACCTTTTCTAGGTTATGTCAATATTCTCATTCAGTTATCAGGCGTGAAGTCAATCAGATACCAAATATTATCAAAAATGCAATAATTATTATAACATACCACATAATAATATGCAATATGCGTTATGTAATCAAAGGTTAACATTAGTATTGAAATCAAAACAAACATATTTCTTTTCATCGCGAGAATAATATGGTTTATTTGAACTACTAAAAGTTATACAATAGTAAATTTTTTAATCATTGCGTTATTCTGTTTTATGGTTTTTAGTTTATTTATGTATTTAGTTTTGAAGATTTCTAATACTATATGGATAGTTTGGAATCAAAAGTGGGCAAATTCAAAAATTCATGACAATTTTTTAAACCAAATACCTATTCGGAAATATTCTATTTTTAGAGTTAAACAAAATGCATGATCAATGGAATGCATTTCAAATCCTTTATGATTTTTGTGAAAAATAGTGAAGAAAATTATTGTTACTATATAAATTAGTCAAAATCTAATTAGTTATTAGGTTTTAGTGACATTTTACTACAAAGGGATTGGTCTTGTTTCGATACCAAACCACACATATCTAACACTTTTTATATTTGGTTTTATGAAACTCAAGATTTCTGAAATAACTTTTATCTTTGTCTTACTACACCATCATGCTAAATATGTCAAGTTTAGTAAGGTACTCAGTTATAATCTCAAAATTAACTATGTTGGTGTTAAGGCAGTATAAATCCATAATGAAATTATAAAAGAAATGTTTTTTTCTATTATATGCTTTTTTATTAAGAGAGAAGCCTTTCGTCTTATAAGTAAATTGTCAATCAATGACAAACATGTAGGTGTCCTTTTCTTTCCATAAAAAAATATACATTTTGAATTGGGGAGCTAAAAAGGACACTTTATATGAATCATAATAGGATCATATTACGAACTGTAAAACGATTTAACGGCAACATTTCACCAAATAAGAATCATTTGATGAAATGAATTGCGGGTGAATCGCGTACAACCGTGATCATTTTACGAAAATTAGAGGAATTGCTGCGGCAATTCGGGAAATGAATCTCATCTGTAGATGAGTTGCTCAATTTGGCCATTTTAGGCCCCCTGGTATCGACCAATGCACCATTTAAAAAATAGTAGTTGAGATATAATATACAATATATTTATTAAAGAAATGTGTACTGTGATTTATTTCATGACTTTCCTTTGCGTGCCGTCTATTTTAACAAATTAAATAATTCCGTAAAGATCGAAAGTTTTATATAACAATTTTAACAATATCTAATAATTTAACGATTGCCAATTTATTATCACAAATGAATATATCACGTTATAGTAATTGTTCATCGTACGGTATGATGTTTAGAAAAACTGGTTCCGCAAAATTTGTGTTTGAAGAATATTGGTAAAGGTATTAATATTAAGCCCGGACTTGATCTGGGAATATTGTTCTTCTTCTTCGCCCTCGCCTTTATCCCATTTACGTGGATCTGGGAATATTCTGAAATTTGTAAAAAAATACAGTTTGCCAAAATAAAATAAATAAAACAAATGCCATAAAAAAGCCCACCTTAAATGCCTAAATTATTAAAAATAGCTTAAATGTGGCCACTCTTTTACAAATACAGTTTCAGTATGATTTTATACAATTATTTGCAATTGACTTATTTTAAAAAGGTAGGTGGGTACAAAGTTATCTGTTTAAATGTAGTGACAATATTTTTATGCTATCAAAAGTTTTGTTTTTATTTATTGTGTCGGTGCACACGTAGTAGGATTCCATAATTATGTAATTTGAAACAAGTGTTTCTTTCTACTATAGATTATTGATTCCGAGAGAGATAATGACCTGATAAGTGGAAAGACGTCTCTCTCGGAATCAATAATCTATAATTGAAAGAAACACTTGTTTCAAATTACATAAGAAAAGTTTTGTTATTATGGTAATGAGTCAAAATTTGCTATGTAAAATATTGATAATGAAATCAATAAATATAACTAAAAACAGTCTTTTTTCAAAATAAGTATATTGGCATATTAATTTCCATACTAAAATTCATATAATACATGCGTTCACAAATACTGAAATGTCATTGTCTATGTATAATAAGTATATATTTTTAGAGGATTATCATAAAACATGTTCAGTACATAAAAGTTTGTATAAATAGTATTAGTTTACCAAGTACTTGTTGACATATTAATATACATACAGAAAACATTATAATACCTATGTACCTACCTACTAACATATTGACGGACTGACTAAATTATATATCTTGATTATATTCTACCTATTATTTACCAATATATTACATATTATTGAGTACATGTTGTAGAAGTATTACAATCTTGCCGACCTGGTAAACTCCGCTTTAACCTTTGACATGGCTAGATGTAACATACATACAGTATAAAAGTAGTCTCACCTCTGCAGAAAGATGCCAACGAAATGGTTGACGCCTAGATTAAAAAAAAATCATCGAAAAACAATTATTGCAACACAATAAATTCATTCATCTTATTTTATTTTTAATATTAAATTATTATTTTATTTTTCAGAATGAAAATTCCGTACTGAATTTTATGAATATTTTTTTTTATTTTCGAAGAGCAAACAATGTGAAAATAAATTGTAATTCAAATTCTTGAATTAAAAATAAAAAGTTTACTTTCATTTTATTTTTAAGCTTTTCGTATTTCCCGAATAAATAACATTTCATAATAAACACAAAGTTTGTATAGTTGTAGCTATACCTAATAATAAATTCTATTTATTCTATCATCGTTATTTTCGATACTATTTACCTATACAGTCCAAAATCGTATGATCAATATGGGTATTTAATTAAATAATAAACTTTAATTAAGTACGTTTTTTCTTTCTTCTGCAACTTTTATACCTAAATGAAATACTAATTAATTATAAAAGATATCCTCGTAATGCAGTTTTGTTATTATGATGATGTTATGTATTAAAATACTTTTATATTCAGATAAATATATCGATGTTTTGACGTGTGATTATAATCTCTATTTTATTTTCTTGTTCCATGTATCAATTACTATCGCCTCGGGACTAGATATGAACCCACGACATCGTGACAATTTCATTATATGTAGTTCTACGCATTGGGCCACGGCACACGTGTCAAAACTATTTATGTATTTTAAATTATTTTATTACTATTATTATTATGCAAAATGTTATTTCATAATAACAATGTAATTACTGAATATACTGTCTTACCCGTACTAAACAGGTTAAGGGAATTTCATATTATGGTAATATCTGCTATTATATAACTATTGTATGTATCTAATAAGTTCTCTGATAAAAAAAGTATAATTCGTTTTGTACCATTACCGATAATATATTTTATGAAATATGAAGAACTTTTTTTACGGAGTGTGCTACGCATTCCTTGGACGGATGAGATCAAAATACATATTGCCTCCCAAGTGTTCAATAATTCCTAAAAAACATTTGTTAAGTTATTTTAAAATACAATACAAAATCAGTAGGTAATAGGTATGAAAAGTATACTTCTTCTGTGCGATTTGAAAACTTAAACCAAGAACATTGAATTTATTAATCTTGTATTAAATACGTTTATGCTCATTGTAAATTATAAGTTGGATTAATGAATCACGAAGTTATAAACAAAAGGTGTTGTATCTATTGCGGATATTATTGTTAAAAAGTATATTTAGATCAATGATGTTATAATATTAATTTATTACGGTTAATTTACTTTCTCTGAATAGGTCACTATTATATAATAAGACGAACTATAACTTCTTTTATTCAATAGTTATTAAAAAACAAATGAATTATTTGAATGAGCTTTCAATTCTTTATGAGAACTGATATTTCATTACTTCTAATGGAAAAAGAAGTAGACACCTATTTAATGATACTATGTAGGTTAAGACGAATGTTGTTTTATGGAGGGCCCGGCAAAAATATATTTCCTTCTTAAAGATTATTTTAAAAATATCAAAACGTTTGACATTTAAAATTCAGCGTTAAGGTTTTCCACCCATCCTGTAGGCATTATTTTTTATTGGCAAAGAGAGGACAACTTTCATGTATATTGTATATGCAGTTAGTCTGCTGACTACTTCACTAGTAGAATACGGAATAATAGTGGTAGTAGAGATAAAGAAATGCCAATTAGTTGTTGTGCAAAAAAATATTGTTTGAGGTATTCGATATAACGTACAGTTTTTTTTGAATTATTGCACTATTTCGTATTTTTTTAAAATATAATAAAATAATAAATTTGGGTTCAAATGGAACCTTTATAATAAATTGTTTATATGAATTCCCAATAAACTTACAGTGAACAACTCTGAGCTTTTGATAATATAGGTCCTTTATAGGACGATTAATGGATTACTACATATATTTGTTTTGTGAAGATGGAGTATGTAGTATGAAAATTTGAGCCCGAGTTTCAATTCTTTTCTATGTTCAAGGGCCATCCTCTCGTTAGCAAGTAATCATGATAATATCCCAAGGCTCGGAATAAAAAATTTAAGACTAGTATAGGCTACCGTCCACCTATATTTAGAACATTAACAATTTTAAGGTCTAATCGACACCAGTTAACCATGTGGCATGTACCCATCTTATTATGCTAATGAGTATAAAAAGCGAAAGCGATCTAGGTGTATATGTATTTAAACAAAAATTAAACATACAGGATTTTCATCAGATCATTTAATGATATGTTTACAATCAGCCGATCTTTATTGCCATTTATATTCTGTTTTTGCAAGTCATCCGTCAACCTACATTAAGTATCTAAAGTTATTGATTTAACTCAAGACAGTGACTTCAAGGACAGCATCATCAAATAGATTAATTTATATGGTTCCTTTTTCATCTTTAATCGTGCACTAGGATGTTGTTTGATTTCGTGATTGTTTTCACGATCATTTGAATTCGTTTGATTAGGGCAGAAAATTGCTTATTCAGGAAATAAATGTGTTTGATTCAATTACACATTTATTTTATGCATAATTTAGATCCTACTTAACTCTTCTTGCCATATAAGGTTTCTCTAAAGTTGGCATTCACCTTTGCAAAGGCCTTCCTATCGTGCGTCAGTCGGAAGAGTTCTTCTATGCTTCTCACTTCGGTTACGTCTTATATCATACATTGCATAGCCATGAGGTCTGGCTTCTACCAGAACTACGTCCCGTCCCACGTTACATTAAATAAAAATACTGGAATTATTTAAGTTAATTTTTATTTTTAATGAGTCTTGTTCTAGATTACATTTAAATCATTTGAATTATTGTTAATTTTTTTATTCAAAAAGAGCGTAGACCACATAATTTTTTTCTTCATATTTTGGGGTTGTTGGGAGATATTGTTATACAACAATAAATCTATGACAAACAATACATTTTATTTTTTCAGTATTTTTTGTTTTATGGAGCAATAAAATATAAAAGTCAAATAAAGTCATAAATATGCAAGGACACATTTTAACTTTACATGTTAAGGTTCATGTTTGCCTTCCAATGTGTTGAAATTTTAACCAAGTAAATTGCACTCCTAGATCTGTTGAATAAATATACCTAATCATTAGTCCAATTGACCCCTGCACTGATGTCAAGAACAAAATAAAAATTATTTTAATATTGGTTACATAAATATTTCATATTAATTTACCTAAAATGCCACTTTGTACGTTACGTTGAAGATTTCCACAACAAATATTATTATTGTTTCATCTTGTTCACCTTGGCTTTTATCTCTTTATGTTGTAATAATTATATAATTATTATAATGGATACATCTTCTTCTTTATTGCAGAAGATTTTTATTTGTTAATTCATATCAGAAAACGGTGCACAAATTATGTACACATTTTTTTAATTGTTCAACTTGGATTTTATTGTCTTAACATAGGTATATAGTTAGTTATAATAATATCAAACATTCTTATTGATATTGAAGATAGCACAGTTTATTGTTTTTCAATCGTCTAGCATATTTTTTTTTATTTATATACTAAATCAAATAATTTTATATCTATAAAATCCATACTTAGGATTAGTATAGCTCTGCTTTCTTCTTCTTCTTTCAAAGATTCCTATCCATTCCTGATTTCGGGATCTCTGATTACCCCAAAAAGTTTGACCACATTTGTTGGAAACCTGTTTTAAATTTTTAAATAAAATAATTTATTTGATAACGTAGGTAAAGTGTAAATTTATTTTCCATGAGAATATTTTTTTTTACATATTCTCTTTCAGATAATTTATAAGGCTAGGTCGATACAATGCATTTGAATGAAAGAAATGTTTCGTATAAAAAGTTTTTATTTTATTCATGCCTATTTTATAAAGTATAGAAAAATAGGAAGATTTTGACACACAATGGTTTATAATATTTTTATCATACATACAGAGATGAACAATAGTCGCAAAAAGAAAATTGAAATCTTCATGCATATGATAAAATTTTATGTAAAGTCTTATAAGAATAAATAGAAAATAAATTTTTAAATAAAAAGAATATAAATAAAGGGATTAGAAAACAAACAATAATTGAAAAACATAAAAAAGGAAAATAGCAAATATTTACATGCTTAAAATCAGTTAAAATTATCAGGGAGATATAACGAAAAGGGGTAAAGTAATAAAGAATAAATAGATTTGACTGGATTTAGATAGCTGAGTTATGATTATTTGATTAAGGTTCTAAAATAGTTTATGGGGCTTTTGGAAGATGTGCTCCTTCTGGGTGGAATCCGTTCTCATCAGCTACATAGTTGACTGTGTAGGTTACGCCATCAGGGGCTGTCCATGA
Organism: Athripsodes cinereus; assembly: GCA_947579605.1. Lineage (NCBI taxonomy): Eukaryota > Metazoa > Arthropoda > Insecta > Trichoptera > Leptoceridae > Athripsodes > Athripsodes cinereus. The sequence goes on from OX388315.1 coordinate 18,318,236, forward strand.
GAATGATCCACGGACGACGAGGGCTTCGTTTTCGGTTCCAGCATTCTTCAGTTCTCCTTGTTCTTGGTGAGCCTGTCCATCACTGTTTTCATATCTGATGAAAACAAAATTATCATTTTAATATCACGTGCATGCAAATACTAAAATTAAAATATTGTACCTTGAAAATAATTCTTTCTGGAATGTATTTTAGGAATGGCTATTATTTAGTTAGTGAAAACTTAAATAAATCTTATAATTAATTGATCTAAATAATAAAAAAAAGTTTTGTTTTCCAACTACTTCACAGGATAATGATATCTCTCGAAATCATTATAATTTCATCAACAGCTATAAAATGTTTCGATTAATTACAATTTTCTCAATTTTCCTGTATTTGCCTGTTTTTGACTATTACAAAAGTTATGGTTTAAGATTTTCTGATACTTACGCCCATCTGTATCCATCAAGTCCAATGTTGTCATTCTCGTATTTGAGGATAGTGACTGGTTGTTGGGGAGCGGCGAGGGCTACAGCCAGGACGAAGAAAAGGAAGAAGAATGTCTGAAAAGAAAATAAATAAATTATTAATCAAGTGTTGTGATTCATACGGCAATATAAATTTCTATCTATCTATTAAATGTTTCTGATTTTATCTTTATTATTTATCTTATCCTTGTAATTTTCAATATCTACAAAATGTATTTCATTTTGCTTTTGTCAACTAGAAAAACTGAAAAAGTCTTTTTTATACTTATTTATAAGATTTAAGACATTGATGTCAATAATATTTGTCCATGTAATTTTTTTTAAATAACACAATTTTAGTTTTATTGAATTTGCACGCATAATGTAGTTGAGAAAATTTGGATTTTGAAACAAAAATCATCAAATAAACGATTCTAGTCACAATTTAAATTTTTTCGAATGACTTCACTAGAAACTTTATGAACGACATTTCAAAATATAAAAATCACAGTATCTTGAATAAAACCTTCTGAAATACATAACACGAAACACTTTTAAAACACGTTATTATGAAAATTCGATATTAATTAACTTTCAGGAGAATATAAAAATATAAATGATAACACTTTGAATTATTTTGAACACTGTGATTTTTATAATATTATCAAACGATGTTTAAAATTCACTATGGAATTGAGAATCACTTTTGTAATTATTTGATAATAATATATTTTGTAATTTGTGTATGTAATCCCTACCGCTTTCATTTTTGTTTAGATTTGTAATGTTGGTACTGCACAAGTAGAGAGCTGTGAGATAACTGATACCGTATCATAGGACGTCCATTACCTTATATACTATAAGTACTCTTCCACCACTTCTGAAGTTTAGATATTATTCCTTACAGCATGTATCTGCAGCAGTAGTATTTAGTATGGATGGTGTCGCGTTTTTCATTTCTTCGGAGGACGACTGGTCCGTTTGAATACATTTGTTACCCATTATCATACTAGTGCACAGCCCTACGTTGGTGTAATTATTTAAAATTGTTATTATGTAATTATTTAATGACAAAAAATATTATTTATTGAAAATACTAAAAAAAATATTGATTTTATGTTACATACCTACCTAGTGCAAACAATAAAAATCAGTAAATATATAAAAAATAATTGTGATGTTTCTGAGTATGATTTAAATCTTTTATACCTACATATATCTATTTTAATAATTTTGCTTGATTTTATATTGGATTGCATTAAACAAAAGTTTTTTGTTAGCAATATTTTCACTGAATTAGTCCATATTATCATAATTGACTCGATTGCGGGTGCATTGCCGTAAAATGAAATAAGATGAATACCTAGTCCATATTAATCATTTAGCCATAAATTAAATAGATTTTTGAACATAAAAAACCGGACGTAAAATTATTAGTTTAATGAAATTCATAGCCACCCATCTTGAATATCTTCAACTTTTTTTGTTACGGATTGTGGAATAGACAATTTGCAATATTTTTTTATATGTAACTAGTCTGCTAGTGACCCCCTTGTTAGAAAAGTCATGGTAGCATGAATGAAATAAATAAAATAAAAAGGTTAATCAGTAAGTTTTTAAGGAATTGAACATTGATCTTACTTATTTTATTTAGTCCTTATACAAATCAGAACACAAACGCGACATTTTATCTCGCGTTATTGAATCACTTTTTTTCTGTAAATATTTGAGTGTCCTGTAAAAAGCAGATGTTCATTGATAAAGTATATCAACTGTCATGAAATTCTTAATTTAACTTGCACAGAGCAAACTATATATATATATGAGGTGAAGGTTTTACTCCATTTCACTGCGTACAGTCAGGCAGAGACTTGGCTCATGCCTTTGCATACGGAACGAGGCTCGGCCCGTCACCGGAATATGCAGTTTGGATTTGTCGAAGAGATGTTATGTTTCGACATTGGCGCATGTGTCTCGTCAGGACCATCTTACATAATGGCCGACACAACATCAAATCCAGTATGCGAGGAGCATCGCATATAATGAAAGACTGTATGATCTAATTTTCATCCGAAATGCATGTACAACATGCACCTCATGAATGAAAGATTATTTGATTTTACGCAGGAAATAGTATGAGGTAAAGGTTTTACTCCATTTCACTGCGTACAGTCAGGCAGAGACTTGGCTCATGCCTTTGCATGCGTATGCAAAGGCATTAGCCAAGTCTTCAGCCCTCTTTTAAAACTCTCTCCATTCACCTCCTCTCGCAGACACAGAGGCAGCTACCTATTATGCTGCCCACCTCATTCGTGGGAAATTTCATGATGGTATAAATTAATGAACGCCCAAACAGACGTACAAATACACATAATAGATAATAATATTATTAAGTTAAATTTGAAGTCTAGACCCAAAGGTCGGCAGTTCATATGGCATCACGAAGATGCGCGGTGCGTCAATATGATTGTGTGTAATACATAACTTTATTTCATAGTCAATAATATATCAAAGTATTATTTATATAAATAATAAAAAAACATCAAAATATAATACTTACTTATAAAGAATGATATGAAAGATTTATAATAACATGTACATGATGTGGTTTATTGACGTAATTAATTGGATAATTATACCGAAGCACACTTGCCATTTTGTTGTATTTTTTTGTTGTTTAATTTGTTTTATTCAATTTCCGACGTCTTTAAAACGGTATTAATTTCAATAATCATGACTTTTGAAGGACCAATTAAAGTTTATGAAAAAATAAAAAATGTATACGCGGCGGCAGAATTGCCATCCACACTTCTCAGCATTATACAACCAGATAAGTCTCCATAATTATAATCAGTCATGGTCACACAAAAACTTAACAGTCTAATGCCGGAAAAAATTCACCTATCCAGATATACAGGATATCAAAGGATTAGGCTCAAAATTAAATGATATGAAAAAAAAAATCCAACGAAATTTTAATTGAATAAACATAAAACTAGACATATTATTGCTTGAGCTTGAAGTAAACGTTAATATTAATAATATCACATAATAATGACTGGCGCTGTCTTTAAATATATAATATATACTTATATCAAATAATATGCCATGTGATTCATGATATTTCATTCATTAACCATTAATTTGTATTCTTAGCGTGTTAATTCTGTCCACTGGTCTTTCCCAGTGAAATTTTATCAGTATAAAACTACCTTAATGATATGAATTATGTTAACGCGACAGATAAATTTATTCCCACACTTTATGACGTTTAAAAAAAATTGACATATACTGGATGAGATAATTCGTTAAAACAATATTTAAAATAATGGACTGATTTCTTCACTAAATTGCTTTATTTTTATTGATTCTTTTTAAAATAAAGAAAGCAAAACAAACGTTACTGAAAATAAGGTAACCACATTAGTTTAATATAAAATACATATATTTTAATTCATGGATGAAATATGCCTCCTATCTCGAACGATTTTATTTTTGTTGGCACGGATATGTTTATTACATACGGTTCAGAAAAATTTAGTAACGATATAAAAAAAAGTGCGTTAGAATTTATTTTCTATTTATTACGTTTTTACGTCTTTTGATCACTCTGAACTAACTCTCACATAATAAGTTAGTTTTATCTCATTCTTATTTACCCTGCTTAAAAATATGAAAGACATTTATTTCTTATAGACTATCAACATACATAACATAACATAACACGTGTAGACAATTCACACAGACCGAGCTAGTCCCAAATTAAGATATGAATCTTGTATTATGGGTACTAACACGGCGATACACATATACAATGCACTAAACACATATACATGTAACACCCAGACCCAGGACAATCTGAAAAAGGTCATTCTTCATTTTGCCTTGGCCGGGAATCGAACCCGGGACCTCGTGACTCAAAGGCAAGTGCGTTAGCCTCCGCGCCACACCGGTCGCCTAAATATAAGTGTGATTGATTGAAGTTGCTTGCATATTTTGAAGTCAATCCTAATGACATTTTATATCATGTTTTCAAAGAAGACAAATGTATAATTTCTTCACACATGTGTTAGAAATTTTGTAAAACATGTATCATCAACAGCTTATGCAAATAATAATATGGTAGCTTTAATAATTTATGATCAATATTTGTAAGCTACTATCATGGTCAAATGATTAAATAAAACAAGATTTATTATCTCTAGGTCAATGATGCATAATTAAGATTATCTTGCTGCATTTTACAATCTTAATTTTTAATTCTTTCTGCACATCATCAATGATTATAATTACATAACTGAAATTTAATTTCTCATTAAAATTTCGGCAGAGTGCAACATATCAAAGTAAATAAATATCTGCGAGGGCTGATTGATAAGTTTTGTGACATGTAGAAGTTACATGTTTCCTTTATATGCATGCAAATGTTTTGGGTCAATGAGTTTTGGGCAAAGCATATTGGAGTATTTAACGAATATAATCTTGCAACATGATAACGCTCGTCTACACATTTAGCAGGCAACTATAAAACCTTTTTCGAATCAGAAGTTCGAACCGATACTATATCTTTGTTTTCTTCCTTGATCTTGCTCCTTTCGGGATTTAGTTTTTTTTTTTATTCACAAGAGAGGCTTCAAGCATAATCATTACTCCTCAGACAACAAGGTGAACCTTCACCTTATTGTCTGAGGTGTTTAGCTGTCAAGACCAAGATTATAGAAATGTCCCTAAAATAAAAAAAAAAACTCGTTGAAAAAAACTCGTTGAAAAATTAATAATTATATTGAAACTTAAGAATTGTACTTTTAATGTATAGTTTTAATCCCATCGTATTTTTTGGTTCATGTTTTACAAGTATTTGTGCACAATATACAATTTACCCCTCGTGCATTTTGTTTTATCATTACTGTTTTCTAATCACCAATTACTTATTTAAATATTTTTCTTTATAAGGATTGATCATTTTGTCAACGCATTTTATGCCTGTGTATATACATAGTTTGTACCTGTATGTGTACCATATGTGCCTGTACATAGCTTTGTGATGATGAATAATTTGTTTTTATCAAGGTGAGCTATACATAGATATAGGATTAAAATAAGCGAGCTTTGTCTTGGTTGTGTATCCATATAGGGCAGATATAACGACCTAATGATCTATTCGATAGATTATCATCACTAGAATTAGGGTCACCGATGTAAGCCATCCAAATTTATCTTTCTTTAGGTAATCTTATTTCAAAATATAATCAATTGACAGATTTTTTTTCAACTTTAAGTTAATTTTTAGTCTTTTTTGAATGTGTTTCTAAATATTGCCACATTTTTTTGCGTTAAAATTGACTAGTATTTGCGATTTCGTTATGGTCATTCATGAAGTTGACAGAAGGAGGGTCTATAATCTGCTGTAGACGCATTATTCCACTTTCATTTACTAGTTCTCAAATTATTCACAACTACTTTCCATTATACTTCCCTCCAAAACTTTCTCTGACTCCAGTCCACCTTTTTATACATTGTCCAGCTAATTCAGTCGAAGAACTTGAGTCTCAGTTCAGGGATAATTGTAGAGTTCTTAGTTTGGTTTCATAGATCAAAAGAAAACAGAAGTTAAGTTAAATAACAAAATATTTATTCATGGTTCAAATTATTACTGTCCGGTTCAACACAAACAGACACACAGTTACATTTTACACAAGCACTTAATATTATACAACAAATTCTAAGTTAAAATTAATCAAGTCACTTATCACTATGTACAGTTTATTTTGATACAGGTTTCAATTATTGTTTAGCACTTTTAACACAAGTTATTTCTTTTCGGTTCAGCCACCGCCCAACGCAAAAGCGTCAGACGGGTGCTACCGAGGCCAGGGGCAGGGGACAAGTGAAGTTAGTTACAGAATGTTCAACATAGAGAAATTTAACGGAAGTCAAAATAGAGTTTTATTTAATATTTGCGGGATTCTTTCCTTCAAAAAAAAAGTCAAATGGTAACTAAGTAAATTTTAATATGGAATACTCTAATAATTATCTATTGTTATTTTTAACTACGACATTCCATCTCAAGTCATTTCACAAAGAAAAAAAATTAAAAAAAAAAAGAAAAGTCTCATTGTTACGTTACAAAGTGGAAATTACAGTTACAGAGACTATCAACACATCAATGGAAAATTACAGTTGCACAGAGTGACATTACAGGAATTAATGATGATCAATCAGGAGTTACATATATCAATACTTTTTTTTTACAAAGGTTTTGTACTTAATTTCACCTTCTATCACAATCCTCATCAGGAATGTACACGTCATGAGCCAATAATGGGACCAAGAAGATGTACCGACAGGGCAGGTCGCAGATACGGAAATCGTAGACAATACCCTCGACATTCCTCCAAGCACACCATTACGAACTCAAGACAACAATTACAATATTACACATTATTTTCACAATTTCAACAATATAACCCTCAAACAACAACCCAACACCCAAGTAATTTCAGAATACATAGTTTGACAATAAAATAAAGGGGGGTAGTCAATCCGACCTTCAATCTTGCAACAATTATACCTGAATTACCAATCTCATTACCATTATACCTGATCTACCTCTATTCTAAGGGCGGCAATCTATACCCTATTGAATTAAACATGTTATTTCCATGGGGTGTTCGACCCATCTTGCACAGGCTTGACGACATATATCAGGTGTCCAACCTTTCGCGCGGAGCTTTTCCAAGCGAACCTGTACGTAACATTTGAGCGTCCTCAATCTCTTACAATGACAATGGCTTGTCGGGCTAGCTCCGACTGGCGACCACAAGAGGTTCCAGACGAGCAAATACAAATTTAAAAAAAAAACTTAACTAAATTCGAGTTATGCTTGACTTTCTATAGGGTGAGACGATTAGTCACACCTCTAAATCAGCATAACTCCGGAGATGAACAGGGAAGAGTGCGAATCATCCAACTGACTCCGTAACATTCATTCTTGACATTTGAACATTACTGATAGGGTACGCATGCCTATACAGTAATAATGTCGAAATGACCAACAGGTTCACATACCAAGTGAGAACCTTGTCATTAAAATTTTGGTGAACCAGACAATTTGAAACAATCTAAACATTACAAAATTTTCCTTTTACCGATGCAACCTTGACCCTTTAATACAATTGTTACAATTATTATCTACTATCCCAAATAGTGACAACCTTTCACACACTTTTATACTTCAACATTTATGGCTCAATCTGACATACTTCATACTTTTATACCTTCCATCCTTCATCTATCATAAGACGTACAACAGTTACCACATAAGTAGGAGATTGGTAAGAAACCAATTACAAAAGAAAACGACTAAATATTATACTTTCGTATAAGGAAGGGTCGAAATTGCATCCGGTTTTCCTTAACATCCTAACTTAAAATTAAACAAGTATTGTCCCTTGCCTGAGCCAGTGGGGGAGTTCAGATCTTAATGAATAAGTTGCATGTTGAAATGGCTAGCTTAAGAGATGGAAAGGCAACCTCATTCACCCAAAGGCACAAACAAGAGAGAAATTCACAATACAAAAGGTTGAGCGCCACGAAATTCATATTTTAAATTTTTTACAAAATTCCTTCAGAGTCTGAATTGCGAAGATCCTCTGAGGCATACTTAAAATTAACAAGTTTACACGTACCTGAGCTGTAGTGATTACATACATTATTCTGATATGGTAACAAGATTCTTTATATACTATTACAGGTTTTCCAATTTCTTGGTTATTTTACTTTTTCTATTTATCAAAACAATGGAATTTCAATACGTCCTTTGACAGTGACGTCATTACAGTACATACATTTTCATGGCATGGCGACAAGACAAGTTATATATTATTACAAGTTTTCAAATTTTCTAAGTTTTTAATCAACACAAACAATGAAATTTCAATACGTCATTTGACAGTGACGTCATTACAGTACATACATTTTCATGGCATGGCGACAAGACAAGTTATATATTATTACAAGTTTTCAAATTTTCTAAGTTTTTAATCAACACAAACAATGAAATTTCAATACGTCATTTGACAGTGACGTCATTACAGTACATACAGCTCAAGCAGGGTCAGTGTGATTTAAAACTTCTTAACCTAATACATCAATTGTAAATTAAAAAAAAAACAACTCTTTCGAACTTGTTGCATAGTCAAGTGCAATGTAGAGGAAAATTTGAAGCTATACTTTAATAATGTCTCTGAGTGGCAGTAGATGGAGTAGCAAGTGACAAACGTTCAAAACTCGTACAAACTCGTTCCAGATCAATTAAAGTAATGGGGTTAGCACCAATTATAGGAGCAGCAAAATGTGTACAAAGACCTTTCTTAATTATTTTTAGAAGTTCTGATTCCCGAATGGGAGACTTAAGACCGCGATTCATCATCGTGACACGGGATATATAATCTGAGGCAGTTTCAGAAGAAGACTGTTTTGAACACCAAATACTCATACGACGTTCAGAGGTAATGGACTCGCTATCAAAACGATCAATGAAAGTGGCTTTTACTTCATCCCATTGCAAAGCACTGAGACGAGCAGCTCGGAAAAATGTGAGTGCCTTCTCACTTAAAAATTCAGGCAAAACAGTAGGTAAAAGAGTTATATCAAAACGACGAGAAAGACAAATCTCCTCAAGGCGAGTAAAGAATTCGATTAAGTCACCCTTGCCGTTAAATACAGGGATAGGCCATGACGAAAAGTTTACATTTATTGGAGCATAGGTAGATCTAGCTCGAGGTGTTACATGAGGATGAGTAACGGAACGGTCGCAACTGGGGACACTTTCCTCAGCAGCGATAGCACAACTAGAATTGGTAACATGCAGCAAAGTAGTATTTTCTGAAAGTTGAGGAACATTTGAAATTTTGTTATTAAATACCTTACATTGTTCACGTAGATCATTAAGTGACTGCGCAGGTTCTACACCTCTTTGGGATAAAGCATGCTTCAATGTTTTTGTGTTCGATTTTTCCACCCGAGGGATGGGCGTAATTAAGTATTCAGACATTTTGAAATTAAAAAAAAATCAGTTGTATTTCAATTACTTGACTTCAAGAAAAATTCAACTGCGGTTCGCAGAGGGTTAACAATTTCAATCGTGTTCACTAAGAGTTAAACCAACAAGTTCAAAATTCAATTGCTACAAAACAAAAATTTACATTTATTTTCAATTGTTACTTAACGTCCACAAAGGGTTAAGTGTACTTACATTTTCAAATTCGTAAAAGGTTGTGAAAGGTTAACATTATTTTATTTCAACTTAGTTCAAAAAATTATTTCCACAAAAAAAATTAATTATTAATTTAACTCTTTGTCCCAGCACTATATAAGTATTAATAATTTTATCCCAGCACTAGTTCACTATGCATTAAACCATAGATGATATTGCATTCAAAAGTTCTCTATAGAATCAACATTACAACTCTAATTGTTTCAAAATTCTTTTAACGAATTTAATATTCACAACCAAGGACACAAATCTACCTTTAAGATAAAATCAAAACAAAAATTTATCATCTAAATGAAATTCCCCATCAGAAGCTACCACACATACAAACTTATTATTATGTATAGCTAGGCAGGCACAACAACATTGGTACAATTTTGAGACATTTCAACAATCAATTACTGCTTTGCAAGACTGCAAATTGCACACTGGATCTTGATGAGAAAAGAAAAAGAACTATAACAATACATTACGATTCTCCAGGCGCAATAGATGTTTCCTTCCTTGGTACCTAGCCTTCAATGACGTAACCAAAAAGAACGTTGAACAATTATCGGAATATTAATTTGTTGTATTCACATCTGTAGTGGAACTGCTCTACGGTCATCAAAAACGCTGGAACATGGCCTCATCATTCATTCATCTCTTGAAAATATCCACCGCTTGGCTCTGTATCAGGGTATCCTCACAGGCAGAACAACTGGAGAAACGCTTCTTGGACATTTGGTCTGAATTATGTTTCATTCAGACATTGAAGTCATTGTTCGAAGGAACTTGAAATCATCTAGCACTGTTTAATATTGTTTTACTTGAGTACCAAACGTACAATTGTACTTATTTATTTGCAAAAACTGTATTTAATTATTTTATTATTATTATAAAACGTTTAAAACTAGAATTGATATTTATCTTTCACTTATTCTTCGTAACCGTTGTTATTTTTAAACTTTTGTTGGAGAGGCGAAACATGACGTTGCGTGTTCTGTGTTGACCGTGTGAGTTGAGTCGTTTTAGAATTGAGCCGTGTCTTCGGGCGTGGCTCGAGAAAATTACGTTGCAAAACGCAATTGCGTTGGCCATCTTGAATGTTCTAATGCGTCGAAATTTTAATTAGGTTATCACATATTAAAACTAATTGTATCTATTTTTACACTGAATTTATCACTATGAAACCAAATCTGGCCACACGTTGCAGGCGTCATTTATGTAGACGCATTATTCCACTTTCATTTACTAGTTCTCAAATTATTCACAACTACTTTCCATTATACTTCCCTCCAAAACTTTCTCTGACTCCAGTCCACCTTTTTATACATTGTCCAGCTAATTCAGTCGAAGAACTTGAGTCTCAGTTCAGGGATAATTGTAGAGTTCTTAGTTTGGTTTCATAGATCAAAAGAAAACAGAAGTTAAGTTAAATAACAAAATATTTATTCATGGTTCAAATTATTACTGTCCGGTTCAACACAAACAGACACACAGTTACATTTTACACAAGCACTTAATATTATACAACAAATTCTAAGTTAAAATTAATCAAGTCACTTATCACTATGTACAGTTTATTTTGATACAGGTTTCAATTATTGTTTAGCACTTTTAACACAAGTTATTTCTTTTCGGTTCAGCCACCGCCCAACGCAAAAGCGTCAGACGGGTGCTACCGAGGCCAGGGGCAGGGGACAAGTGAAGTTAGTTACAGAATGTTCAACATAGAGAAATTTAACGGAAGTCAAAATAGAGTTTTATTTAATATTTGCGGGATTCTTTCCTTCAAAAAAAAAGTCAAATGGTAACTAAGTAAATTTTAATATGGAATACTCTAATAATTATCTATTGTTATTTTTAACTACGACACTGCTATTGATCTCATTTTAACAGTTAATTTTGTTGACCTATCTGACGGTATATATTAAATTATTAATTGTATTTCTTATGACAAAATGAAATTATTTTTCTTGTTTTATTTAACATACATCAATGTCAATAATTCATAGTAAGTATCTAATTTTTATGTTTTTGAAGAACTGAGCAAGCACCATTATATTTTTCATCAAACTGCCCTCTCTGTGTCAACAAAAAAATTGAGACATTTAGAATGTTTGGCAAACTCATCGCTAAATTTAGGATGTAAAATGTCTTTATTTTTTCGAACACCTGCATCTTACAGGACACTCAAAAACTTACAGAAAAGAGTGAGAGACAAATTCTTTGCGGGGTGTTCCACGACCTAATTTAGTTTTAAAAGTTATAGAAATTACTCAATGCATCTAGGAAGTCATTGGATAACAAAAAGACGTATGTAAACGTGACATTAACAGACAACTATATATTTATGTTAAAATGATGTTAATCTATTACTTCACACTTGATATTATATTGATTCTAATAAAAACAACAACACATTGCATAAGACAAAATACACAGGTAATAACAAAGCCCTTAATACTGATATCATAATACTTTGTCTTAGTATTAAGTTACATAATTTAACATGGAAATCAATAATAAACATATTATCAATCAATAGATTTTCACAATGATGATTCGATTTGATGACTACTTACATAATAAAATAATAATTGTGTCCATTTGTGTGTTTATATTTAATTTCAACTTCTAATAGACAACATAGAATAAAAAATCAGGTTTGTACAGAAATTGAACATAATGTTCGGCATTTTGTGTCAAAACGAAACATTTTTGTTTCAATTTATTTATTTCTTTATTTTATTTATTTTTTCAACCAAACATACGGCTCACGCCATTTACAAATATCAAAAAAAAAAACAAGAAAGATAAACACATACAAATATACATACATAATACTACTATAATATAACTATACAAAATTTATTGAATTTATAACAAGGGATTTTTATTTATTTATTTATTTTCTCACAATCATACGCCAACAGGCACAACATACAGATCGAAAAACAGAAATAATGAAAAGAAAAATAAAATAAAATTGTTCAATGCTGTGCCCTATTACAGGCATTAATATAGTTTTACTCGGACCACCCTCCACCCAGCCCAAGCCCACCCCAGCACCCCCGAAGCATCCAATGAAACTCCAGAACCCGAAAGCTCCGGGAGGTCCCCCAGACACGGCAGGAAGAGCCAGACAGACAAGAGGATGGATAGTAGTATGATGTTACTATCTTGATCTTCGCAATTTGTGATTACTAAATCACCAGTATTTTACATTAGATCATGAAAGACAACTTCAAAATACTTTAAACATGGTATTGCGGCCCGGGCGTCCCTCTTTCACAATACACCGTTCCTATGACAACGATATCAGAGCGCAAGGAATGTCGTGGAAAGAGGTGACGCGATTGGCACAGAGACGCTCTGAATGGAGGAGGCTGGTTTCTGCCCTGTGCTCCTGAGAGGAGCGTTGAGGGCGATGAATGAAATGAATGAATGAAATTGCTAGTTTATAAACATTTTCCTCAAATATATGGCATTTTTTTAAAATGCACTTATGCTATCTGCAAGTGTTCTTATTTTCGAAATAAATAAAACAAGTGTTTTATTCTACTAATGATTTAATTTGTGAGAGAGACGTCTTTCGTCTTATGAGGACATTGTCAATCTGTCAGACATTGTCAAGATTGACAATGTCCTCATAAGACGAAAGACGTCTCTCTCACAAATTAAATCATTAGTGGAATAAAACACTTGTTTTATTTATTTCGATATGGAATTCTACTACCTAAACACCGACACAGTGTTCTTATTTTGTCGGTTTAATGTTTCTTTTACGAGCAAAGCCTGGTAGAGCTACACCAGTACGTAATTTATTGGAGATTTTATATCTTGATATGATTGCGGAAACGGCATATTTTAGTGACATCTATCTAATATGTTCATAAGTATAAACATCGCGACAACAATAAATAGTATGACCTTTACGATTCTCTATAAGAAGATAAATATATTTATATGCCATTGTGTCCATTTCACATACCTATCTACATAGTGACATATTGTTAAGATGATTTACATAATACACAATACTAAATGGTTCTTATTATTTCACTACATAATGGTGTCATAGAAGATAACTACATTTTTCTTAATAGAAAAAATACAAGAGTACAACTACATTTATTTATCTACGTTGCGCGCCATATGATTTTGTATAGAAGTGCTACCTGATATGGAGATATTAAAAACAACAAATAAAATCCATTCAGCGATGAGGTATTGCACTTTTCCTATATGTTTTAAATTTTGATGTCACGATAACTTTCATATGTTAGTTACATGCAGTAAGTTCACTGGCTACCCGATTTATGTGGAGATGCTGTGATAGTTTGAATGAATGAATAAAGAAAATTTAGCTGTATAGCCAAGGCATTTCTTTCAAGGGAATCACAGGCAATTTTCTCCGTACCATAAAGATAAAAGATATGCAAGTTGGTAGTATGCCTTTTAGCTGGATTTTTTGAGGAGCTCTAAGAGATTTAACAAAACATAGATTGTTAATACATCTCTCTTAACATTACAATAAATTTAGACCGATTTCGCACTCATGTTTTGATATAAACTCATACCGTTGTGTAAATAATACGTGTTGCTGTAGGTAGGTATATAAGTCGCGCCAATAAATAATTTAAATAAAAATACTTAGATTTTTTATATATTTGATAAAACTCAGTTAAAAAAATATGAAATATTTATAATTTGGGTCATCTTTATGAATCATTCAAATAGGTTTCGCGTCTTCTATGATTTCTTTGCTCTATGTGTTCATCTTAAGGTGTATTCTTTGGTTTGTAGTTTTCTTTTTCAATAAGTAATATTTTGAACAAATAACTTAAATATCCACTTAACATATTCTGTATATTTTTTTAAACTAATAGGTTTAATTGATGTCGATTTTATTATCATTGACAAACACAACGCAAATGTAAAAACAAAATGTCATCAAATTCAATTTATACATTTTAAAACGCCTTAAATTAACCATTTCCTTATTGTTTCAAAAATTATATATTAGACGCAACTGTGTTAATGAAAATCCATTATCATTTATAAAAGTCATTGGTTATAATCAAATTTATAATGTTTAGAAAGATAGTATTCGTTAAAATATAAATTTCATAACAATACTTAAGTTTAATAAGATATTTAAAATCTTGGCTTATCTTTTCATACAAATATGTAGGTATGTTATATTATTTTCGTCACTGATTGTGATACAATTATGTCTTTAGATAACATGTATTTAGGTTAATATTATAAATTATTGTTGATATAAAATAAAGTGGAGCTATTATCACTAATATTCTTCTTATATGAGTGGCATGTTAGGTTGTCACACTAGCGCAGGTTGTGAGCTAACTGGAACAGCTCCTCCACTCTCTGAGTTCATTCCACTCACTTACTCCTGCTCAATCTATTATTTACCTAATATACAGTAGAATCCTATGGTGAGCTTAAATAATGAAATTGAGGGTTCGAATATGATATTTTTTAAAATCGATAATCTTAAAAAAAGTTTATGTTTCCACTTGAGAAATAAAACCTAATACTTACCTAATCGGGATTAGTGACTTCTATTTGTTTATATGCCACTTTAAATGTAAACTGATTACAAATAATGATATACAAAAATACATTCACAATGAGGACAATTAAATTAAATAAAGGTACACAAGGCGAGTTTGTTGCAAAGATGCGATTTTCATGAATAACCTAACCGATTCACAATAATAATACACTTTCGATCGAGTTGATTTATTACTTGTGTTTTGAGGTTAGATGTAGAATTTTAACCTCATATTTTAGTCCAAATCTAAGATATGTGATTATTTATAGTGACATTATCATATTTAAATTTGAAATATTCTAGTCATTCGCAGATCCGATAAAGTGGGCGATAATTTTGTAAGCATTATAAAAAAACCTTATTTCGCCTTGAGTATCCATTTTAGTTAATTAAAAAGTCACATTAAAAAATATAAATTTGGTTCTAAAGTTGGAAGTGTTTCATCTTCGGCCATCAAACAAAGTCAACAAAGATTGCCGCAAGTTTCGTAAGTTGAATTGATTTGCATAACTATATAAAACTCTGTTACAAACTATTTAAAGGTTGTTGGCCGATTTTTATCGCTTATCATTTGCGTATATATAAATATGTAGTCTGTAGGTGTTGTGTACAATTAAAATAATTTTCAATATCTCGATTAACAAACAATTTTGAATGCGTAGGATCTTATCTTTGTAGTACTAATTTTGCGAGTATGTAAGTGTCAAGACACATTTTGTGTATTTCACATATTAATTGTGAAAAATTTTCAACTTCAGTCACATTGATTACATTGTTGAACAACGTTTTTTTTTTTTTTAATTATTCACACTTCTATTTTCTAGTCATGCTTCAGATACTTTCTTCCAGCGATTTTGCTAACATCATCAGACTATAGTATTATAGTGTTTTACCTTTTTTCATAAATCATTCAATAAAATACAAACATTTTAGTATCACATTTCTTTTTTAATCTCTGATTTTTTTGCTTGAGTTCATCGGTAGCCTGGAGGTAGAGTCTCGGCCTCGTTAACAAAGGGTCCGTTCAAGCTTTTAGTAGCTTACTGTGAAAGGTGTATGAGGTTGTATCTGGATTTAGAACAAAACCCAGATATATCTTTTTTTTTTTAAAAACTTAAAGTCAACTTAAAATAAAGAAGTTTTTTCTATTTAAAATGAATTCTATAATCTTTCCTCGTACCCGTGCGTCGTCCAGATTTTCTTGACTCATCAGAACTCTTCAATTCAGAAAGATTCTTTGCCAGCAGTACGACCTCTTTATCTGACATTTCTAATGTTCCGATATCCTTGTCACGAAAAAGGTGTTATATTATAAAAGAAGGTCTTCTAGGTCATAGGGAGCCTTACACGATAAATTTAACCTAGGCAATCATCACAGCTAAAATTTCTCAATGAAACTCAATTTAAATAGAGTTTGATTGATTTACGGCAATTAACGAAGGTTAATGAATTAGTAGGTAGTTTGATGAACGCCTTCTAGCCACGCAATTACTTACTCAGATGTTCATGCTTCAATTTTATTACATATAGTCTTATTTTATTTATTCAATAATTGTGGATAATATTACAACTACTACAAATAGTATCCAATTGAACATTCTCTCAAATGCCACCGAGGCACTTAATCATTCTTGACATATTGAAGAAGGATTCTAAGCATTATCGTTAATGTTTATAGCTAGATATATTATAAAATATGAAATGTTATACATTATAGTACAATATCTTGCTATTATAATGTATTTATTTGTTCTTCTAGTGTATTAATAATCGGTGCTATAATCGGATTACTGGATATTCATTGCTTCAGTTAGATATGATATTAATTATTAGAATTTGATATTTTTCTTTTACGTATGAAATACGCATTGGTGCTTTACGAGTATGTTTTGCAAATTTCTGTTTGCTTTGATACAAATATTTAACTATAGATACCTATCGAATATAAAAAACCCTTTTTAAAAAAAATTGCATATCGTTTTTTTTCATTGCAGTAGGTAGGTATGTCAAATTTCCATGCAAGAATGTGTAATTTTAATCCCATGGAGAAAAAATATGTCTCCCATTGTTATCTACTTGACTAAAGAAAAAAAATATGTCTCCCATTGTTATCTGTAAGTTTTTGACTATCAACATCAACCGAGATCTAAAGGATCTAAATACTAAAGACGACTGGCTTTCCACTGCTCAAGATAGAAAGATTTGGAGATCTATTGTTTCGGAGGCAAAGGTCTTGCAAGGGCTGTTCGGCCATTGGAAGTAAGTAAGTTTTGACTGTCCTGTAAAAGAATATTAGCAAAACATTACGTAAAATACATTTTTAACATCTTCAATTCAGCGATAAGGCATGGTAGCCATCCTGTATGTCTTTATTTTTATTGATACGAAGAGGAATACATGCATGTTTTTTTACATACAGTTAGTCTTCTGGGTAAGACACTTGTGGGAAGAACCGTGACGATATAAAAGAATGAAGCATCTTTTTTGGTATGGTGCTGTTTGATAGTCTTTAGTCCGTTTCAATAGGAAAGGGAATAATGCAGTTTTAAATTGGCTTCTTTCTTGTAGGTGACACTGATAGGCGATTCAATAAGAATATACATAGATTGCCCGTTATGATTCACGTGTTCAGATTGTCAACGCGAAATAACACTAAATTAAGAAATAATTACAACATTTCTACAATTACTTCTCAATCCTGTATGATTAATGTGGATTTATAAATTGTTACGTTTGTATTATGCTTCTGCAGCTGTATTAATATTACTACATATGTAGTAAAATAATTGATATAATATGCAATTGAGCATGTTGACTTATTAGGTATAACAGTTTAAATCCTGTTTCATTGCTATCTTCATATTGTAATCTAGGCAGAACATAATGATTATGATGATATTAATCAACCAAATTCATTCAAAGTGATTGCAACACTTTATTGTATTTTAAAGGATGTGTAACTGTGTTGAGACCATCCATTTTTTTTCATAATAAAAGTTTATCATAATTTGTAGAGTGCTTGGTTTGAATAACGAATAAGTTCACGAAAGTATAAAAAAAAAAATATGAGTTTCAAATTATTTTTTATTATAAACTAAGCAATATTCGAACAAATGATAAACTTTGATGATTTTTGTCGTTTTATCGTTCTCAAGACTGCAATTGGCGGAAATTATCAAAATTTGTGTAAATCACTACTATTTTCATTATATTAAATAAAACATGTTGAGATCCTTCCTTTGTTTTCGTAGTTTTTATTAGTGAAATCATTGATTTTATTGATAGAATAAATTATAATATGTTTTACAATACATAGGTATATCTAATTCAATCGGAATGCCAAATGTATGCACTGAATGACTTAAAAAAAATAGAAATCAGTTGGTTAATTAAGCTCAAGATCACACTCAAATAAAGTTGTAGGTAAGTAATGTATAAATATTTGTGTCTTTGAAAAAAATATAAATGATGAATGATCTTCATTTGACCAACTCAGGATTATTGTGTTGTACTTACTTATTTGATTTCTTCTAGTAGTCTTCTAAATAAGTTGGTTACACCATTTTTCAACTAGTAGCTAGTTATAAACCAATTTTTTATGGTCTTTTGAATGACTGAATAATGAATGCATAATTTATGTAAGGAAAAATCGATGCATATATTATACATACGACTCATTATAATATTGTAAACACTATGAAACAGTTGGATGCCTTCAAGTAGAGGATCTATGAAATTATTTGATTTTCTCACACGGTGAATCCAAGTGTCAAGCAAGTAGATGCATAGGTGAGATATAACATTCAAGATACCATTTGAGGTAATAATAATACTTGTATACCTAATTACGTGTATCTATGCACAGTATAATAATAATGATATGGAAGTTACACTATATTGCTTTTAGTAATTTGACATTTTGTAATAGTATTATGAACTATGATTATTTTAGTACTCACAGTACAGGTGGTCATTGGTCGAACACAGTTTAGTAATAATAAATTGCTTTTCAACAAAGTTTGTGTTCAACAGGTGAGATTTGATTTATGTTAGTAAAATGAAAAGTACTAAGAGACTCTTACTATCTATGTAACTATTACACTTTCGTTTATAGTTTGCACGGATTGACCACATGGGTTTTGAATACGATTAAGATTTGACTGTAGAAAATTGAGATGATCTTCTCAAACATTCATAAATATCAAATACATAATTTTCACGATAAATATTTTAGTACAAGTACTAAAAATCATATGATTATTGTTGAGAACGTTTAATATATCATTATCTTAATATCGTTAAAAATGTCATGGTATAATCAATTTTACATATTCTAAAGAGGGAATGAAAGTAAACACATAGGTACCAACTTATTATGTGCTTTAAATAAAATACCGATTTTATAGAAAATAAGCATATGTTTCGTCAGCTTACAACATAAATTTATAAAATATTAGCCAAATTACTTTTTTATATAATAGAAATGTAATTCAATGTCATTAAATACGTTCGATTAATTGGTTTATCTCTTTAGGATTTTATATTTTGTTATTTTTCTGTGGGTATTAATACCAACCAAATTATATTTAATTCAAATTCGCAATAAGAACTTAATAAAGACATAAAACAAAAATTAAACATTCAATTAAAAGAAGAAAAAAATAACTCTCATTTAAACACCGCTTAAATACATCTGAAATATTGAGCTAGTATATAAATTATATTCAAATGTTCATTCAATTATCTCTGATGTAAATTATTGTGTAGATGATAATGTTAATAAATAATCTTATTATTATTAAGTATTTCAGTCCGTTCGTAAATATTTAAGTATGTTTGCATACTTTCTATAGAATTCTTAATCAGGTAAGGATGAAGCAAAGTAATACCCTCTGTAAAACAATTTTTCCTTTGGGCCTTTTATGTAAGTACGTGAAATGAACTATCATTGCTTGATAGTTTGTCAATATATATATATATTTTTTTCAAAATTACCAATTCCTCAGTAATTTTTACAATAAAATATTGTAAATTACCAACAGTTTTTTGGGAGACTAGAAGAAAGGAAAATACATGTTTCATTAGAAGCTTTTAATATGAAATTATGTTTAGATATTTTATATTAATACTCGGACCACACTACTACCTACTACACCATCACAGCATATCCCACAAGTGGGGTAGCCAACCGACCAGTTTTATGTAATAATTATACAAGCCGTCTTCTCTGTGCCAACAAAAAAATAAGACATTCAGGATGGGTGGCAAACATCATCGCTAGATTTGAGATGTAAAATTTCTTTATTTTTTCGAATACCTGCCTTTCACAAGACACTCGAAAACTTACAGAAAAGAGTGGAAGACCAATTCTTCGACGAGTGCTCCACGGCTTGTATAATACATCTATATTGATAGCTATGTTAAAATGTCCAACAATGTTAGATAGGTTCCTTTTTATATTTAAGTATTCATTTTCTATGCGAAAGTAACGGGCTTAATACTAGAACTTATAGTACAAATAGTTATTATTAAAATATATTGATGTTTGTAAGTACGTACAATAACGTGTTGTATGTATTACATTACACATAATATAACGCGAAGGTACAGATTATATCAACTTACTGTACTATGTAAAGTTGTAGGTCAGTTTGAAGGCTTTGGTCTGAATGAAGAATGTCGCTGGCTCATCTTCAATATACCGGTTTATGATACTACGTAAGTACGAACTTACTTAGGTACTATACGTTACTGTACAATTCATTAGGTATATCTAATCAGTTAACATCATGTAGGTATCTATGCAACTTAGTAAATAAATGTTATGAAAATAGTATCTCGTAATATAAATAAGTAGGAACATATACATAACGATGTATAGCAATTCATCAAGCCACACAATCAATAGGAGTGTTAGTATCATAATTATTTTTGAGTTATTTATCTTTTCGATTAACTCCCTCGTAGTATTGAATGTAAATGCATGTTTGTATCGCTTGTAATCAGAATCAATGAGCCAAGTTTTGGACCTTCGATCGGTAAATTCTGGGTTAGAATCCCGCTCCTGAACTATTTTACCATTCAAGTCATTGCTTAGATTGAAGGTGTTCAAGTTGTATTTGGGTTTTTCAATTGAAAAAGTAATTGTTATACCATAATTTATCAAATCACTTCCCATACAATTGCTAGTTTCAACTCGATTTTTAACATTTTTAACGAAGCGGCAGAATTGCCATCCACACATCTCAGCATTATACAACCAGATAAGTCTCTATATGATAAGTCATGATCACATAAAAACTTAAGAGTCTAATGCCGGGAAAATTCACCTATCCAGATATACAGGATATCAAAGGGTTAGGCTCAAAACGCGGGTTCAGCATACTGTGCCTGAAGTACCAGTGATCAAATTTTTAGTACCTATTTTAAAAAAAAGTAATTATTATAAATACAAGTATTTATGATAACAGATTTGTGAATTTTGATGTATGTATAAAAAATACCGGCAAATCAAATAATTTTTTAAAGATTTCGGTGTTACTCCTGTCGCTGACGTAAGTAAAAGTAATATAAATTAACTTAGAATGCCAAATATTTTTTATTTCTCCTGCTAGTTCTGCATTATAACGTATTTTTACTTCGACAGTTGTTTGTATAATATATTGTGCGTATTTGGTACAGCGATGTCTATCACAAACGTAATTTTATTTTGTTTATCATATATGTAGTACTAAATCGGGTTTATTATGATGTATTTGTCCATATGTTTTAATTGTTTTATCATAATAGGTAATATTTTATAATAATTGTACCTATTATAATTTCTTTATTAAACTTAATATCACTATTGATAATCTCAGTTTGAGGCTATTATAGCCTGGCTCATTGTTTCACAACACCATCCAAACTATGTATCCATTTCATTTTCAATATTATGATTCTATTATATTTCTTTATTATGTAGGTATGTCTTTAATGCATTGTTGAAATTTAATACCATATTGGCTCATCAAATGTTGCAAATATTGTTTTATATGATTTCGTTATACATTATTAATAGTTTTCTGTGTGTCTTTTGTCAGAATATAGGAATTTGTTAAATATGTTTTTTTTTGTTTATGTGGTCAATTATGATGACCGTGTGTTCTGCTGACCTTTATTAACTTATGCAAAAAACACTCATACATAATAATTTATTCGTCACTAAAAAATAGCATGCTTTTTCATTATCTTGTTCTGTTTATGATTCATTCTTTCAAAGCCTTGACATACTCGTCATGAATAAGCAAGACTTTAGAGCGGGAGTGTCTGGGGCCTTGTTGTCATCAGCGGTCCCCGTGGATTGATCTCGGTCTCTCACTGTTTGGCAGCATGGGATCACTTACATTTGGGCGGGGGGTGGATGGGTGTGCTTGCTTGAATGCATGGCTCTCTCGATCATAGCATCCTTGGGACATTGGATATTGGCTGTGTATTTGATTGGGCTTTGTAACTCATACTAGATGGGTGATTTTGTTTATTTATTTTGTTTTGATTTCTGGTATTTTGGGATTTTATATTTTTAGATTTACTTTGACTTTTTTCAGAAAACTTTAACTTTACTTTTTATCTCAAGACTAATGTGACTGAAAGACTGATTTCTAGTATTTTAGGATTTTTTGCTTTTATATTTATGTTTTTGTATTGTTTTAAGTATTGTATTATCGTTGTTTTTAAATTTACTTTTTTAGAGAATTTTAACTTTTGCTTTTTTTTCCTCAAGACTAAGACATTTCTGGTAACAGTGGAATCTTCGCTGGTCTACATGTTAAATGTATTAAATGTCAACATATTGTGTAACGACTGTTTGATTCTAAATATTGTAAAATAAAAATAAAAATAAAATTATCACCGTTTTCCAATCATCGCCTTTTTCTTTTTTCTGAACGCCGTATCAACCTCCCTCCGCCCCCTTGCCAACGTTGGTGATTATTGCAAAATGTTAATCTGAGTATAAAGATATGGCATAAGTACTAGCTAGTGAGATTTTTTTTATTTATTTATAACAGTTTACATACTTCAGACAACACGCACAAAAATTATAAATAATAATTACAAGAAACCATCCATTGCCCATTTTAATTTAGAATCAATTTGAAATCGATTCTGTCCAAAAAAATATTAAATAACGTAGAAACGAGTATTTGAAGTTTTTATTTTTATAAAAAAGTTAACAGTTTATTTTATTTATATAATAGTTAAACTAATAATGTATAATATATTATACCATAATGACATCTTTAAGCAAGCAACTGGCTGAATCGTCATCCTCACTTCTCGGGATAAAAAAGCCAAATAAGTCTACATATTATTATTACTATCAATCATGAACACACAAAAACCTCAGGGGCCGTAGACAAACCGTACTTGGCGAACTTTTCGACAATCTACCTACATTTACCGTATAATTATGCGCTTATTGTCGAAAATTCGTTTGTAGTCGATCGCCAAGTGCATGTTTGTCTAGGGGGTCAGTAACAAACACAAACAGTTGAATGCCGGAATAAATTCACCTTTTCAGATTCCGAGTAATATTGCTTAGGTAAATTAACAATTAAAGTATATTCAGTACACCATAGATAATTGCACATATTATAGATACCTACTCTCATTATTATTATACAAAGTTGAATATCTGAAAATATATAAAATAATACAATTTTCAATCATAATGTTGTGTTCACGGCTATATTACATGTTGTATGTATGTAGATAAGTAATTTGAGATACAAAATATTTAATACTTAATGGTTTAATGTTGTAGATAACTACATAGTGAAACATCATCTTTTGCTTACTTATTGTTTTGTGGGAATATTACTTACCTTTAGGTCTATAGTTTATTCTAATAATGCAACTTATTTACTCACGTTACGTATCTATTCTATTGGGCATTTGAAAATCTAGTGAATCATTATGATATTTTAACCTGAAATAAAGAGGTAGGTTGGTAGTCTGATGTATGTTGGTAGTAGGTCTCTGACTTAAAATCGCGAGATCCGGGTCCGATTCCACATGCTGCCCACTTACTCCTTCTTTCTTTCTATATACTAGGTTTTCAAGGGTATATTTGGGTTTATCTCAAAGGCATATTAATTTTTTTAAATAATAAAAACAAATCTATCAACATCCTCACAGCGTATCTTACCAGTAGCCCAGCCAACATACTAACTGTTGTCATATTTGTGCCAATAAAAAATTAAACATTCGAGATATGTGACATTCACCTTCCTTTTTTATGGCACTCAAATACTAAAGTACTAAAAAGAATGGGACTCATTTTGAATTCCTTGAATTTCCGTTACTGCATAAATGTCTCCGTAGAGTTCCCGTAAACGAGTGGGTCATAATAATATAATCCTACCTGTTTTTGAGTTTTATGTAAGAGGTTTGTAAAATATTAATTAGATATTTATGGTTTAAAACAATACTAAAAGATGAGTGACTACAGTAATGCTTACCCAATAGAAGATTTGCAATACATACTGGGAATCTTTACAGTTAATGAAGCTCTTCTGTCATTATTGATGGCTATTATTACATGAATAAATAAAGTACTTACCTATGTCAGTTATAATACATTTCACATTGAACATTCAGTCTTAATATGGAATAAGGAATAAATGCTATTCTATCGTTTAGACCTGATTAAGTGACACCTCACAAACAAGGAATAAAAGAGATTCTATTTTATCGGCATCAAGGAATACATTTTATTTGAACTGTTAGATTTGACCTCACTCACAAACATACATTAGCTTTTCCCGACTTTATGCCTGACCTAAATTATTCTCTTTAAATGTTAATTTTTATTCCTTACAAACGTCAAAATTTTAATATTCTGTATGAGTTCGTCGGTAGCCTGGAGGTAGAGTCTCGGTCTCCAGAACAAGGGGTCCGTGGTTCGATCCCAGGTGCTGGCCAACTCCCCTTTCACGGCACAAGCTTTTAGCTTAGTGTGAAAGGTGTGTATAAGGTTGTATTTGGGTTTATAACAAACCCAGATATATCTTTTTTTTAAAAAAAAAAAAAAAGATTATATAAAAAAATAATTTATATAAATTTTGAATATTGTATAAAATTATATCAAACCTTTGTATTATGTATATTGCTAGATATTACCTCAAAGCAATATTTACCTGCACTTTTTGAATAAACCATTTTTTACGATTACAATTTTTAAATATTTTGGTTTTTCATTTCATTAGATTGTTTTTGATATTTAAATCAATTTATTGTTATGCATCTGGTCCATTGTAATTGAATTGTTTTTATTAATTTATAATTCTTTATGTGCTGTAAAAGTCCATTCTGTTTAAAATAATTTAGCCGTAAATTTTTAAATATCTAAATAAACCAGGAATTAATTTAGACATATCAAGCTAACCAAGTATAAGATATGCATTTTCTTTATGAGTTCTGCTGATTGATACTAAAAGCTGTATTCTTATTACAATCAGTGATTGCTAACATACAAGTTACACAAATGGCATAACATTTACAATACATATTGTGTAATAAAGAGAGGTGCGAAATTGTAATTGCTAATAATATTACATACCTACTTATCTTCTTAGAAATTTGTTGCATGAACTTTTAACTTAATGAATATAATGTATCGGTACTTAGTTATCTATTATTTATTTTCGGCCTTGTATCTTTTGCAATTTTCATTCCGCGTAAAGTAAAGTACTGGTTAGATAAACCTCATTTGGAGTAATTGTAAATTCTCACATGTTTTACTTCTTCCTCTTTTATTACTCGCAGGTAGTGATGTGAGAAGAGAAAATTCTCCAAAGAAATTTCTCGAGAACGAGAAATTTCTCCTCTGATGGAAGAGAAATTTCTCTCCATAATTTTTCTTAGCGGTATTATAACATTTCGCCCAGTACACTTCGCAGCCAACCTGATTGATCCAAAAAATTGTGAGTCTGATTAAGGCCCAAATCAGAGGTTATTAACACTTTTTTCCATGTAGGCACCTGCAATTTTTTTTAAGCTTAAATATGGGCATGTGGGGTGTCAAACATCAAGATTTTTCATCAGTTATTAGCACTTTTTTCTATGTAGGTACTTAACATTTTTTGTATCCATAATTAATTGTAGCTATATTGGTGATAAATTGTCTCAACATTTGTACAATGTTATTGATTGATTGAATAAAGTATTTATTATTAGTATACTGTTAAATAAAAAATAAAAAAAATTCTCCGAAAATTCTCTACTCCGAGAAATTTACCGAGCAAATTCTCGGTAAATTTCTCGAAAAATTATTTCTTGAGGATTCCACAGCACTACTCGCAGGTTAAGTAATAAGCTAGATCCTCCAACGTCGGCTATAATATTGAGATGGTCCTTCCTTTCCAGTGCCATTTGAAAAAGTTTTCCTACTCTCTAGATTCCTGCCCATTTTGTAAATAGTTTTTAGTCAGAAAATTCACCTTCTTCTTGCATCACGTCTATCTTTTATTTTGCCTTTTATGTTTATATGCAGCAGATTCTATTTGTCATTAATATGTTGCTGAATAAGCTATTTTCTTGTTCGATCACAGAGAACAACAATTCTTTTTTAGTATTGGGTCTTTGTTAAACTTCCATGTTGGTAACCATATCTTTATTTTTATTTTATTAATATAATACAAACAAACAGCTATTACAGATTTAAAAGTAGGTATAAAGATTAAATAGTAGGTGGAAAGAGGTGACGTAATTGGCACAGAAACGCTCTGAATGGAAGAGGCTGGTTTCTACCCTGTGCTCTGAGGGCGATGATGATAAAGTGTTGAGCACATTGAACAGGGGAGCCTGCATGAGAAATTGTATTACAGTGACAGAAGCAAAAGATGCATGCAAGGATAATAGGAAGTGGCGCTCGATCCTTTCTGCCTACTCCACGAGGGAAGCGGTGTGATGGTGTGTATGTTTGTAGTATAAATTTAAATATTGTATAGTTCATAAGCCAGTAAAACAAAAAAAATAATGCTCTCGATAAGAAAATCTATGCAGCAATCAAGACAAAAATAGTCAAGAAAAAAAACAAAAACTTTCACTTGAATGAAATGATTACGTCCCTGAAAGTATACACGAATAACTTAAGTATACGCTTACATTACTTTCGACTGCCTTTATTCATAGGTCAACTGTCTTTCAAAACCATTTAGCATAACTATAAGTAAAGAGATTTCCATAATCACATTCATAAAGAATTAAATACAAAATATTTTAAATATCACACGAAATTATAGATGAAAAAAGTATGCAGGAGTAATTAATAGAGCGATGTAAATTTTTCATTTATAAAAATATTTATTTAAATAGTTTATAATTACACAAGGTCGCAAGTAAAATTGTGTAAGAGAATGTTATTTTATCATTTGAGTAACCTAAAATGTACCTACGTTTTATTTCTTATTTTGTTTTATGAAATTAATTATACACAACATGTCCAAATACCATAAAGTTTTATTTTAATTTATCTATCTTTACATACTATATATCATGAGCTGATAAATTTCCATATTATTAATACAAGCTTAGGCGCATAATATGTCTTTAGTCACGGACACATTCATCTTTTATCAATTAATTATATTATATTTGATTAGATTAGATTTCACCATAAAACGAAAAATTACTAAGTCAATAATCCATTACCTGTGAGTTGTTAAGTTATAAGAGGAAAAGAAATGACATCATCGTAATTTCCCTTGTGTTTGAACATGGAACAGAATCGCTGGCAAGTAGGTACCTACGATAATTAAAGCCGACATTCTCACTTTTTTTTATTCTGTAAGGATCAAACAGTTGAAACAATTAGTACGAACATTAAAAAAACAACAATGAGCAAACCAATTAAGATCCATTTCTTACCAATCTAATAAACATAAATTTGAAACTTAAAATGCTAAAACACACATATATATGTAAAAAAAATGAGAAAATATAAAAGTGTAAAAGTGTAAAAAAAATTTGAATTAATGTAAGAAATGATAAATATGTAAAAAATGTATAAAATTTATAAAATGCAAAAAATGTAAAAAAGTAAAGAAAGCAAAATGTTAAAAATATAAAAACACATAAAAATACACCCACCCACCAAAGTCCACTAATCTAATCCCCAAAGGTAACGTTTGTTATGGTTATTTAATTTAATAAGTCCTTTTTATTTATTTTTTGTCAATGAACATTCTTCATGAAACGATTGGGTCAAAATATGGTCCCTCCATTCAGGTCGATAATGTGCTGAATCACTTTTTTTGCTATTCCAAGGCCCTGATATTATTGTCACATAAACTGTGTATTATGAATAATGGTCTTACAGTTCGTCAAAAATCTTGTTGACGTATGCTTTACAACAAAATATAATAAGTTAGTAAATTCTTTAAATATGCTGACGATAATTTAATCACCTATGAAGTGATGATACCGATATATACTTACACACATGTACACGTGAACTTTATACTGCCAACGTGCCATGTACGGGTAATTATCTATCTAATAACCTAACTCGATAATACATCGTGTTAAAGATTACAATCTTCATACATATGTTTAAGCGTTTCTGGTATTAATATTTATTCAAAAAATGTTAAGTATGTCTGTATGTTTTTATTTGATTATTGACTTCGAAATTAAGTATGTAAGGAGAATATTGTATAGGTACTGAGTTGTGTGAATATAGTTTTTGTCACAAAATAGTGGTGTACATACTTCTATACACTCAGCTGATATTTTTAGTATATGTAATACAAGATGTTGTTGGGTAACGTTTTGCTAAGAACTAATGATAGTAGACCAAAAGGAGTAAGTACTGTTCTTTCATTCATAAGGTTTATGACGGCCTAGACGACACTGTTTCATACACCAACAACTACATCAGAGTAGGTAGTATGAAACATTATTATGTTGGTGTATGAAAAAGTGTTAATAGGAATCATAAAATATACTTTTTTTATACTCATTTTCTCATTGTTGATTCATATTTGTGTGGTTTGGTTTCGAAACTGGACAAATCCATTTGTTGTTAATTGTCAGCTGAACCCAAAAACTTATTATATTAGTACTGATGGCCATGCTATTTACTTCGTTGTTTGCTACCTACACATTTTTCGTAGAATTTGACTATTAGAACTCAACACGAAGAATAATTCTGCATGGCTACTTCACTAAAAAAAACACTGTCATTATAGATATGTCTACTTTTGATCCCAAAACACTCGCTTGTTTGTGGAGTTCTCGAAATAAAATAGGTTTCCCACTTTTCAAAATACGTATTACAAATAAGCCTTATTTTTTATAGCACGCAGAAGACTACCTCATCATCATCATCGCCCCCAAAGCTCCTCTCGCTCCACAGGGTAGAAACCAGCCTCCTCCATTCAGAGCGTCTCTGCGCCAATTGCGTCACCTCTTTCTACGACTTTCCTTGCACTCTGATGTCGTTGTCATAGGAACGGTGTATTGTGAAAGAGGGACGCCCGGGCCGACGGAACCCTTGCGGACGGATGAACAGCTCTCTTTTAGTGCAGTATAGTGCAGTTTTATGATCTTAAAAACTGAAGTTGATATCGAAAGAAGTTTGATTACATTGAAATTTGGTCATAAATTTATGATGAACTAAAAAAAGGAAAAAAATAATAAAATATTTTTTATCGTCATTTTTTCCGTATTAAGTTTTTAATAAATTTATATCACCTTCAATATTTATTGTAATTTTTTCGACATTTACTCAGTGAAATGTGGTTGACCTACGCGTCATTCAGATTTTTAATAAATCTAAAATAATATATCTATTTTTTATAATTGTTTAAGCATTCCACCCAATACTGAATGATTTTGTCGTATTAAATAACAAAAATGTTCTACAAAATATTACCTTGATAGGTATGAATAAATACCACAATACCGCAACTCTTCATCGAAACAAGCAAAAATTGTATAATATATGTTAAAAATAAGCTACAATATACCTGTATAAAATTTATTATCATTATATATTTGTACCCGTATTTTTTTTTTCAAAAAAATACGATATTGTCACGAGTATGAGAACTACTAGGATTAAGTCCACCTTCGCTTAGGAAATTGTCAAAAAGTTAACTACTACAGCATCTCAGCATATCCCACAAGTGAGTGGTAGCCAATAGACCAGCAGGGCTACTCTTGACACAATCTTAATACGATCTTAATCTAGTCTTGATCTTGATCATACGACGCACGAAGGGACTATTGTCAAAAACATCGCGTTACCGCTACCGCGTGATCGGTATGCTCGTATTTTTGGCCAATAGTCACTTCGTGCGTCGTATGATCAAGATCAAGACTAGATTAAGAACGTGTTAAGATTTTGTCAAGAGCAACCCTACAGCTCCTTGCAATATACATGCAAGCCATTCTCTCCGTGCCAAAAAAAAGATATTCAGAGTGGGAGGCAAACCTCATCGTAGAATTTAAGATATAAAAGTTATTTATTTTTTCGAACACCTGTTTTTTACTGGACACTTGAAAACTTGCAGAAAGTAGTGGTAGACCAGTTCTATGCTGGGCACTCCACAGTTATCAAAAAATCAATTTCTACAAAGTTACTATGAAATTTAATTTTATTGAAATAGCAATGTTTTGATAAAACAATCATAATAACATATAAGATGTCGCTCTCCCACATATCGGTGGCTTGGTATCACAAAATCTTTGTTTATTTTTTGAGACTTATTATAGATGCCATTAATTTCCACATTGCTTGCCAAGCAAATATAAAGTATAGGTGAACAAACATTAAATACATTTTTTAACGAACAGGTTTTAATATTTTTATTAGATAAGGTATGTATAACATGTTCTCTCAAGTATTAATTATTGAAATTGCATATAATTACAATATGTTTTACACTGGTTGACTGGTAGAAGCGTGTTTGATTCAATAATAATAATTAATCTAACATGTTATATAAATTATCGTGACATTTTGTTATTTTATTATAATTTTACGAACGTGATGCAAGCAAATGTTAATATGCATTTGATTGTAACGAAACTATGTGGACGTTGTTCATAGCTTGTTAATTAATTATGGATTAAAATATTAATTAGCAAAAATTAGTAGATACGTTTTTTACGACATTTTTATTTATTTACTTAACACATTTAATACTTAATAAATACATTTTGTTGGTGTATTTACTTCCAAACTAAACCGAGGTTCGTTTACTTCAGGATTTATGACATTCTTTATTAATTTATTCATTCCTTACTGTGCACTGATCACAATACATAAAATTTTATAGAAAATAACATTCAATTTACAGATATTGTCGCGTCTTAATTCTTGTGTTAATTGATTTTTCCTATATATTCTGAAATCTATGCCATAATAATATTT
This sequence comes from Athripsodes cinereus, assembly GCA_947579605.1. Classification (NCBI taxonomy): domain Eukaryota; kingdom Metazoa; phylum Arthropoda; class Insecta; order Trichoptera; family Leptoceridae; genus Athripsodes; species Athripsodes cinereus. Next base: position 18,349,940 of record OX388315.1, read on the forward strand.
TGTATTTCAGTACCCGAGTCAATCAAAATAAATAATAAATACTAATTCATATTTATTTCATGTTTGTTGTTTTGATACTACATATGTATGTATAATTGATAATTGCCACAATTCGCTCAAATTTGGTGTAAAAATTGTCGAAATTAATGGACAATAAGTATCTCAAGATAAGAATGCAAGTGTATACTATGTGTGTATTATTGATGTAACAAAGTATTCGTATTCGCAAAAAAAATATGCGAATGTTTTGCGAATATTATTTTGGTGAAAAAGTATCGGATATTGGGTAAAAGTACCGGATACTTACCTGGTACATTGTTGAAAAAGGTACTGCAAGAAAATGTTCTTTAAGAAAACCGAGGAGTTTTGAAATATTTCAAATTCCTATTCCATTTTGAAAATTCGGCGACGGGGGGGTAGAAATTTTAATGTTTGAGCAATATTGTAGAAATTTAAGCAAGTCAATATTCGCTATTCGCATTCGCGAATGTCGGCAACAAATATTCGCATTCGCATTCGCGAATATCCAAAAACACACATTCGTTACATCAATAGTGTGTATACACTTGCATTCAATATGATCGTATATGCGAATATCGTGAACCCCTTGGGTGTTAAATTGGCTGTTTCTCAACACAGAAATGAAAACAATTTCTGTCTTGTTTTATAGAGGTTTCATTTAGTCTCAATACTCCATTAATAATAATAATAACACTTTATTGATCAGAAAAAAAATCATGAGCAATTGGCGAGCTTATTGCCTGGAGGCAATATCTTCCAGCTAACCAAAATAATGTGTGATACTATGTTGACAATGTGTAATTAATACTAAATGTGAACAGTTAATACTAAATTTAATTATAACTAATTACATTCTTAGTTCTAAGTAGAACATTATAGGTAAATGTCATGTTTCCTTTAATAAATACTACAAAATGAAGGATAAAGGCACGGGGAGGAACTTTTTAGGATAAGTCTATGGATTTTAGGTTATTCTTAAAAACGTGTAGCGTAGAGGAATTTCTAATATTGCAAGGTAGATTATTCCACAATCTAATTGCATGGGTCGTAAATGATGAACTGAAGAAGGTTGTGGTGTGGGCAGGGACGGCAAGTAACTGGTTATTCTGAGATCTCAGAGGACGTCCATGTGAAGACAAGTATTCAAAACGCTTGAAAAGGTATTGAGGGGAATTGTGCTTTAGGATATTGTATCTATTATATCTGAAGGAAAAATTTAAACTCCTGTCTATCTTTACTCAAATTTGTGTCCTGTCGTGATTTTATATTTGTTATGTTTCTGACCAAATTCTAACTTTATTAAATACGCTGTAGAAATGAATAATGTGTCGATAAGAACACAAACAATTATATTCTATAAGTTCAATGTTAATTCATCAAATTCGATACATCAAAACGTAGCTCCATATATCTACGAGTACAGTGATGGTAATTACATACATTTATCGTCTTTAATAGATTTTGCCTATACATCTTTTATTGGCGAGATACCCTTTTCCGTGGGTAGATTCTATGTTAAGTGCCAACAACTTTGTATATCACGAATTGATCATTGAAATTGTATATTATTAATATTATTTATGAAACAGTTTATATAAAATAATCACATATTATTTAAACTGTTATTAGATTTACTAATGAGATAAGTTCTAAGGTAGGATGGGTATACAAGGATGTTCATATAGGTATTTAGAAGTTAGACATATCATAACATAGAATAGTTGTCAGATTTATCATATCCATATTAGTGTCGATCAGTAGAATAATTATGTCGATCATATAATTATGTAGATAATACAGCAAATTTTAGAGTGTACTGTAAATAAAGTAGGGCCGAAAACAAAACATCACGTATGTCGTTTAGCAATAAATTCAAACCAAAATCATGTCCCTGAAAAACAGCAGCATAACTATAAAAGGGAAAATATTAGAAGCTGTGGATGATTATGTTTACCTGAGTCATAAAATAAAGCTTGGCAAGGAAAATCAAACGGCAGAAATTTCTAGATGAATAGGATTGGGATGGGCTGCATTCTCCAAACTTAAATATATTTTATATTTAAAAATAATGAAGTACCCATAAGTTTTAAGAAAAAACTTTACGATTCATGTGTCCTGCCAGTGATTACATATGGGCTAGAAACTTTGACGCTAACACTTGTGAGCAAACGAAAACTGAGGTGTGTACAGCGTGCCATGCAGAGACAAATGCTAGGTATCAGCTTGAGGGACAAAATAAGAAATGAAACCATCCGACAAAAGATAAAAGTCGTTGACGTTGTTGATAAAGTTTCCAAGCTGAAATTGCAATGGGCTGGTCATGTGGTAAGACGAGAGGATGGCAGATGGACTTCCAGAATTTTTGAATGGAGACCGTGGGAGGACAAAAGAAGCGTAGGAAGACCCCAAAAAAGATGGGGGGTTGACGATATTGTCCAGATGGTGGGGAAACAGTGGTATCGTGTTGCTCGAGATAGGAAAGTGTGGAAAAGTTTTGAAGAGGCCTATATCCAGAAATGGAGAGAAGAGGGCTAGCAGTAAGTAATAAATTCAGTTCAGGGATGAGGCATGCGACAATGTCTCCATTAGCATCTTAATTGGAGACCCATTTTTGTCCAATATAATATTGCGCAATCGAAGAAATGAGAAAGAAAAATAACGTGTATGAATTGCTTTTTTAGTGATCGTTTTAAATTTCTTCGAGCAACGTTCGCCTATTCACAGAGAGAATAACCTGTATGTTCATCCAGATGCAGATAGTTTCACTCTTGAATGATGTAGATAGAGGGATGAGTAGGTATATAAAAAAACTTTTATCGTACACCTAATGAAGCACATCCGAATCATTTTATTCCAGGCACTCTAATTTAAACATCTGTATGTAAAACTTAAAAATATTTTTATGTCTGTCTAATTAATTTGATGATAAATTAAATATCAGAATAAAAAATCAAATTGACAAAATAAAAATCCATAAAAGATGGTATCCAAAAGATGATATATCTTTAAACACAAATATATTATTATATCGTATTTCATATAGGTATATATAAATAAAAAACTATGTGCGAGTGACCGCTGTGGAGCCTTGACCATAAGTGATTGTACAGTGTATATTATAAGATTGCGTTATGTTTCCGACACTGTTGGAATCTGCCGAATAAGTACCCATTACTTTACGTTGTTTTAAGAGACGGTTAATGGATGTCAGAGGTAACCAATTCATCCAAGTTATTAGGTACGTAGGTACCTGTGTAAGATTGTGTGTGTCAGTTTTTTATAAGGCATGCCATTATTCTCTCACGGAATACGATATCAGTGCGTTAAATAGAGTGTATTTTTTATTGAATGAATCTGCAGTGTTTCACAATACAAAAGACTTCGGTCTTTTTTGGATTGAAAAAAATCTTACGTAAATATCTGATTATTGTTGTACAATTGTAATGTTAATTTATGTATTTTGTTTATGTAAATATTTATAATAAATAAATAAAAAAAAAAATGTTGTATCTAGTCCGACTACCTATATCAATTGAATAGCGGTTTAAGGTAGACATAGAACATATTTTCTAAATTTTTATCGTGTTTATCTTTGTTTTGTTATTCTCACCAAGCTAGTTTATTTATTTATATCATGACGTCTAAATACAGGTGAAGTGGCCAGCAGACATCGCTGAATTTAATGTCAAATGTAAGGAATGTTTGATGAATTCCTGCCTTTCAAAAAAGTTCTATACATGTTTAGAAAGTCACGTACCTATTACAATGTAAAAATAGCAAATGATAATTATAAAAAAATAGGCAGTAGATATTTTAAACCTGTTTGGAATTCTATGATAAGATGATATACCTATCCATCCCGAGCAGCTTACTAAATTACCAATTCAATAATTCATCAATATTTTTAAGTCAATGAATATTATGAATTACGTTTTCAATATGCTGCAATGAAACTTTAGGCGAAATTTCGGAATGTTCAAATCAATGGTGGAAAATAGATAGACCGCGGAACAAACCTTGAATGCAACTGCTTTAGGTATTTCATTAGAGTATTCAATTACTATCTATTATTTAATTTTGGTGATGATCATTGATGAAGGATTGACCATTACATTGGTATGTTAACACTTAAACAACCATGTGTATTTGTATGATTTAAGCATTTATTTAGTTTTTACCTTTGACTACTGAGAATGGGATAAGAGTTAATTGATTTTCGAACTTCAAGAGTTTCCGATCACTTGTTAATGAATAGATGGCTTTTGAAAATAGAACTTTAAGGGACTTATTTTAGAAATATAACGGATGTCTTTTTATATGACATAATTCAGTGATCATTATATTTTTATAGAAATTTTGTAAATGGTTTTTCATTTCATTTCATGCATTTCAATAATGGTCTATATTATATTAAATAATTGATGAGTATAAAATCAATACTAATATATGTCTAATTCGGATTGAAGATAGGATGCTTTCTGGTATTTCGTTTCAAGAAGATAACCTCTATTCCCAAAATTACTAATCTGCACCAAGCTTAGCTCAAGCACATATCAAATTTGACATCAGATTCTACAGTTGTCTTAGAAAAATGTTAATGAAGTACAATTTCCATTTCAATTCATATACATCCTTTTCTGGATATACCTAGTCATATTTAATTGAATGCCACTGATTTCTATTTTCAACCTACATCTTCCACCTGGACCACAACATGAAATACATGTTTCGCAAAAATGTTTTATTCTTTGTGATGGTTCCGTATGAGTTAATCCTTGTAAATTTTTATAACGTATAATGAGTATGAAAGTACACACGTTATCTCTTATCCGAGACTAATCTTTGATACAATAATAAAATAATAACCACCATATCAATCATATTATTATTAAACTGTAATCATGCTTTGTAAATACTAATCAATCTTTTATAATATAACAAACTGTGAATTAGAATCCATTAATGTGTACGTGGAACTGTTTATCCAACCTTACTACGAATCAAAATAATTATACATAATACAATGTTTTATAACACAGGAAGGACATTTACGTTAAAGTAATTAAATTAAATATCATTTCTTTTGTACATCAGAAGACTTGAATATTTGATTAGAGCTAACATGTTCCTCTTGAATGGAAAAGGCCTAAAAACTATTTATAATTATTAGTCTACTTATTTTTATAATTTTTATTTCATAACGAATAAAATAGTATGAACGAGGAACTGTATGAAGTAAGAAGTTAAAAATATGTACCTGGAAGAAGGAGTACGTAGATGACTTTCGAATCTCTCTGTGCACTCCATAAGCGGAACGGTTAGATTGGATATAATATGTATGTATTGGTTATGAAAGAATTTACCATTGAAACTAAAATATCTTGCACAAATATTTCAAATACCAATAATGAAATAAGAACCGCTTTGATTCTTACGAAGTTATTTAAATAAAATATTAGCTACATCTTCTTTTTGTCATGTCGTAACTAACATTTGTAGAAGTCAACATTTAGAATCGATAATTTAAAATCACGCAAAACCTAACATTTCAATCACTATAAAGTCACACTCGTCTCTTGTCCAAAGCCTTGACCTAAGCTTATGTAGTGGGTGTCATTACATAAATCATCTTCCGCAATAATTCTCAAGGCTAAACAATCTTATTATGTTGTGATCATACTAAATTGTTAAAGGATCTAGAAAGTAAAAAAGTAGTTATTTTTAGTAGATATTTTTTGCATTGTAAAAAATGTTGAGAGATTTATGATGTTCGCAATTTACCACGAAGAAATACTTATTTGATTATTTTTCAATCTACATAATATTAAGTTTTTTTTTCATTTATTGGCAATTCAATTTGAGTTCGTCGGTAGCCTGGGGGTAGAGTCTCGGCCTTCAGAACAAGGGGTCCGTGGTTCGATCCTAGGTGCCGGCAAACTCCCCTTTCACGACACAAGCTTTTAGTAGCTTACTGTGAAAGGTGTATAAGGTTGTATTTGGGTTTATAACAAACAAAACCCAGATATATCTTAACAAAAACTAAAAAAAAAAAAAGTTAATGAAGAAAAAAGTATAGTATTTCCATAATAAAAATCTAGAAGTTTGCATGTTTTTTTAAGTACATGCATCTGCTTTTCTGGCTACTCCGATCATGGTAAAGTAAAAACTAGAAGTAGAACAAAATTAATGTCAAGTTAATAAGAATTAATAATTACGTTATGTAAAACGAACGCATGTCTTGATAATTTATCTTTAAACATAACAAAACAAAATGCATTTTATCCACAGAAGCTGCAAAGGGATTTCTAAAAATGGGTATGTGAAGTTTGTGAAAATTTCTTCTTTAGAAACAGTCAACATGGTATGCATTTCTGTGACAACTACCGAATACCTGACAATGCCAAACAGTAATGATATATTTACTCACCAAAACTGGTAATCGCTAATTACACATTTAACACAATTAATCGATTATTCGTTAACGAAAGGTTAACCTCGTTACTCTTTATTTTTTTAATATTACGCAAAATACACTCAATTCCAGGAGGAAAAAAATACTATAGGTCCTTTTGTTTTCTGTCAAAATAAAAACAGTACCAAGGTACCTAGACAAATTGCATTTGGCGATCGACTACAAACGAACTTTTCGACAATGTACCATAACATTATAATATACATTGTCGGAAAGTTCGTTTGTAGTCGATTGCCAAATGCAATTTATCTAGGTACCCTCTTCAAAAATCACGAGACCCACTCTCTTAGTAATTTAATGCAAGCATTCTTTAACAAATGTAAAAAAAAAATGTCTCTAATTTTAAACGTTAATTATGCACCTAACAGAACTTAATTAACTGGTTAATCAGTTAATTGTTAATACTCACTACATAAAACTGTACACCTCAGCTCACTTTGTATTATTTCAAGTCAAAATATATCTAAGACAAGAGTATTATTAATATTTGACTTGATTTATCTCCTCTCAAAACAACATCTCGTTGGCATTATTCTGACACGAAGCATAATAATAATAACAACATAATATTAATACAACAATACCGTTTCAAACGGACATAAATGACAGGTGACAGTATGTATGTAATAATATGCACGATATCTACCTATACCATACACAATGCATGCAACTAAAATGACATTGTAAGTGTATTTTTAACTATAACTTCACAATGCGTCCAATGAAATGTAATCATGTACAGATTATTGTATTAATGCCGACATATTTTTCTCTTTAGATTTTTTAAATATTCTCAGCAAAAGCGAAGACGGTCTACTAAAATGTTGTTACTAAAGGTTATTATTAATTTCCTGATAATGTTCTAAGAAAACGAAAGACGATTCTTGTGCCGCGTTTTTCACGGGATTGACGATGTCTTTGAAGATGAGAGACGTTTCTCTCAGTTAAAAATGAATACTGTATAAAAAAAATGTTTTTAATTTCATCAAGTTTTATTCTTTCAAGTTTTACGACAAATACTAAATAGATATTATCGCGAAAGAGACATCTTTCGATTTGTCAGGTGATTATCAATCTTGACTTAATTTATCTTATTTAATACCTTATTTACAATAGCGATAACACTTGATTTTTAGAGGTTTTTTGGAAACTTAATGAAAAGAGTGGGTGACCAATTTTTTCAAGGAACTCCACGGAAAAAAAAAACGAAATATCGATTCCAATAAGTACCTATCTAAGTATTTAAAACTTGAGTAGGTAAGCAACATGCTGGATGGATGGCATTTTTCATTGCTGAATACCAACTAAATGCAAATCATCAAATCAAATGTTAAACGTTGAAATTAAAACGAAGGTAAATTAATTACTCTGAACTAGTTAGTATTTTACATATGTCGATAACATTTACCATTTAGTTGTTATAACATATATTTAGTATGTATTTAATTTAACTCAATAATTATCAACTAATTATATTCAAACCAAATTAACTGATTGTCATTGTCATCGCGATGCGACGCACCTGATTGTGTAGGCGTAGCAACGCTTATTATTGAATTAAAATTACCTTTAACATACAAATTCATTATGAATAGTGAAAAGATGGACACTTACAAATTGAATCATCACATAATATATAAATGTCATAGTTCTAGGGATCACTGGATATCCTTTCCACATTTTAAAAATAATTAAATATTTATATATGTTCTTTTTTGACAAGTGATATACCGTACGTATTTATGTAATAATATTAAAAAATAAATAAAAAAAATATTTCTAGATGTTTACATGATCACGGGGCCGTAGACAAACCGTACTAAGCGATCGACTACAAACGAATTTTTGACAATAACCGCAACAATAACGCATAATTACACGGTACATGTAGGTTGATTGTCGTAAATTCGTTTGTAGTCGATCGACAAGTACGTGTTTGTCTAGGGGGGACGGATAATAAATCATATACCTACCACTTGTGGAAGTAGTCAACAGACACACTGTTTGTATTATAGTATCTTTTTACAAGAACAATCATCTTTAAGTTGTATTTTAAAGGACTTCTATAACCCAGAGTGAAAGTCTAAGAGGGATACCTTTGTCCAATACTGATGCGTATTATTTAAGTATTCAAACCCTAAACTTCGTGAAATCTTAAGTCATTCTGTTATTACTAAACAATTAGCCTAAAATCTATTAGAAATGAAATTCTTTTTCTCATTCTCAAACGTTTACATAGTTTTCAAGCTGTAATTAATAAATTTGCATAAATTTTATTAATTAAAGTTGATATTCATCAAACATATTTAAACTGTCAGCGCATCACAATATTGTAATGAATAAAAGTGCCAACTAATTTCACGTGGCATTTGGTCAATTCAAAGATTTACCTTTCCCCCATACAAGGCTGTATTGTGCTTATACTACATCTTCAGTCTCTTGCATAAATTATGACAGCTTCATAAATGTTTTGCAACATCGATAACGATTTTACAACAAATGATAAGTCAAATAATACAAGAAACATAAAATGCCCACACAATAAATGTATAATTGCTGAAGACTTGTATTTTTAGTTACATTGCGAAGATCATCATAAAAGGTGAATCGTTTATGATCTACTCTACTGTATGAAAGTACAAGTAACGATTTATACTTAACAATCTTACGAAGCAACGTTTTATTATTATATTGACTGCTCAGCCTTCTCTATTAGTGTTTTCAGTATGTCTTCATTAAGAACTGAATTAATCAAGACCAATGACCGCACGATTCGTGCTGAGTTTCGACCCAATAACAAACAATGTTTATTTGATTTTAGTAAAAATCTCTTCGCAGTAGGTAAAAGTTAAGTCAAAGCATGAAATCGTGATTTGAGAAACTAATGATTGTCATATTGTAGAATTGAGGAAATACTTTTTTTCACTCTTTTTAATTCTTCCAACCATTTCAGCTTCTTTGCGAAAATAGGATTGAAAATATTTATTGTCCTATGCATCCTGTGTCCCATATATTATCATGATGATAACATTATAATCATACACCAATAATTTTAGATTGCGTAGGAATATAATAATCACTTCACATCTAAATCAACTTCTTTTTAAAAAAAATAATCCTTAAGCTGTTAACCAGATAAGAGTGAAAAATCAAGTGCCAGAGCAAATAAATAAAAGTTATTAAAATGATTTTAAAACACTGTATAATTTCCAAATTAAATTTATTCACCTCAAACGTTTTCGCCAAGGCTTCTACTTGGCATCATCAAGAGGACTCAGGATGATGCCAAGTAGAAGCTTTGGCGAAAACGTTTGAGGTGAATAAATTTAATTTGGAAATTATACAGTGTTTTAAAATCATTTTAATTATAATGAATTTCCAAAATGTTAACACAAAAACATTTGATTTATTAAATAAAAGTTATATTTGTTTGTTCTTCTCGTATTTCTACATACCTAGATATAGGCATAAAAAGTAACAATAATACAAAAAATATGGAATATAAGTGAGATTATAAACATATTAATATTTTATAGATTTAACCTTTAAACATATTATTATTTTACAGTATTCAAATGTCATTTTGTAAAATATAAAACTTTTATTATCTACTTCTTTATAGTTATACTATCAATTTAAAAATTGAGTTGGTTTTTATTTTGCAAGTGCTTTATTTCTTACATTTTGATAATGCTTATAGTTTCATTTATTTAACAAAACAATATTAGATTCTACATTTTGAACACAATATAAGATTAACAATAAAATTTAAATATAACATTAAATAACAAAAACCATAAAATATTAAGATAAATTTATATTCAAAATGTAGAACCCCAACATTATTCGAGTTGATTCTTCCATGATGTTCTATGAAAAAGTACAATCATGGGGAATAACTTACAGAGCTACAGGGACAAAAACCTATTAAAACAAAAAAAAAAATTAAATTAAATTAATTAATTACTATTTAAACCTACAAAAACCTATTCATTATTATTATGTAATTGAAACAAGTGTTTCTTTCTACTATAGATTATTGATTCCGAGAGAGACGTCTTTCGACTTATCAGGTCATTATCAATCTCCTTATAGTTTCTATCAGTGGAGTGTTTAAGGTTATCAAACCGGGGAGGCCCATTTCTAATACCGAATAGATAAAGGCAATGCTATTATTTTACGAAATAAATATAAATTATGTTAGGTATGTAAAAATAATAGTTATATTTCACTTTTACATGTAGGCATATCTAAATATTAGTCACCCAGTGAAGTACTTACAGTATCCAATGTCACATAGCTCGAGTGATTGAACGATGACCGGTCAATACAATAATTATGTTATAACCTACGTAGCATTGTGACAAGCCGGGATTAATGCTTTCATTATTTCTAGCTAGAGTATCATATCGTTAAATGTGAGCGAGCATTAGTCAAATGCCGTGTAACGAGATACGAGAGACAAACATATGCCTCGTAAGAAAGAATACATGGGGTGAAACAAAAATTAATCTATAACGGTTCGAGTGCAGTAGCGAATCTTGTTCGATGGTTTCAACGGCATGGTTTCATCGAATTCACTTATAAAATTCACTCACTAACACGGTGTGCGACTGCTCGCATTATTTAAAATTATCGAGTTGCTAACTGTACGTATTTTTATCATTTTTTTATTTTTTAGCTTGAGTAAACTTCGGTTTATATTGAAAAAGAAACACGTAAAATTATAGAATATTACAATAAGTAGTTTTCTGTACATAGAGTGAAATACTTTATTATTTCGTAATGTTATTTTTGTATTCATTCGGAAATCTCATATTTGTGAAATAATTTAAATGCCACCGTATCCACGTTACACTGTGTCTACAGATATTGGTATTTCTATGATTTATTATTAATATTTTATGCGTTGTTTTATTATAAGCTTATCTCGTTGTTAGTTGATCTTTACTTACAAAATTCTACTTAAAATGTAAAATCTCAAGAGTCAAGGTAATTTGCATTAGTAAGTACTCGCTCGTAGGTATAATAATATGTTATCAATTATTACTTTTATATAATAAAACAATATTATAAATCCTGTTAAAGAGGTGAGCCAATAGGTTTAATTAATGTTAAGTAATGCTTAAGAACAATAAAAATAATAATATTATGTAAAATCCGTACCAATAATGTTACAAAATATCGTAAAATATGATGATATTTAGGACGGGGACTCTATATGGATGATGAGATACAACAATGTGTCAAGCCTTAGGATTGAAAATTATTGTTTAAGGTAGGTACATAGTCACACTGTGCGGCATCGTCAGGCAGCAACTGCAAAACACTTCCATTGATTATTGTATCGGCATTTACTTTGGAACAATTAATTTTAAATTATATAATAAAATGAATTAGATACGTATTATTACTAATATTGTTTAAATATAAAATTGTAACAATAAAACAATATCTATTAACAGTAATCCATTTTATTTTATAATTTACTGTAAACAGTCTTTGTCCTGTGTTTGGGTCGTCATCTCCGTAGAATAAGTCATTCAGAGTGGATGGCATACCTCATCACTGTTGCATTGAAGATGTAAATTGTCTAGTTCTTAAAGGTAATGTCCTGGCTGAGAAATATCAGAGAATGGCCAGGAATTCAGAGAGCCGATGAGTTATTCCAGCTAGCACAGGCCAAAGAAGCCTGCTCCAGAGTAACAACCGACATTAAGTCAACCTAATTTGCCTCTCAAAGAAGAAGCGGCTTTTAACATTGTAACATAATTTTATGATACATTTATGAATTTCTGATGTTTGTTTTAATGTATAGTTCGTGCTACTCCTTAATATGATGAAGATGATAAGAAATTTGATGATATTTACATTAGTTTTAAAGGTCACCAAAATATCTTGTAATAATTTAAAACGTTTGGGAATTTAACAGCAGGCACGTTGGTTGCAATTTTTGATAATCTTATAAATAATAACTCGATTTTTACGCAGATAAAAACCACTTAGGTTTACCGAAATATAAACCCACATTATATTACTTCTTATACATACAGCGAGAATAATACCCAATAACTACCACATCCAATATGCTTCGTTATGAAGTACAATTATTGTTCAAATTTGTGGACTAAGTGTTGTACCTGTAAATACTCATCGATCTTCAATAACATTATAATCATAATATTGTGGATATTTTACTCAGATCGAACTACTCCCAAATTAAGAAATAAATGTATCTTGTTTTGTAGGTACTCTTTTAATTTATTTTGAATATTATTTTATTTTTTTATTTTTATGGTGCGTACATCTTTAAGCAAGTGAAATAATTAATGGCAAACTTTTCCATTATACCTACCTATATATCAGCGCAGTGAAAATGTCAAGAACAAAATAGTAAAAATGTCTAACGTAATGCGAATTTACATAAATGTGACAGCATTACGTAACCATCTCAACGTAAATTGAGTAGGTATTTTCTTATTTGTTAGATTTTCTGAATGTTGGCTAGATACCTATGCGAATAGACACATATAAGCATAACGTCTTTAAATAAGGAGGATTTAATTATATTCCTTACACATAAGTTTTTGAGTGTCCCGTAAAAGACGTGTTCGAAAAGATGGACATTTTATTTCAGCGATAAGGTTTGCCCATTCTGAATGTCATAATTTATTGTTACCACGGAGAGAACGGCTTGTATTTTTGTTACATGTGGCTGGTCTGCAGGCTACCCCATTTGGATTTTTTTTGGAGATGGTATAGTAGTTTATTTCTCTGTAATTTTCAAAACACACCAAATTTTATAAAACGAATCAGTATGTGTATCCATTTTGAACGTCTCTTTTTACGACATGGAGAGGACAACCTTTATTTTCATTACAAAAGTATGAAATATATGGGAGAAAATAGTGTTATAAATGGAAACTTATTATAGAATTTGGTTGTACATTTTTTCCGAAATAAACAAAACAAGCTTTCCAAAAAATGTATCAAAGTTTAATGCTCTTTCTGTGAAATTCAATTTGAAAAAATATATCTTGTTGTCGCTCTATATTAATAATTCATTAAGTAGTCTTTTTAAATTCATCGAAATACGTGCGCTACTACTACTACTGCGCTGTATTGCAAGAACACACTACGTAACTTTCTCCGTTTTCCGCGTGTGCAATAATTTGATCAAACGCAAAATAAATTTAATAAGATACCTATCTGGTATAAGAATTTAGTTCGAAACGAAAGTCACGATTTTCGATCGAGAAAAATTATCTTCTCGGAATAAAACATTGTTCCTACTTGTTTCGACTGTCAGGCACATGGATGAGTGAATTTGTACATAGATATGCCATAATATTTATTTTTAAAATATCATTTAATTAATCAAACCCGGCAAAGAATCGTTCTCCTTCTCTATCATGTACATAAGTTGTCGAATGACCGGTAAAGGCATGAGTTTAAAAAATTATTACTTTTCACATCTTAAATTCAGCGATGAGTTTTGCCGCCCATCTTGAATATTTAATTTCTTTGTCGGCATGCAAAGAAGGCTTGCATGTTCATTACATTCAGCTGCTTTGCTAGCTACCCCACTTGTGGGATAGTATGGTAAAATTAAATTTATCAAAATGTTCTAATTTTTTCAGATCGTTATCCACCGTGTAAAGCAGGAAGTATCTTAGTATCTTCTTTTTTATTTTTGATATTTCGTTAATTTCTACCCCGTGCTTCCTAAGCACGGGGTAGAAATTCACCATCTTCATCCAAAATGATTCTGCGCCAGTTGAATGATTTTTCCACCATAGTCCTAATGTTTTGATGTTGTTGTCATAATTCACTGTAAAAGAGGACCATCCAGGCCGGAAATATTGAGGACATGTCCATACCATACCATCTACTTTAACCTGTAACACATTTGTGGTAGAATTTACGCATCATGACCTGGCTTTATATCATCTGTGAGTGACATAGCTCATACTGAATGGATTTTATGTTAATATTGTCTTATTTATGATGTTTAACAAACCTCTACCTTTTACAGGTCACTTGAAAACTTCTAATTAGAATGGGAGATCTATTCTTTTACTAAATTATAAACGGTCTCTTTATATTTTTATATAAGATAATTTTATATTTTGAATCATCATTACACTCGACTTCTATACATTTCATTATTCCATGGTGTCTTTATCCAATATGAGGCGGCAGTATTGTTGTTTTGTTATGTTTTTTGATGATTTGAATACAAAACTCAATGTGACATGTGACCTTTGTCATGCAACGGATGTTGTTATAATATTCTTACTCCATTGTTTACAGAAATCACAAACCCTTTTTTATCATGCAAAATTACTTTTCAAATTATTTTTTCTTGGCAACAGTCAATACTTGGGTTTTTAAGCAAATATGATTATAATGCTAGTTATCTAGACAAAAAAAAAACAGATATTTTTTTGTCATTTGGCGCCATACAGTGCTATCAACAGATACACAGATACATACAAACAAATTTATAATACACTATCATAAATTTATACAAATAAAGTCTTAAAAAAACCTTCCTTAAAAAAAATGGGTGAATTTAATTACAAAGTACTTAATATCAAGTTTAAAAAAAATAAAATAATTTTCATGTATTTGTGAAAAAGGTTGACAGACGTCGTCTATCTTGTATTTGCACGTACAGTGCTGATGTTATATTATGTGAAATGAATTTGTATTTAGAGCAAAACAACTGCCTACAAGATCTTACACTTTCACTGACTGTACTTAGATTCTACATAATATACAGAAAAGTACATGGGATTGGACTATTTATTACAGTATTACATATTTTTACTCAGGCATAAATATCTTATAAGTACCTACTGAAAATTATGCAATACCTACTTACAATGAGCCTACTTAGTTTCAACTTCATTATATGTGGTTACTTTTTTATCCTATTTATCTGTGGATTCACTGCTTTAAGTGTTGTATCTACTGTCTTATATAAAATAAAAATTCAGGATGGTTAAGTTCAATATCTATGTAATCACTGGATTGATGATGTTACATGTCTTATGTACCAATGTATATGAACATCTAGCAGCCTTTTACGGGAGTATCAAAAGTTTACATCAGCTTTTGTAGGTAGGTATTCAAGGGTTTCAATTTTTTTTTATTGAAGTATGCCTGTTGGCTTTTCACTGCTTTCAAATATGTAAATAAAACAAACTCCTCTCTAAGCCAATGATATTGTAAATCAAGACATATTAATTTCTCAGCTACCGACGCTTTATTCTTAGGAACATCAAAACCAAATAAATATAAAATAATAAAATTAATGTATTGAACACTGTTTTACTTCCACTTCACTGAAGTGGAAGTGGAAGTAAAACAGTGTTCAATACTTTAATTTTATTATTTTATAAAATGACGTTCCACAAAGTTTCTCTCGAAAATTTCGAAAATTCAAATAAATATTTTGATTAAAAGAAATTAATACTAATAATATATTTGTAAATGATTTAAGTATGATTAAATTTCATTTAAATATACGAATGCACAATTAGAGGTAATTTTTGGCCTAACCTTTCGGCCTTCACCTATTTTTACATAGCACCTAAATGTTATGTACTCGTACTACATCGAAGAGTTATGATTATTATGTTCTGTACATAAATAACTTATATTTTATGTGAATTTTTACTATGAAGGTAATAATATCAAGGCTACTACGCTTTGGTCAATCAATTATAACAAAATGATAACAATGCAAGGTTGACTGGGAGAAATCCCCTTAGAGATAAGCCCGCCTCTTGAAATCCTATTGTTTTTTGCAGATTTTTTGCTAACTAGATTTATGGCACATTGTGTTAATACTTTTTAGAATATTCAGTGAAATATCACTTCTTTCGATTAGATTTTGCACAATGTTACATTGTGTAAATATGGATCTCCAATCGAGGTGTCTGATTCGTTATTCATCTGCACATTGTGCCCAAATCCAGTTAAACAATAATAAATTAGTAAATATTCTTAAAAATATAATATCTCTTTATCTATCTATACCATCACGATATCTCCTATTACTTGAGCAACCGGTAAAAAAACTGCATGTAATAAATATGCACATGTTCCTCACCTTGCCAGTTAGTCGAAACAGAGCTCGTTGGTAGTCTGGAGGTAGAATTTCGGTTCTCACGCACAAAAGGTGCGTGATTCGATTCCAAATGCTGACAAACTTTCCTTTCACGACGCAAGCTTTTAGCTTACAGTGGAAGGCGTATAAAGTTGTGTTTGGGTTTATAACAAAATGCCAGATACATCTCTTGATAATAAAAAAAGAGTTTGCCGTTTCAGTGGAAACACTCTCTTAAATTAATTCTCGAACAAGTCTTTTATCATTCTTAGCAATTTGAGTATTAAATAGACATGGAAATATTTATTTTTTCCGTTTTAAAATCTTTATAACTGGAATGCAACACGGTTAAAGAGCGTCTAAATTGTCAATACTGGGCCTAACAATCCTTGACATAGAAGATAATTCATAATATCAAAATTACTGTTGCTACGCGTGATGCATTAAACAGATGATTGTCTCGTATTCGTTGTTAATATCTACCTGAGTAATTACATTTGTACATTCCTATATATAGAAATATTGTTTCTCAGACTTGTTTGTTGAAAGGCAATTTATTATAAAGATGTTTTCTTACACACACAGTTTGTCTTCAAATTTAGCAATAGATTAACAACATATCTTAGTTTGTATGTGTGATAAATGTGATTATTTGTAAATCCTAAAGAATAATGTTTCTTTTGGATTAGCTTGCCTCGTGGTAAATTTAATTTTCCATATGTGAAAATGACAATTTGAATTATTGTATAATTAAAACCAAAGACGTAAAAGGATGTATCAGGAAAACACAATACATGCATATTAAGGTAAATACCTACTTACCGTCACGGTATTTCTCGCAAGTGGGGTAGTCAACGGATTTATGACGTATTATAAACATGCAAGCTATCCTCTTCCTGATAAAAAAGTTAAGATTTTCAGAATGGGTGGCATACCTCCTCGCTGAATTTAATACATAAAAAATCATATACATCTTATACGAAAGGAATGTGGAATGAAAGTTGGTATAATTACAAGGATGAATGTAAATAAGTTAAGATGGTTTGGGCACGTGGAAAGAATGAATGAGGACAGAATGACTGAGAGGAATGGTGCTTGGAGACGTGGACGTCCGAGGATTAAATGGCAAGATCATTTAAATCAAATCATACAGGACGGTCATGTGTTGGGTATATTGAACAGGAAAGCATGCCTGAGGAATTATATGGCAGTGACGGAAGCGAAAGATGTATGCAAGGATAGAAGGAAGTGGCGCTCGATCTTTTCTGCCTACCCCGTGAGGGAAGCGGCGTGATGGTTTGTATGTATGTAAAATCTTATACATAGTATTTTACGAATGCCCACCTTTTGAAAGAGGCTCGAAAACTTCGGAAAATAGTGGGAGTCCTTCTCTTTGTCGATAAATGCACACAGTTCTTACTTATATCTATTAATCACTTAATCTGTTTGCATCTCTGTGTTTTAAAATGAAATGTCAAAATATTTAGAATGATGGAATGAAAATATGTATAAGGAAAACATAATAATATGTATTTACCACTGTCAATGTTCATATGTAGGTTTTATCTCACCTCTTTACATTTAACTATGTAGCTACTATTATACATTTTTACTCAAGAACTGCATGAAACGTGCACATCCATAATTATATTTTATAATGGGACTTGCAACGCGGTGATATTTTATTATGTAATACTTACATATTAATTATTAATGTGTTTATCTTGTGCTTAATATCAGACGCACAGTTTTTCAAAGAATATTATATTTTTTATCCTCGTGTGAAATTTCCGGTCAATCGCAAACATGGTTTTTAATTTTACTTGAAAATTTACGAATTTATTGTTTTACTTGTATATTTGAATATCAAATGATCTTATATGCACTTATCTTGGTACTTGCTAATAA
Source organism: Athripsodes cinereus (assembly GCA_947579605.1). NCBI lineage: Eukaryota > Metazoa > Arthropoda > Insecta > Trichoptera > Leptoceridae > Athripsodes > Athripsodes cinereus. The sequence continues at coordinate 18,368,458 of OX388315.1, forward strand.
ATTTTCGATCTAACTTTGTATTATTTTTCTATTGTGTTTCATACTTGAACTGTTATGTTATTCTTATTTTATCATCGCCTATTGTTGAATACTTTTTAACTACCTACTTCAAAAGATTGTTTAAATGTTATTAAGATGTGTCATTAGGAGCGTATTATTTAAATGTTTTTACTATGCAAATAAATGAAATTATACATCAAAACATTATATCTGTTCTATTGTAAGGTTATGAATTGTATATATTATTTTGTTGTTAAGAAAACTGTGTTTAAAAATTTGAATTATTTTTTAACAAACATATGTGAATTAAAGAAAATACTGTAACCTTTTAAAAAATATGTTCAAATTCTAGGCGTATGATGAATAAGGAAACCTTTCCTGTAAGAGAGTAACTTAACTATAAAACTGATAAACATTTTTAACGTATCTTATTTTCAAAAATATATAAAAAGAAATTCGATTGAAAATCTGTGCCGGTATTGGTTAGATGCAAATCATATGCCAATGAGATTATCAGTACAAATGTTTGAGATTAACTATGAGAGATATTGCTATTATTATTACCATCATCTACAATGGTCGGTCCGTCAATAATGCCGCGTGAAAAATTACATTTGTCTTCTCGCGGCGATTATACAATTCACTCCACCATTTTTCAACTGCCAAACGAAACTCGATACCAGCTGTCAATTTATTGTAGTGAAGGTATAGTAATTTTAGTAAGTATACGATCATATTAACTTGATGTATGCAGAAATAGATTATTTGGATTAGATATATATAAACGTATGTAACATATTTTGAAAAATTACATTTGATTTTCGAAATCTAGTAGAGTTTGTTAAATTGAAGACATTTGATTTTCGAAATCTAGTAGAGTTTGTTAAATTGAAGACATTTGATTTTCGAAATCTAGTAGAGTTTGTTAAATTGAAGACATTTGATTTTCGAAATCTAGTAGAGTTTGCTAAATTGAAGGTATTTTGTTCGATAAAAAATAATAAGAAACAAATGTTAACTAATCGAAAATATGTTTATTTTTTACCAAAAAAAACTGTCTTTACTTTTTTTTCAAATTTTAATGTTATTGACCGAAGATATTTGTTAGAAGTCCATTTCAAGGTGAATTGAAAAAAAAAACACTATTTCGAAGATTTCGAAATCAATAATTTACAATATTTAAAAATTCAGTCTATAAAAGAAAAGATTTTTTTAAAATTTATTATCAATCGCCTGAAGATAGAGTCGAGAGTCTCCGAATACAAGTAAGCGTAAATAATAAATTCACAAGGAAGTTAACTAAATAATATTTTATTTTTTTCAATTCACCCTGTATATATTTGGGTGAAGTGAAAAAAACATATAGGTATATTTCAGAAGTCTTATTTTTTATTCCATTCACAATTCCTCCACGTGTAAAAAATAAACACGTGTAGTGAACAAGACTGTGGTGTGATTTGAACCCGGAATCTTTCGATGGAAGGTCTAGTACTCTGCCAGTAGGCTACCGATGACCATCTCTAAATACCACATTGTTGCACAAGTACGAAGTTTTGTTCGATTTTAAAATACGTAAAGTCAGAATAAAAATTGGATAAAACCTACTTGTACATGATGTGCTAAATTTATTGTTATTTATACTCTCATCAATGCAAAATGAAGATGTTTGCTTAAACAATTGAGGTCAATTTATATTACGTTCATTAACCTATGAGCGATAGTTAATTTAAAAACCTATTCGAATGATGTTTATATTGTTGAGAAATGATTATCTAGATAGGTAGGTACCTACTTTATAAAATATTTTTGTAATCATCTTTTTAAAAGTAAACCTGTATTAATAGTATTGCAATATTTATGAAAATATTTTCTCAATTTATCAAAACTGGTGCCTAATGCATTTCAAACATCTTGCAAATATTAATAAAAAAGAATCTTATTATTGTGTACATATTTTATTTATGTCAAAATAATGATACTTCTTATTTTTCTACCGATTATTTTCCTACTTACAAAACATATCAAGTCTTATTTAGGAGATTGGTCCTATAAACTGTTTAACCTAATTTGTGATTGGTCCTATAAACTGTTTAACCTAATTTGCATAAAATAGATTTTATCAACATGTTAACTAATTCGACCTATGTATAAACATGAACTTTATATTGTTTAAATTAAAAATCAAACATTTTATTAAGTGCTACATGCATACGTTTGTAATGAATAACAAATTGCTGTGTACAAAACAATAAGGTTCAATATTTCTTACCTGCGATAATGTCATTCTGCACTTATGATTAGTTGGAAGATGGAAGATGGTTAGATGGAAGAAATCACTATATAGTGATAATCTCGCCACTGCACATCATCACATTTTTTCCTGTGTATATTGCTTTATTTTATTTGTTATATGAATGATGATGTGCAAGAAGAATAAAATAAATAAATAAATAAAAATAAATTATAATGTTAGATGTCATATCGATAGACACTTATATGTCAAAATAATAAATTGTAATTATAATACGTAAACAAAGTCGTTTACAGGAAAAACAAAGAAGATATTTGTAAGAATAATAAAATCTAACAAACAAAGTAAATCCTATATAGATGCAAAACAGATGGTATTAAATAATACTCATTTAAACAAAAGGATATCACTACCCCACTAGCCATTAATTAGTCTGTGTTGAATATATGAAGAATACCTAATATTTCGTAGTGTTTTCCTCATATTATAATAGATTTCACACTTTTTTCTGTTAGTTTTAGAGTGTCCTGTAAAGTGCAGGTGTTCTTATAATCTCACGTGTAAGACATTTATGTAACGTCTTTAATTTAGTGATAAGGTACACCACACATCTTGAGTGTCTCATTTATTTATTGACACGAAGAAGACAAACTACATGTTTGTTGTACGCATTCAGTCTGTATGGTTTCCCAGTTGTGGGATGCATCGTGTTGGTATGAGTAGAATCCATCAGGCTGCCGTTCATTACATTTTGTTTCTAAGTAATGAAAAAGTCGAATGCTCCCAAAGATGATATTGGATATAGTTCGAAACTTTGCGGAGATGATCTAAAGAGGTGTAGTACATATTTTGATTGATTACCAAATTTCATGATGTAACGTGAACAAACCCCTTCCCTTGTCTCTGATAGGTATAGATAGATGTGTACCTACCTAATATTCCAACATCAATGCATGGGGTTGATTATTGTGTTGAGAGTCTCCATTGCTTGAGGGTGCAAGGTAAAAGGATTATTACGAAGAGTTGAGGGGGTGAACAATACCTTCATTTACATCCAGTCTCTGACTGATATGTAGTATGTATTATTTATATAGAATAGAAAGCACACAATGCTGCTGGACACATGGAACACTATTGTAGGATTAGATGGGCGGTATCATAACAACAGAAGCAAGCAGCGGCATTTGGGGATAATTTAATCTAATCAGTTTAAAGGCACGTGAGTCTGGAATGTATGTACAGTTTGATAGTAGACAGAATTAGGTACCTATATCTGATAATAATTGCATATTCCTACAAAATCATGTAGTACTTACTTTACTTTTCGGGTCCGGATTTCACACCTTGCCACTCCAGTTTGCAGCGACATAAACATCGCTATAACGTTACCCATCTTTAGGTCATATTAAAGAGTTTGAATTGATTTTTATATTATCTTTATAATTTTCAAGTTACCAATAAAAATTAGAAATTTATTGTAATTATTCCGAATAAGGAAAATCCTGATTTAAAAATGTTTTTAACCAGACTTAAAAAAAATAAAGAGCATTTTTATGAATATAAGAAGTACCAATAAAGAGGTAACACAATTGGTATACAACAAATCATCATAGAATAAGAAGCTGTTCTCTATTAGTTTAACCAAAAGAAACGGTAAAGGTGAATGAAAACGGATAGTACCTAACAATGCCTTATACAATCAAGCAAGGCAGAGAATAAATTTCAAAAACCTTTGGTAAATTTAATAATTTTAAAAAGTATAATTGTAAAAAAACTCGCGTTTATAATTTCCAAAAACGGATAAAAAATGTGACTTTTATAAATTACCTACTGTGTTGATCGCTGTGGATTTAATCTTGCATGTCGTTACTGGCCCAGTCTGGCTGAAAAGCTTCTTGTCACATTGATGGGTCGATTGAATCACCTAAACACACCTGCATACTGTACGGAGTCATTTAATGGAGATTCTGTTTTTGTTCAATTTGGAACATGTCACGAATTCAACTGTTTTTGTTGTTGTTCTGTTGAGAGACAAGAGAGTGTCAAGCGTCAGACTTTTGGTTAATTAAAATTGTTTCTGTATTGGGAAATAATAGGGAAATTTAAAAACCTGGATTATTTGAGAGGATAAAATGTATGTTTATATCCATAAATACATGTATGAAATTTGAATTACTAAATAGATCTCCCACTCTTCTCTGTAAGTTTTCGAGGGCTCTGTTAAAAACAGGCAGGCAGGCACTCGTAAAATAACTAGGATAAGACATTTAAACAACTTCAATTCAGTGATCAATCATGCTATGAATCATAAATGTATTATTTTTTGGCGCGTATAGGATGAACCAAATGTTCATTATTTGAAATGAGTCTACCGGCAGTCCCAATTTTGGGAGTTGTCATGATAATATTAAGAGAGAAAACTTTTCTAAATATTGATTGTCGTTTCTCACTAAACTTTAGACATGTCTAAAAAGTTAATTCATCACCTGATGTAGATACTAACTCCCCAGGCTCAGGTTGAATGAAATTATGTATCTCATTATATTGTGCTTTATCCACCTATCAGATAATTGGATCGTTTTCATTGGACAGATAAGAGAGACTCTTCTGTGATTGATCACCGTGTATTTTTCAGGTTGACATGTTCCATTTTCAAACTGTTTGAAAAATTCAGCGTAGAAATAGATAAGGACACCTGACATAGAGTTTTTTCATCTTCATACCTGAATCAAAATATTTCGAACTTTTTCTTAGTAAACGCCATTATGTAGTCGTTTTGAAAAAAAAATCCTAAAGTCTGATTCTTTACATCATTTTAATATACCTAAAAAAAAACAAAGCCATTACAATTCTCTAAGGAAATAAATTTATTTTTAAATGTCCTATTGCCCTTCCTGATTGTCCATTTTCAACATTTAGATTAATTCCTACCACCTGCACGCTTATTTAATGCGCTAAATGTTAAAAGGAATATTATTTTTATATAAATTTCTAAACCATTTAAAAAAATATTTAATAGTAGGCATTCTACTACTACAAATACACCATCACGATATATCAGCAGATATCGTTGCCAGCAAACCAGCTGCATGTAATAAACATGCAAGCTGTCCTCTCCGTGCCAACAGCGACAAAAATTATGGATGGCAAATCTAGTCGCTAAATTTAAGATGAAATCTCTATTTTTTCGAAAACCGTTTTTAGGTTATTCAAAAACTGAATACTGTATTATATCTACACATTATCAGGAAAGTATATAACTTAGAAGATAAAAGGAGTCCAGGGGAAGATTGATTATAATATATCTTAAATTTTCTATTAAACTGCGGCATATGCATTCATCGAGTTGATACAATTCCCTATCCAGAAGCTTTATCCGCAAGGTGCATAAATGTGTACCAATACATTATATTATTATTGTGTGTAGGTTGGTATTAATGTACAGGAGAACAGGGAGCTCTAGTGAAAATCTTCCCCCCGATTTAATAGGTAAAGGTATTAGGTGTTCACTTGTCCATCGCAATGTGGGGAGATCCCTCAAATATGCACACACATGTCCTTGTGTTTCTTCAACTGTGGGACACTTATTAGTGGCGTTTGCGTGTTAAAGCACCTCAAGCATACTGTACAGCTTATCAATTAATTATTGGGCATGAAATCAATGACATCCTGTAAAATATTAATGAATAAATCGATTAAATTAGGTTGTCTGTATGTTGACAATATAAAATTGATTTTGATTTAATTCGTATAATGTTTGAAGTGTTTGCTGATTCAATATAACAAATTCACAAAATACACTGTTTTCTATTGTTATTATGATTCTTCGTAAAATGCATAACCGGTATTTAAGAATATGTTTTAAGCCTAAAAAATATTCAACTAGAAATGGTTCATTCGTCCCATCATGGCATATCCCAGAAGTGGGGTAGCCAGCGGATCATTTGCTTTTAATAAACATGCAAATCAATAACTCAACATTCAAGATGGGTGGCATATCTCATCGCTGAATTGAAGATTTTGAATGTCTTAAAATGTGAACTAAAACTGTTAAAACATTAAACATAGGTAAATAAAAAAAAATACATATTAAATTTCTTTTTAAAAATTCAATGCTCCATCTATCTTACTGTAGAAGATAAAAATAAATTACCTATTTTAAATCAATAAATATTATTTATAGTAAGTATTATTTATAGAAGTGTAATTGAAAATAAAAACAATAATAAAAAAGATGTATGTTTGTATGTTCGAAATACGGGTCATTGCTATCTGCATAAATTTAATATTCACACATTAAAGTCTGCCCATCCCTTCTATTTATTGTTCTTTGTTGAATCTTTTGTCTAAAACAAAAATACGTAATAAATACATGTTCAAAAAATAAATAATGAATTGACACGTCCCATTTTTCTTTGTTGACTAGAATAATTTATACGTTACTAATTAATGTCAAATAGAAATAAAGCTGCAATGAAATTATCATGTTTGAATCACATAATCAATCACAACGATTGCGATATATCTATTCACCTTTAGGCGGAATTAACATAATACTTTTTTATTCATAGATAGCTGTATTTTTATTTTGATTTTATTATCATTTTAACTTGATAAAAATGCTAAAAACTGTTAGAATAGGCATTTTTATTTAATCTTCTTCTTCTTCAAGTGCCTTGTCGGGTCCCCCCAACGTTGGCGATCACCTCGGCGAACTTGTCCCTGTCCTGCGCTGCTCGGAACAGCGCCATATTTTATTTAATGCCATTATTTTAATCTTCGCCGTAGGTAGTTAGTATTTTAAAATAATATATAATTAAGAACTGCATTAAGTTGCAAATGTTGAGAATCTTCGCATTAGCTACACCTATCAATCTACCTCCTCGTGTGCTTGTAATATTATATACCTAATCTCTACCCATTCCTGTCAGCCTGATACTTTCAAATAATAATTCTAGCAGTAGCAGTAAAGTAAGTACACACAGTATGTCGGGATATTAGGATATTGGGATAGGGGGAGGATTGGGATACGTTATACATTATTATCAATGTAAAGAAATTCACATTGTTCTCATTCGCAATCAATAAAATCTGACAGCAGGCAATTGAACTTATGCACATAGGTACTGCGTAGATTAATTATTTTCTTTATTTGATTTTATGCTTCTCTGATACCTACATAAGTTTTATGTTTCCCCAAAAGATTGTTTCCAATTTTAATTAACAAACCTTTTAGATTTATAATACATAGAGATGGAATAAAATGTTGAAAGCAAACTAAGAAGTCTTAAATTTTCCAAATTTTCAATTTTATATCGATTGGGTTAGGATATATCATGATACTTAATCAATTTAAGTGGTAATAACATGCATATTTGACATCTTAAACTATTGACGAATGAGTAAATTATTCTTTTTCGATGTAGTTATGACCTTTATGTTTTTATTACAACACAGTATTATTATAATAAAGGGATACATACATAATAATTTATTATCAAAAACATCAAATAAGTTTGTAACAGTCTTCATTTACATATGTACAACATTGTAACTTCATTTATCAATTACTAAGTATCATATTATGACATAGATAACTATGCAATGAGAATAAGAAATGGGTGTTATCATGTTTCCCTACATTTTTAAAGACTTTTGTAAGATGTATTTTTGAATCACAGTTTATAATCGTATTATATACATAGTCTACGGCAAAAAATCATCTCTCATTTTTTTCTCAAGTTTTTGAGGTGTCCTGCAAAAGGCTGATGTTTGAAAATAATAATAATAATAATAAAAATCTTTATTGCACAAAAAAACAAACATTATTAAAACACATACATTGCAGAACCAGACAAATAAATCATCAACGTAAAATATATTTTTAATCTTACATTCAATGATGACGTAAGCCATCCATTCCGAATGTCTTAATTTTTGTTGACACGGTGAAAACAACCGACACATCTATTACATCAGAAAGTATTCTGATTATTCTATTTAGCTTTTACGATTTTGCTTGCCCCAACTTTATGTATGCCTATTTTTGTAGAATTTAAATAGATTTAAAGTAATACACTGTATTTTAAACTGAATTCAATAAAAACTCACTGATGATGGGTGAATACCCGAAAGGCCTCTACTTCTAATATTTTTCATAGTGAAAATAGTACACTTTCTTAATGTTATCCCAAGTATACCTATTTTTACTCGTTGTGAGATTCATCCAAGTGGCCAAGTCACGTGTTTTTCCCTGTTTATACAAAATATTTAAGAATTCGTTCTGATTTTGATGATGATGATGATTTTGGATGATTTTATTTTATTTATGACGCCGTTTTACAGTCCCTAGACCGTCTCAAGGGCGCCAGTGAAGAGTTCAGTTTTTAATTTGCCTCTGAAGCTAGTGACCGTCTGACCATCTCTCAGCAGCACCGGTAGGCGATTCCACATAACCGGTCCAACAACACCAAAGGCCCTCTCGTAGAAGTTAGACTAACCGGCTCTATTGGGCTCAGTAAGTCGATTTTGTGTCTTATTTTAATTTTGAAATGTAAATACGTACAACGAGATAATATTTTTTTTTTAATATTATCATGAAAATACCCATCAGGTAAAAACATTTTATCTCGAAAATCAAATGTGGAATCTCTTTTGTTTTACATTCCATTTTTAAATAGTATTCCAACACTACATAATAATAATCAATTAATAATTTTGACGAGACTTGTCTATGGTTGCTTTGTCCATTCGACGTATTGTAATATTTGATTAGGTAGGTGCCCTACTTGATTTAGTAAGAAGTGTTATAATATGCGTATTGCAATACCAGCTATTTCATAGACAATAAATAATTCCTTAACAGCTGACGTAATTAGTAATATGGCAAGTTATGATAATTATGACATTCTTTTGTTTGCTTGTCTTCTTTTGTTATGTTGAATGAATCTATACACTAAAACTGCGATTAGAAATTCTTTAAATATTATATTAATCGTGATTTTATTGAGGTGGTTCAGAGTCTGATTCCAGAATCTTCGACTATCAATAAATTTAGGACCTCTGGTATGACTCCTCACACTTAAATAAATAATAAACCTATGTACAGTAAAGTAATATTGTCTCACTCTTATCCATTAGTTTTCGCGTGTCTTGTAAAAGAGTCCATTCTTAATATCTCAATTTTTTGTTGGCACGGAGAAAACAGCTTGCATTTGTCTGTAGCAAATGCTCTGCTGGCTACCCAGCTATGGGGGTAGTATATTGTGATGGTATAGTAGTAAGAATAAAATGAATAAATAAAATATTAGGATTAAGTTATAATTGTAGAAAGTTCGTAATTCAAGATACCACTGTATCTGATAAAATATAGCATTATTTTATTGACTATAATGTAGGTACATTAAATATAAGTAAGATTGGTAATATTGTACCGTATTTCTATTAATAATTTTATTATTCCTAACTTGGGCAATGTTGTACTTCACATACAAAGGTACAAATATTCTTAATATTATCAGCTGAGAATAGTTACACAAAAAGTGAAAGTTTACCTCAACAGAGTCATATATAATAATATGCCATCTAACATACTGTGTCGAATTTAAGAATAACATAATTCAAACGTAACTAGTTTTATTTACCTAAGGCCATTTGTGTGCAAATAAATAAAACGCTTGTTTTATTTATTTCGATATGGAATTCTACTACCTAAACACCGACACAGTGAATAAGTTTTTTTATACATTTTGTTTTAGATGAGTAAATATTTCAAACTATTTACCTCCAATTTATGAATATGAAATTGCGTGTGTTGCCATTAGATATTTTTATTTATTTTAACTGCACCAAATTTTATCTCTTCGATCATTTTGGGAATACAGAGGTAAGTACATAAGTCTCTTGGAAAATATTATAGTAAAAATTCTTACAAGTATTCCGAAATAATGAGATATTTGTTTTTTGATTATTTTTATGTTTGTTACCTTTGGTTGCACCTATAATAAATCTCTGCAGTATCGCGCCAATTGCAGAGCAATAGTTGGAGCGTCAAAATGTATCTTTTCGTATTTACCGACGTTTTGATTGTCTTGAGGATGCTAAAGTAACGCATTTTGATTTTACTTCAAATACACTACAAATTTCCAAAATCCGCGAATGTGTGCCAATAATTAACTGGTTTTTTTTTTATTATTCTACCTGTTAATAGTTATAATAGAATTTCACGAATGTAGTATAGTCACGTGTTGAGCACATTGAATAGGAGAGCATGCATGAAGGATTTTATGACAGTGACGGATGCGAATGGTGTATGCAAGGATAGGAGGAAATGGCGCTCAATCCTTTCTGCCTACCTCACGACAAAAGCGGCGTGGTGACTTGGATAGACTTCAAGTAATAGTAAACTTATTCTGATGGTTTCATACTCAGAAACAGTCACAAACAAACGGTTTACGTTTTATTATGTGAGAATGGTATGCATTTAAAATGATGTTTAGTCTATAGTGTTGGCCTATGAACTCATCAGGTTAGTAAATGTATTCTTAACATATTTTCAACATTTTTACTACACATATTATTAATAAATATCTCATTCTCATCAAATGTATTTATTGAAAGGTTAACGCACGTTTCCTTATTGTTTTATAAATATTTACAATGCGATGATATTTAAAAAATATATTTATTTTTGACTGTGTGAAATAACAATCTTTGAAGAAGGATAATAGCATTTATTCGTGTTTATTGTGCCTATCTAAATGAATATCGTGATATTCATAATTACTGCAACACTTATAAAAAATAACTCCATACTATTCCTATGCCCTTTATTGCTCCGTGTAGGAACACATATTTTTTTACTGTGTTTTATTTATTTTTATTAACACAACAGCACATAATACGTAATTTAAATCACAATAATAAAAAAAATAAAGCCAATTATTTATTATAATGTATTTCTGCTTTATTGTATTTTTAGTATTAAGTATATTTTATAGGTTTGATATGTAAACGTATATCTTATTGTAACAAAAGGATTATCCTAAAACAGGTTCATCTAGTTGGATAAATATATTTCTTTCTTGTATTTATCATATTTGTTAAATAAATTAATAAAATAAATACACCTCTTCTATCTAGCGATTCTGCGCCAATTGAGTTACTGAGAGAGTTAGAAGAGCGACATTCCTTACCATAATATTGTCTCCATGGACACGAAACATTTTAAAAGAGAGTCTTTTTGGCTGTCAGAAACCTTGTGGATGAGAATATAGTAGGTAGGTACTTGTTTTAGCCAACTATTAATAGACATTCTGAAAATATGACCCAGATAATTATGATTGTTGCTTAGTTCGTAGCTGTCTTTTGGAAAGGAGCATTTAAGTGCAAATAAATTAATATTTTTTTCCTATTTTAAGTACACTTAAAAAAAATATTTACGACAAAAAAATATTATGTAGGTGGTATTAGGAACGCAAAATGAGCTGAGGGTGAATTGTAAATAAGATGGAAATATAATTATGGGTACACCTAAGTATGGATAATGTTATATTGTAGGTGTAGTAGAGGAGGTAGTTGTTCAGTTGTTGTCAGCATATACACCTACCAGGAATACAAGAGTTGTTGTGGGTGGTCTAATGGGTGGCGGCACGGCGTCCTTACTAGTCGATGTCAAAATGTAATTAATTATGAATTCATGGCGGTACCTGGTGAAAAACGTCACCTAAATATGAATGAACGAAGCGGAAACTTTTCACTTCAATTTATTAATTATTTAGCAAAAGTCGGACTATTAAATTTTTTTTTATGTGTATACTTTTTCTCTAAAAACATTTACCACACTATTTGATGTATGTACAAATAAAAAGAGATAAATATATAAATACTACTATCGAAATGGGTGTGTTTTCAAATACAAAATATATATGCAAAAAAATACGTTTTTGGAAATGGTAAAATTCCAATTAATATTGAAAGGAATGAACGATGTGCTCTTATTTGCAGGTCACATATTTATACATGAAACAACTAACAGGTACGTGTTATCCAAAGATCATTAAGCTGGATCATGTATGTAGGTATCCTAAATTTGACAACATATTGCTAAATATCTTTATGATGAAAAAAATTAAGAGGTTTTTTAATGTTTCCTATTAGGTAAGCTTTTAGTGTGCCGACTATGATTAAGTTCAATGTAGGATGATTTGCAGTTAAGTAGGCGCGTGTTATCCTCGTTGGCATCTTTCGCTTCTTCTTTTTTGTCATCGTCACATTTCCTGAGAGGAGGCAGTCAGCCAGGCGAGTTCTGAGCAGAGAATAAAGACAATGGTGGGAGGAGAACAACTTAATGGTGGAGCTGTTGTTGTATAGGTGAGGAAACTAAATACTATACTAACAGAAGGTTTGGGATCAGGAGAGTATAATGTAGGTAGGATAGGAGACACCTATACGCATGTATTCATTTATCCATGTGTATACCTTATAAGGAATATAATGTTGCCGGATAAATATGAGTAGTTCATTCAATTTGCTGTGAAGAAATTAAAATATTTTCTGTGTCAGTCGTCTACTTTTAATTCCGCAGTATTTCGTTTATGAACACAAAATAAAAATGAATGGTTAAAAATATTTGTGTTATCTGTGTGAAGCTGGGTGATATCAAACTCATCATACTGAATCATCTCTCTTATTTTTTCTTTCTCTTCTCAGTCGTTATCCCAATTCTGGAGGTCGTGATTTCCGGATAGTGCCTCACGAACAACCCTGCAACACATTGTAAAGTGACGAAGTTACAGCTTGCCTGTTCAGTATTTTACAATGCACTAAAAACATATAGGTACATATAAAACCATGATTCAGGAAAATTTGATTAAATTAATTTTTCACTATACCATGTCTGAAAATCGAACCCGAACTCTTGTGGCTCAAAGGCAAGACCATCATCTCCATGCCATATCGGACGCCAATTTACAGTAACTATGAAAATAATTCATAATAAAATAATTATCAAGAGTGCTTTTGCAAAATATACATTATAGCTATAAGTCGATTATTAGAAAATAATTAAATTATCTCTCAAGTTTGCTTATCTAGATGGTTAAACTTTACTGATTATCGTTATACTTTTTGCAATACTTATATATGTATATAAACATTTTTTTGCGAAATGTAATACCTTAGCCATCATGTTTATTCGGTAGGTACTTTAGATCCTTTTTCATTTCCTGTCTAGAAACTTCACTTACTAGGTGTGTTAATATTACCTACATGTATTTCATCCAAAGAAAACTCCAGACAACCTTTTTCACATCCTGCCTTTAGGTTTCTTTTCTATAGAGCAAACATTAACGCCGTCTACAGACATATTTTATAAAACAGTTGTAGTTAAAATATTCATTTGAACGTTTTTGAAATGTAATAGAGCTACCATACTTTTACACTTAGTTTTTGAACGAAAAATATGGTAAAAACACAGGAAATTGGGTAAGGTATATTCTATTTTGACTTCATAAAGACCATTCATTAACAAGTTATGATTCATAAAATATATGGAATGCCTGCTTTTTACAAAGTACTCAAACGTGTGAATATAATGAAAGTTATTTTTCCATTCTGAAACTATTCAAAGATATTTCAAATCCATTCCCATATTTTAAAATCCTATTAAAAACACAATTAGGTGTCCAATAAAAATAATAATAAATTGTGTAGGTAGGTAAAAATGTTGAGTTTACATCCCCTAATGTCAAATTCCTTGAAAATATTTCCCTGCTGAGGGATGACAGGTATTTCGCACCATCCCCAAATAACTGACGCCCTATTTTTCAACATGTTCTAACTAGTTCAGGATAAATGTGGAATAAGTGAATTTATTTTGCTTGTCAACGTAGTACAGTATTTATATTTCTACCTCCAAGGCATCTCCTGCCAGTTGGATAATCAACAGGTTTATATACTAATCGTCCTCTATTTTTTTTTTAATGAAATAACAAGATTACTAAGACTACCAGTACACAAAGTGAATTAGTAGGAATGTGATCTTAGTTATAATTATTTTATTCTGTAGTAACTAAGCACTTGAACTTACAATGGCCGAACAGCTCTTGTAGGGCTTTGGTCTCCAAAACAATAGATCTCCAAGTATTTGACGATCGGTGTGGCGTGGAGGCTAACGCACTTGCCTTTGATTCACTAGGTCCCGGGTTCGATTCCCGGCCAGGGCAAAATGAAGAATGACCTTTTTCAAATTGTCCAGGCTCTGGGTGTTACATGTGTATGTGTTCAGTGCATTGTATAATATATGTGTATCGTCGTGTTAGTACCCATAATACAAGATTCATATCTTAGTTTGGGACTAACTCGGTCTGTGTGAATTGTCTATACATGTATGTATGTATTTTTATTTTTAGCATTGGACTGCCAATCGTCTTTAGCATTGAGATTCTCCAGTATCTGAGTAAGATAAAAAAATAATATGTATTCCAATGAAAAACTACTGGTGACGGTTTAAGGCTTAAAGTAGAACCTCAAATAAAATATGATCGCTTTACAGTACCTACTCGTCTGTATGAAAATTTTTAAATTACCATTGGACAATAAATTATAACTATTAATAATATTACTCAACAGACGCCTCATCTGCACAACCAACACATTGTGCTAATTCCCTTTAATAGGAGAAATTATAACTATTAATAATATTACTCAACAGACGCCTCATCTGCACAACCAACACATTATGCTAATTCCCTTTAATAGGAGAAATTATAACTATTAATAATATTACTCAACAGACGCCTCATCTGCACAACCAACACATTGTGCTAATTCCCTTTAATAGGAGAAATTATAACTATTAATAATATTACTCAACAGACGCCTCATCTGCACAACCAACACATTGTGCCAATTCCCTTTAATAGGAGAAATTATAACTAAAGTATTTCGTAATATAATATTTATTTTTATTTTTTTTATTTTTTATTTATTTTATTCTATTTTTCACAATTACAAATAAAAACAAAACATAACATAATATACCATTTACAATAATTTTACTTCACTCCTTTTAAGCAACTTAATGCGTGGGTTTGAATATTCTGTATGTCAAAAGTCTGTTAATTTTTATGGTCCCAATAAATTACTTAAGTGTATTTTGGTAAGTCTTTCAATGATACTCAAAATTAAAAAAAATGAGTAAACGATTTTAAAAATACTAAAAATAACACTTATTCCACTTTTGTTCGACTCATAAAACACCAAACGTTTCATTGTTTTCACCGTGAAAACGACAGGGAAATTAAAATTCAATTGGACGCCATACCACGTGATACGTGATGTCAATCACGCAGGCATTTATCCGCCATCATCCCTTGCTTCTAACCACAGGTAGAATATGTACCTGTCAAATCGAATTATTGGAAAGGTGAACTTTTTTCAAATGGCGTTCGTATTTTAGTTGTTTTTAAAAGGCACATAGTTGTAAATACTTATTTATATTTTATTCATTTTTGTTATGTAAAATTTATTCTGATATAGGTATAGATTAAGCTTCCATGCATTCTCATTTTTTAAAAATGTATAGCGCGATAGAATTTAAACCACGAGTTTTTCGCACGGAAATCTGAAACCGTATCATGAGGATACCGACCATCTCAACATATTACACTTCTCTGTATTGAAACAAATGGAAGACATACCGGATTGGTAACATGTTTCATAACAAAATTTACCTACATATGCATACTATAGTCTAAAGCTTATCTAAATAAGTAAGTAGGCAAATAGATAATATACTTAAAAGTAATATACCAAGTAGTATGTACAATTTCGTTGACACACTCACCCTCAGGAGCTTTTCACAAGGCGGGAAGGATAAAACGAATTGAAACGATAGAGAAGAAGTGTAGAAAAAAAACACATTCTCTTCAAATTCCTCTAAGTGAAGGAGAAAATAATGCTTTTTAAAAGGTGGGACTTAAATGTGAGGATATAGAATTAGGGATGTAATTGAATTGAATGGAGTAAAGACCTACCTGACTGGATATATCTGAAACCCTACTATGGATGAGGAGAAGCAGACGATTACCTACAAAATCTACCTACGCCTTTTTACGTATCCAAGCTCAATTCTATTAGATATGTATTACGTATGTAGTAGGTACTAAAAATAATATTACACACTTTAATTTTATATTCAGTATAGTATAAAGTTTTTTGTCGTCTTTATTTTGAAACGGAAAACAATTATTGTTGTGTAATCTTAAATGAATCAGATAAAAATAGATTAATTTGAGAATAGGAAATAATAAGAAATACAAAATATCATTACCTTTGTAGGTATGTATCCGTGGAGTTTCAAAATATGGAGAGATCACTCACTCTTTTCTGTAAGCTTCGAGTGTTCTGTACGTGCAAGATATCTTAATCTTAAACAACGTGTTTAAGATGTTCAACATCGTAAATTGAGTGATGAGGTAGGTATGCACCCATTCTGAGGGGATTATTTTTTATTGGCATGGAGAGAACGACTTGAGTATTTTATTACATGTGTTTATTTATTTATTGTAATACAGGAGAGACGATGGTCCTGGCTGGGACATGTTTTGAGAATGCCAAATGATAGTTGGCCAAAAAGAGCACTGTTCTTCCGACCGCAGGGGTTCCGTCGGCCCGGGCGTCCCTCTTTCACAATACACCGTTCCTATGACAACGATATCAGAGCGCAAGGAATGTCGTGGAAAGAGATGACGCAATTGGCACAGAGACGCTCTGAATGGAGGAGGCTGGTTTCTGCCATGTGCTCCCGAGAGGAGCGTTGAGGGCGATGATGATGATAATGATTATTTATTTATTTATTTTATTCTTCACTGTACATTGGTTACAATATTTCAAATCAATACATAGTATCATAAAAATATCAGCTATACAATTCAATGTACAGACAGCGAGTTTATCGCTAGAATGCGATGTCTTTCAACTCCAACTAACCTGGTCTACTGGCTACCCCGTTTACAACCTAAAATTCGTCTAACTCGGCAAAGAATTGTTCTCCCACTTTTTTCCGATGAGGTTTGTCACCCATCCAGAATGTCTTGATTTTGTTGGCACGGAGAAAACGGCTTGTATATTTGTCTGCTGGTTGCCCGCTTGTAGAATGTGCCGTGATGGTATAGTAGTAGCAGTAGTAGTAGTTGAATTCATCCAGTTATGAAATTCTACTACTCGTGCATCAACACATTGCCTATCTTATTAGGTATTTTGTATTGCATTTTCATTACCTTTAATTAATTAATTAAATAGCAATGTGCGTAGGTATGTTATTGAATAAATCTGTTATTAGAGAATGCCACTAATATAAATTATTTAGTTGATTCATTTAAATTCTCACTTTGTGCGGATAGAGAGATGCCTTTGGTTGTAATAATTAATTATTATAATTTATTCTAAAAACAAAGCTAATAATTAAATTAATTAATATCGCAATGGTTTTATTATTAAACGCTTTGATTATTTGTTAAATAACTATGAGAACCACCCGCACTACGTTGGTTTTGTAGGTAGGTAGATATCTGCATGAGTTCTTTTTAATCCACCATCAAGAATGGGCTTGGTTTTGTAACAAAATTTTCAAAGAAATTTAAAATTATTTTCTATACCTACATATATATATATATATATATATATATATATATATATATATATATTCTTAAAAATATTTTACTTGATGTTTCATGTGGAGAAGGCTTGTTCCTGTCTTTCTGGAGGAGCGTTGAGGGGAGATTGGTTGATAGAAAGATCTGTATATCAAATAAAGATATTGTAATGACTGTATTCTTGTGATAGATTCGATGACGGTTCATAAAGATAGATTCTTGAATTCAAATATTTAACTTAAATATAATAATTATTATCTCGTTTTGTCATTCTGAATCATCTGCGATCATGAAGTACCTACGTTTCATATTAGAGTTAAGAGTAAGTGCAAGAAAATATAAAGGTCAATATTTTCTGTAGAATACTATCAAGAGACCAAATAAGATTATCGTTCATAGGTTTGAATGGGACAAGTCAAATTATTGTGTCATCGCTAAAAATGTTTCTTAATGCGTGTGGCCCATAAATGTGTTTTCAATTGTTCAAAATAATTCACACACTATCTATTCCTATATATTTTACTAACGCATTAAAGCTAACATTTACGATCACCTTTGTGACATTTCAACAATATTTTATCAAACATTTTCTATTAAATCTCTGATACTTTAAAACACACGTAAATGTCTGTGATGACAAAACATAAAAACCTTCTTGAATTTTGAAACTATTTCAAATAAATATATTTTACCAGAGAAGTTATTCTTAATTCTTGGTTGATTCAAACATTGAAAACTCAATAAAGACTTGTAATATTTTCCCTAAAAATGGGTATAGTATAAATATTGTTCTAATATCACATAATATATTGGTAAAATTTTGGTCTACGGTACTTTGGAAGGTATTTCAACTTAGGAATAAACTTTATCTTCGTGTGTTTAATGTATAGCTTTAATATTGAATAATCATCGTCTTTCACCCAATAGTAAGGAAATAGTCAATATTATTAACTGTCGGTACTCTGTTAGTATAAATTTTATGAAATAAGTTTAAATATGTAAAACACTTTTGATTAGTACATCAACTGTATTTTATTAGAAAGGAGAAAGCTTTCAGAAGATTCCATTTTTATAATCAAGCTAGCGTAATTCTAGAATGTCAGCTTGAGTATAAAAAAGTCACGTGGAAGTGCTAGACAAAAGAATTTTGCGTAGAGAATAAAATAATAATTTGCTAATTCTCAAGAGTGTAAAGTTAGTCCAAAAAAGGTTAAAAAACCATATTGCTCTTTGATCAATAAAAAACTCCATATATTAAAACAAATAACCAATATTACTATTATTTTTTAAAACAGTATTATTGTCTTTATTTTGCAGGAACTCCGAGTAATGATTGATTTTTTCAGTATGAATTTCACAAAAAGGAATCGATGTATATATTTGTAGTTACTTATATAAAAATATCGTACTTGGATAATTATTTGTATATTTTCATATTATTTGCAAACTATGCATTCCTGTTGAATAATAATAATGGTATTCATCAGCCATTATAATATCTTCTACTATGTATTTATGCAATGGGAAATATCCTGCCTACATATAAATGATAGTTTACCACCCTTTACCGTAATGATAAACCACATTTCATTCAATTAAATTTATATGATTATTCACGTACGCGGTTTAACACCCGCTGACGTTTCATTCAGTTGGAACGTTTGGTCACCCTATCTACCTATGGTTTGTTGTTTGTACGAATTCAAATTTTATTTTAATTTTTTGTGCCGTTGTGAAAACATGCATATTTTTCTGAAGGAAGTCTCACCAGAAATCTATAGATTGGAATTTTATTTTAAATGTTGAAGCTTCAACTACTGTGAGATGAATATTTGATATCTGTTAGTTTTTGTTAATATAAATATAATTCGAAAAATAAGCTAATTTTATAGTAGGTACTTACTAGGTTATGAATAATAAATAGTTCGTCTACTGATAAACAAATAAAAAAAAACTCTTCTCCAGTGCATCCAATATTCTCATGAAAAATGTACGTAATGTCACAGAAATTGATCTCCATTACACAAAGCCTTTTTTAATTGATAGAAATGTTTCCTTTCCTTTCTTAAGGTTTCTTCTTCTTCTTTTGCTTCAGTTAGGACTATGTCCTGTGGTTCTCGGAGCCTGCTCCTGGGAGGTGGATGTCCAACTGTCCCTCCAGCGTTTAGGTGGTTTCCTTGCATTGGTCAGTTTTGGGGATCCACTTTGTTCCGAGGCTTGGTTTTCCGGGCTGTGAGCTTGCTCTTTTTTTTTTCACCCCAGGTAGGCTGCTAACCTCACCCAAGAACCCTCCTCCTTTTGCATCCGGGCTTGGGACCGGCATTGGCGGAGTTACATTGGAGAGACTTAAGATTTAACGTTTAAATATCTTATCAATCCCATCACAGCATTACAAAATTTTGGGAAGTCGTTGCATCAATCATACAAAATGAGCATACACATAAAACGTAAAACTCAGTATGTCATCCGTATAGGACAACAACAATACAAAAATGTGTATGTATGTGAAAATATTTTTATCTTACTTTTATCATATAGAATTTGCTCAATATACGAAATAAGATAACCTACATATCTTCGTCTAAAGTTTTAAACAAGAAACCACAATATCCGCTCGATTAAATAACCTTGTTTTTTCCCTTATGAGAAAAACAAGCGGGAAATCACAGCATGTCAACGTCCGTCGTCGGCCATTACGTGTATATCAAGGTACACGCAAAATGGCCGACGTAGGTAAACGTGTTTCCACCATTACCGACCACAGCGCCCTGTGGTGTTGTCCACTACCCTGCTGTGTTGCCATGTAGGTAACTTAATAATGTCTCCTCAGCTGGATATCAAAACAATAATATTGATGGATTCTTTTTAAGTGCTTTTACCCCCTACCGACCCACCAAGTAAATAAAATACTAAACTAGGTGATACTGTAATTGGAAAACTTTATAAAAATAGCATACCAAGGTGAGTACCTACTACCTACCCATTTATTTTTCACACAAGTAGGTAAACATTCATTTTTCTTTTTTGCCTTTTGATGTTCCCCCCAAGATCACATAGTAGAAAAATGCTATCTATTTAAATCGATTCGAAATGTGTTACTTTTTCCCCATGACGTGACATGGCATACTTTTGCTGTCATTGGCGTAAAAATAGTTTGTCTTTATTTTTCGAATACCCGCCCTTTACAGGACACCCGAAAACTTACGGGAAAGAATGGGAAACCAATTCTTTGCCAAGTGTTCCACGAAACGAAAAACCTTAATACTTCATTCTTTATTTGTAGAAATTCACCTACTGATGCTTATAATTATGTTACTGAATATTTAGAATATTTACCATTTTTGAGATGTCATAATATTTATTAAGAATCTCGAATGGATCAAGATCTGTCGTCTAAATGGCGTCGGAACAATTATTTCAATACTTTATCGGTTGCTAGTTTGACCTGTCATCAACACATATTTAGAATATTTTCTATTTTTTTTTATTGTTGCACTGGAAAATTTCAAAAGCCCGTGAGGACAATTTTGGTTTGAATGTGTGGATAAATAGGAGTCTATAATTTCTGAAATATGCGGGTGCGAGGAGGGTCTCTTTTCAATGTTTAACTGGATTTGGGCTCAAAGTGCAGATGACCAAACCACAAAAAACATTGGTTTTCTTATCGAGATGTTTGGTTGTATAAAACATATATTTTGTTAAACTTTTCTACTTGGTTCTTAATAAAATCTGTATTTTCTAAAAACTGTTTTCAAAATCTATTTTAGAACATTCTCCTGTTTTTGTATTATGTAAGTCTATACAAATGTACCCAATGTTTTTTTAGTGTTATGCGTGTGCGTGTTATCGTTTCACTATCATGCCGATTAGCTTTATATCTTTCACTCCGGAAGTTCACGTAAAAAATAGCAGAACTAACCGGAAGTGGACATGTGTACGGCAAGAGATGGGAGGGTTGGTCGTTCAGATATTGTCGACTTCCTGCGGAAGGGTGTGTAGGGCCGTTGGGATTTCGGGGAAATAAAATAGGGATGAACTTCATTTTAAGCCCTTATTAGTTCTATTTGTTGGGATTTTTGCACTTTTTATTTTTTTTATTTAAAAAATAATGTATACCATCGCGGCATATTCCACAATTGGGGTAACCAGCAGAGCATGTTGTAGACTTGCGAGCTGCCCTCTCCGTGCCAACAAAAAATAAAACATTCAGGATGGATGCAAACTTCACCGCTGATTTCAAAGATAAGTGTTGGTTTTGATTTCAATGAAGAGTAAAAGAGAAAAGCATATTATAATTTAAAAAAATATTATTTGGTTATCAAAGATTTCGGAAAATTATATTATGGACAAGAATATTAGAATATCTAGTATGTATATGATCCTCTTAAATTTGCATAATTTTGCACGAAAGTACTACAGAATTATTCAGTTAAATTTGTTAAACAAGAAGATTATAACTTAAACCAATGTAGTAATAAAATAACAGATATGATGGTCACATCTGTAACTCGAAAGCAATTTCATCAAATAAATTCAACATTAAAAAAATCAAAAGAATGGACTCAGCTTTTTGAAGAAGCCCAAAACTATATTAAAAAAGTAGGCAATATTTATGGTATTTAGATAAATTTTGGCATCCCTGTTTAAGCACGGGGTGATATATGATATTATCTTCTGAAAAAATCTTCGTTATAGGTGGAGGCTGGATTATGAAGTGGAACTATGAAGAAAGGTGGAGGTAGAGAGGAAAAGAAATGGATGGAGGAACTCTTCGGCCGCAGACCAGCGGGCGTCCACTAGATATCTTATTCTCATGTTTGTGAGGGGGGAGGGGAATAATGTTATTGTTTTTACAGGAATCTAAGGGCGGAGAATAGAATATTGATGAAACAAATAATAGCAAAGTGTTTTTTAACGATGCTATTTCATTGGCCTTATCATAAATTTCAGCATTTTTATTTTAACATATAATCTTTTCAATAATAATTTGATAGAAGAATAATTATAGTTGACTGCGTGTTATTATGTATTATTATCTTTAGCCATTCTTTACAGTGATCAAACTGAGATATATGATAGAGATGTCATCAGAAATTTGGTTTTACGATCTTGTTTTCAAATTCATGACCATATTAAAAGAAGATTTGTATATTTTTTTTATACTCGTTATTTCGATATTGATGCGAATGATATTTAGATCTTATATAAAACGTAGGTTTATCGTGTTTCTCAAATAAAATTATTTAAGCGTTTATTTATTTTTGATAGAGAATTGAATATTTATCATAAAAGGGAAGATTACAAATTCATTTATTTAAATTCATTTGACCTGTATACTCGTACACTTTGTATAAAGGTAAGGATTGTTTTCCTAAGGCACTGATTTTACTTTTAACAAGCCTATTTTTCTACATTATTAATTTTTATTATTTTTTCTTCAAGACAAAGATTGTTAGATAACGTCAACCGACATCTAAAGGAGCTAAATGCTAAAGACGACTTGCATTCCATTGCTCAACATAGAAAGGCTTGGGGATCTATTGTTTTGGAGGCAAAGGCCCTGCAAGGGCTTTTCAGCTATCAGAGGCAAGTATTTCCCTTCATTACCATCACAACATCTTCTACTAACTGTTTACAATGAACATTCAGGTTGTTTTCCTGTACGAACTTTAGAAAATAACCTCCTCGAACCCCGCGTCGCCTAAAGGCGACATAAAACTTGCAATCTTCAAATAACATCTGTATTATGATTTCAATAGCGAACTTCTTTAAAACAGTTTAAATATATTACCAAAAGATGATACTATTAAATGGTAAAATCGGTTTTCACTTGCGACTTCTCTACATGACATTTAATAAGTATTCAAAATGCCATATGGCAAGGAAGGTCTTTTTGGCAGTAGCGATCTGGATAAGTATTTTTTTAAATACATTAGCTTTTATTTGTGGAGTATAAAACTAAAAGTTCAGTGGTAAATCTTTTTGTTTGTGATTATTCAGCTACATGGTTGATTTGGTCTAGTGTGATCATGGTTGTCGCGAGCGAACTCGTTTATTTGTTTTTGTGCTGTCCTGTCTCCCTTGGTGGAGAGTCTTAGGTCTGGGTGGGATGTCCCCTAGGGAGGGAAGCGTCTCTGCAGCGATGACGGTATCGGCGACTCGCGTGCTCGCCGACCTAAATACCTGGAAAAGTTTCTGGACACCTCAATTCAGCCTTATGCTCAAATATGTATATAAATTTGTTTTTCTTATTTTATTATTTTCTGTTTAATTGTTATTGTATGGTTTGTAAAATTGGCTAAGAATGTTTTTGTATACTTTTATTTTATTTTGTTTTATATATGTTGTTTGCTTCTCTCGTTTAGAGGTACATCGAAGGAATTTAGTCAAAAGATTTCACACGGAGGTTTTGGCCGGCCAGCCCTTCAGGCTGCCCACAATGGCGCCTCCGTTGTGGACAAGATTTGTTAAGTGTAGAATTTCGGATAAATGGAAGTCCTCAGACTTCTGCGCTATCCGGGTGGTCGGTGGGTCCTTCAATGTATGTTTGTGATTATTAAAATTAAAATCATTGAAATATCAGTTTTCAGTTTTTCTATTAGTTGGTATATGTTATAAAATATCTAGTAGGTATGTATGTAATGTTTATAGAAGATCGTGTTATTTTAGAATTAACCCTTCATCATTGTCAAGGATTGTAAGGTCAACATTTTATCATAAAAAGTGTTCCAAAATATAAATCATTGAAAGGAGTGTTTTTATTTTTTCACCTTATTGAAAGTCGTATAGGCACTGGAATAAAGTAAATAGCCGTCCAAGACAGGAATAGTACATACTAGTTTATTAAACCCACAGCCTTTCGTGAAAACATCTACTGAATAAAAGTTAAGAAATTTTTAAAGTATCTTAAACAACTTTATTTTATATGATAATGGATTGCTATGTTTCACGGTATTGATGCTATAAAGATTTTAATTTCTCACTTCATCTCCTTTATTTGTGATTGTAATTTTGTTTTATGTCATGATTGAAGTTATTTAATTATACGATTTAAATTTTTAATTATATTTTTAATATTTTGATTATGTAGGCATCCTGTATATTGATTATACCTATATTGATTATGTAGGCATCCTATGTAGGCAATCCTATGTATTCTTTTTTGCTACTATTAACTTACTTACTGATGTGATTTACAATATTGATTGTATGTAATTTTGATGTATACCTTTTATGTAATTGTATTTTATCAATGTACAGTAAAGAATAAATAAATAAATAAAAATAAATAAATATTTATAGATGAAATTTCAATCTTACAACTTGTTCACAATATCAGATTATCAACCTTACATTGAATATTTTAATCTCTAATTTTATTTTAGTCTCGTAATTATTATTTTTTATCATGAGTTTTTGTGTATATTTGTGTTTTTTACCATTGATCAATCCAAGTTGTACCATACTCGCTGCCCCATAAGCGGGCGCTTACTGTACATTGTACAGTATGTAGTAAAATTATAATTGTTACCCGTCTGATGATAGCGAGACGTCATGTCATACATTTCGTTTTTATTTTGATTATTTTTTATGAACTAAATGGGTAGAAATGCATATAAATATACAATTAATTGTTTGTGAAATTTGTTATTTAAACTGTATTAATGTTCTCTGTGTTTTATTTGAGATTTATGAAAGATTGTATGTAATTGATGATGTGAGATGGATAAGTTGATGAATTATTGTATTGTTTTTGTTATGTTTATAGTAATTGTTAATGCTTTTTATTGGAAATTAGTGATTCTATTATTGTATAATGTATTTTCTTGATGTAAAAGGCGATAGCCGTTTATGTATTAAATAAATAAAATACATAAATAATTTCGAAATTTTCATATTTCCTACCACTATACTGGCATTGAGCGTTAGCTGGGTTACGGCAATGTTGGGGAAAAATACCATATTATTTAAGAATGCATTCATATTCGCCCATATGGCTGTTAATGAGACACTATTTGGCTCGCATTTACGATTTATAGCTGGTATTCAGTAACATAAGAGGCACCTAACAACTTCCGAAGCAACAGATCAATGATTTCCAATAATAGGATGAAGACAAAGCATTGATATTACAGAGTTGTAGCCATCTATCGAATGAACTTGGTAATTATACAACACTGTATTACACTCTCACGCCATATCCCAAGTGTGGGAGGCAGAGAGGCAAAACCTCACATATCCTTGTATACTTCTTACGCTTTCTCAAAACTCATACAGTTCCTCATACACACACTTCAGCCACTAGTAAATTAAATTTAGTTAATTTCTAATTAGAAATAAAGTATTTAGCTAAATTACTTTAAGGAAAAAGTATTTGTCATAACTTTGCTGGTAAAGAAGGTAGGCAATTTTATTATCAAGAACACTCCCAATATATATGTATAAATTGAAATACATACATGGAAATAGCTTAGAATTTCTTGCATTCTTGAGTCTATAAAAGATGTGTGAATTAAATGATAATAATAGTATAAATTGATATAATAGTATTTGAATTGATCGGTAGCCTGGTGGTTGAGTCTCGAACTTTCAATCGAAAGACCTGGGTTCGATTCCACCCGCTGCGCTGCCGAATCAATACACCTTTACACAATCATATTGCTTATTGTGACATCATTGCTGCTACAAACTTTTTCGGTTCACTTACTGAAAACTTATATATACCATCATAGTATCTTCTTTAAGTAAGGCAACCAGTAGACAAACTACACATAATAGGCATATAATTTTTATAAATCCGAATACAATATGAAATACAATCTTAAGGAACAAATTTTAAACATATTTTATGAACTACTCTACTTATGGATGAGTGTGATCAATTGGATTGATTAATCTGGATTAGTTCTTAAAACATGTTTGACATCTACACTTCTAGTAAGTAAAAAATCCAGTTCCCGACATCCAATTGTGTCGAAAATTCATAACATAGAAACAATTTTTTATTATTAACTTCATAAACATGCATAAGTAGGTATAACACATACATATGAACAAACTGAATTGTTATTACGGGGATTATTCGTATGGCATAAAATATTCTCCACGGGAATCGACTTCCAGATTCCACATGATAAAAAATGAAGTCTTTGGTGATTAATGACCGATAGTTTATCAAAAATGTTTGGATTTTTTTTATTATTTATATCTTCCATCTTTTCATTGTTGGTGGAGAACCTTTCCTGTACACTTTTTTATGAACCTGGGGTTGGTTTTGCCTCCTCAAAGGGAAAACGAAGGTTGGAATTATTTATTGCTCTGATTCTGAATATATACCTACGTCAAGGATACCTTTTTTACTTTTTTGAAATAATATCTGGTCATATTTCATAATGCTTTATAACACTCTGATCAAAGGAATATTCTCATATTGGATATCTTCATAGAAATGCTCATCAATACTTTCAGCTGAATTCTATTCACTAAGTGAAAAAAGCCCAATAAAAGAAATTTACAAAAAACTAGAGATAGACTGAAAAATTCATGCAAAAAATTACAGTTAAGTACAAAAAGCTTATTTGCAAGTTGAAATGATCAAATCATTTTGCCATAAGACAGTCCCCTGAAAATATACTTCCCTTTTTATTGCAAGTTAGGTACTTGTCAAACAATATTATTTTATCATCACGACGTTTCCCGAATGTGGGACAGCCAGTAGACCAGACGCATGCTATGACTTGCAAGCTGTCCTTTCTGTTCCATTTAAAATTAAGCATTTGGAATGGGTGGCACATCTCATCGCAGATTTTAAGATATAAAATGTCTTTTTGTCGAACACCTGTCTTTTAAAGGAGACTCAAATAATTGAGGAATAGAGTGGGAGAACTCGTCGAATGCTCCACGACTTAACACTATGTAAAATATATTAAATATCTTTTATTCAGCGATAAGGTATGCTACCAATCATTGATGTCTTATTTTTCATAACGCAAAGCGGATTACCTTTCTATTCATTACAAGCAGTTGTCGAAAGTAAGAAAACAAACCACCCAATTTTCTTATCAGAATACAAAATGTCTGTACCTAAGCTTTTTTTCTGATGAAAACTTAATCGAAACTTACCTAAGTTGTTTTTATACTCAAAAGGTAGTATTAGAATTTTTAATCTGCTCGTAATATTCTCAGCAATCTTGCGATTAATATTATTAATTCTACCATAGAATCTAGTGACCTTTGACTCTAAAGTTATTATTTATAGCTTCTCATTTACCCATCCCCATGCTATTGTATGTCTACCTTTGTTTCTTAAAAAAATAAGCGAAGGGAAAGCAAGCAAGAAACATCTACTGATGGCGTTTTTCTTCATTTTCTTCTACTTTTTTATCTTTGTTTAGTTCCCTTAGGGGTATAGTTTTTATTTATAGGCTTGTGATCACAGGTTATTCGACTGACTTATTAATAATATCATAGTTGGGTTCGTTTTAAGAAACGTTTATTATTATTTTTACTTTCAGATTACGGTTCCTGGGTAATGGTTTTTATTACTTTTATTATTATGATCCTAACTTTTTACCTCGAAAATTTATTTTTAAATTTTTCTTTACGTGACTACACTCGGTTTTAGTTTTCGATATCCTATATTCAACAATACCACACTATTCACTACTTGCCAGATTCTATAAATTTAATAATTCATTCATTCATACCATTGCAGTACCTCCAACTAGTGGGGTAAAGAGCGGATAAACAAACTGCATGAGAAAAACACGCAGATTGTCCTCTCGGACCAACGAAAATTAAAATATAGGATGGGTAATATTCTTCATCGCTGAATTATAGATGTAAATTGGAAATTACAATTACTACAATTGGAACTCACATAAATACTTCATTTTTCAAATTTGTGACAAATAATAATACCTACAATTGGAACTCACATAATTACTTCATATTTCAAATTTGTGACAGTTAGAAATGCATTATTTTTTTTTAAAAGTTAAATTAAATTTATAAAACATGCTAAAATTTGATAAATAACAATAAATAAATAAAATAAAACTGAAAATGCGCCCTTGCGGTGGTTCGTACCACAAAACGGCGCTCAATAAATTGTCCAGATTATTATTATTATTAAATAAAATTGTCGTATGTGTAAGGTTTTATTTGTTAATATTTGAACTTATAGGTAATTTGGATATTCGATCTGTACCTCTTACACCACATCCCTTACAGGATGAACAGAGTGGTTGAAACTGCTTATAAACCTTTTTGCTTCCACTACATATATTTTTTCATTTTTATTTAATAATAATGATATGACTATTTACATAGCGCCGTACTGTGATAATTTCATTTCAAAGACGCTTTACATTATTTAAGATCAACATCCACGTCCATTTAAAAAAAAACTACATAATATCAATTAAATAATTATTGTCGTCAGAAAGATAAAAAATATCATAATAATAAAATAAAAATAAGTATGCCAAATTCTCTGTCACACAACCTTCACATACAAATTGTTTCAGAAACTGTATTTCGATATGAAATTTTACTTGTTCTTAGAATATTCAATTTTAGTGCCTGTCTACAAACTGTTATAGAAATCAAGTTTAAGTAAAAACTTTGCGGAAATTTGTGGTATTTTAGTTAAATCATGAAATTTTTCATTTTATGTGAATTCACTTGCTGATAATATAAACCTTGTAAAGGTGTCTGTTTCCCTCCTTTCGAACGATGAAGATGGTAATTGACAAGTTTGTTAAAGTTGGGGGTGATTATAGCTGGAAGGTAGTGACAGCACCTTGGCTCTCGTTCAACAACTTGCCTAATTTTGCTAGCCTTAAATATTTAATATCTAACCCTTTTCCGTTGGTATTTTGATTAGTAACATTTTTATACGAAAACTTAATAAAAATACCTTTTCAAAAAATCAAAAATTATAAAGAATAGATTAAGATTTTTGTGGAAATCTTATACTTCACTGGTGACCCTTTTTTTTGTTAAAAATACGAGCATATGTGTTAATTATTTTGAAAAAGTTTGGAAATGGTTTCTTACCTACTTAGTGAGTATTTAAAATTTACCTTAAATATACGGGATTAATCTAAGTACCTAACCTATTAATGCGCAATAAAATCATATTGTCATAAAAAGTACCTGTATAATATTGAGGAATGTTTTCAGGTTTATTACTCAGTTACACTTTCAATAAATTTTGCAAAGAATTGCTGTGAGGATGTTTGAAAAAGTTGCATTTAGATTCATTAAATATTCAGACTAATTAAAAAATCAAAACCAACTAGGTACATGTTTGTAAATAATAATATATTTCAAAGAAATTCGTGAAGGGTTAGGCTTGAAATTTTAAGTTAATTTCATGGTAAGAAACTGTGAAAAGATTTGAGTATAGGAGCGTCTTCTCCAGACAGAGTTTATTCAATAATTTCTATTACCTTTGAGTTTATATCTCCTCCTCCTTTTCCTCTTTGCCAGTTTGTCATCAGCGTTAGTTAGAGGCATCAGGTTTTACCCTTTCAACCACCTTCAGGTTTTAATTTGCAGTAAATTTTAAACTTATCCAACGTCTTCAGCAAACTTTTAAACTTAGTTTTCTGAAGACACACACTTTAATAATATAAAACATCTTAGTACTATGACATTTTGTTTTTCCCATTTTTTCGAGAATGTTTTGATTCTATTCACGGAAAAAATATAAAATGTATTATTGGGAGAGTAGGTATGTCCGAAATTAGTTTTACTCTGTATTTGAGGACATTATCGGTCCAATATCATCAAAATTGAATAGGTAAGTTATAGCTCGAAACTACGCATTTGAAGTTTTTGTTTTCCATAACTAAATTGACACATACTCGTATAATATTGCTATTTTTTCTCTATAATATGCTTTTTCTTAAAGTAAGGAATTAGAAAATTGTAATCTGTTATTAACATGTGGCTATTTATTTAATTCATCCTATCAAAAGTATTGGGAAGTGCCTTTAAATGATATCTCATTAGTTTGATATGCCGTGTTGCTATATTACATTAATGTATTTCATATTTTAAGATAAAGTAATTGATAGATAAGTGTTTACGTAATAGGTATTTGATACAGTCAAATATAAAGTCTAAAATAAAATAAATTGCGTATGTATTTAATTATAAATTAGGTATATTGTTATGTTCAAATTGAACGATGATTTTTGTTTTCTCGAGATTTACCGAATTTCTCATTTTGTCGAGTAACACTTCATTCTGCATCCCGATGCATTTGTAAGTTTTAACCCCATCTCGCTAGATTATTATCTGGAATTCGTGTTTTCGTTTATGTTTGCGGTATAAAGTCGGAGGTGGGTCGTGACAAACTTACAACCCGATAATGAAGAGTTAAAATAAGCGTAATAAATATTAATTACCTTCGGAGTTCTTTGAGAAACGTTTGCTTCGTGCAGGAATTTTCGTGATTCGGTTATCCGCATAAGAGTTAGCAACTGCATTATTTATTTAGTTACATATATTTTTTATCGCGTAGAGTAACTCCCTGGTAAAGAAATGGTCTCCTACTCTTTGTTGTAATTTTTTTAGTGTCCTGTAAAAGGCAGGTACCTATTCGAAAAACTACTCGTTTAAGGACATTTGACACCTTCAGTTCAACGATGATATAAGCCACTCATTCTGCATGTCATAACTTTTATTGGCACGAAGAGGACGACTAGCATGTTTATTACTAGCAGTTCATCCGCTGGTTACCCCAAATGTGGAAGATGTTTTGATGGGATTGGTGGATGGATATTTTTTTTTGAAAATTGATTATTGTGGGAAAGAAATATTTACTTGACGTTAATCGCTTTGAATGGAGAAGGAATGTTTCAAGTTTATATTCTCGAAAGAAGGACCCCACGACGAAAGAACTAAATAATTGTGTTTGTTTTTATGCCTTCATTCAAAATAACATAGAAAATACATAACGCATTTCCAATCGTATCAAGTACATTGAATATTAGCAGATAATTTCTATCTACGACATATCCCACAAATAGGCAAGTCAGTACACTATCTACGTGTACTTTATTTACATCTAGAATGGGCATGGAGGGGTGGCATATCTCATCACTAAATTAAAGATGTTTAATGTTTTATAGGCAAGTAATTCTTCTCGAATAGGCTACCTGCCTTTTATATGACACTTGAAAACTTATAAGATATGCAGAGTGGGACACCTATTGGCCGTGGACTTCTTGGATTTCAATTAACCACGGGATAAATTATCCACAAAAATATTTTATATTTTATTTTAGGTAAAATACAAGTCTTTAATATGCTTATGCATGCCATCGAAAAAGACGAAGAAAAAAATCAATCTATTTGAGTGCATCTATAAAGAGAAACATTAAAATGAAATCAGCATACCGTGTAACGATCTAGAATAATGTTTCAATTCCTTCACCTGGAAGGGGCTAACATCAGACAGGCCCAGATGTGAGGCAATTGCCAATAATTGGGAGAATAAAAGCAGTAGGTACCCACGCTGTACTGTACTTTAATATCTATACTTATGAAGGCTAAAAATAATAATATTATCTACCTTCTTATATTGTATTAAAATACTAGTTTTTGCCCGGTTTCTCTTATAAAAATAATCATCTAAATCGAATCCCCGCCTTACCTAAAAGAAAGGTTTCATTTCCTGCATTCACATGGACTCCTTCTTCGATCAGCCAATAACAATCTTCTGGCAATTCCTTCACACCAATCTGGTTTCTATACAGACTCCTTCACAGTTTTCGGTGCTAGGTTACGGAATCAACTTCCGCCTAGTATCCGTACCTGTCCCACATATCAATTGTTTAGAAAGCAGCTCGGTGGTCGCTAGTCTTCAAAATTTTAATACTTTCACTTTGTAAACCCTGAGGAAACGTTTTCTTCACGTTTAATTCGAGCGAGCATTCCTTCTCTTCCCTTCCTTCGATATCTGGACTTTCCCTCGTTGTGTGCGCAGGTATTTGCCTGCTTGTGTGTATATTTATTTAACTTTTTATGTACCAATGTATATATTTTTTTTTATGATTTTTGGGTAAGTTGGAAGATATCGCTCACACGCGATAAACTCGCCCATTGTGCATGATAATTATTGGTATTTATAATCTGTTTATACGTATGATTTTTAAGCAAAATAAAGTTTATTATTATTATTATCTATTTGTACTTATATTTATTCTGTTAGGAAATCATCCGCAAGTAAGACAGCCAGCGAAATAACTTTATGTAGGTATGGTTAATAACAGACTAGTGAGTAATGTATCATCAAATATAAAAAATAAACAGTACACTCGTTGATCGAATAACCAACCATCATACTATAGGTATTTTTTTTTTATTTTCATCTAAGAAATGGCGAAGAGTAATTTCAGTATACTTTACAACCTTATATTCTTATGTTAGTATAAATTTCCCACTGAGAACAAAATATATTATATCAAAGTGATAAATAATAATCATTTTATGTTGATACAAAACAAAGAATAAAATTTTATAAAAAATCCTCTTACACATTTAAAGATCACAAAATCTCAAATGTCTTTATCAATAAACTAGTTAACATAGTACAGTATCAAAAAGATGGAAGAAAAGCTGGGACTCCACATCGCAAGAATACCTTCCTACATGAACAGACTCTTAAGTCTAATAAAAGAGTAAGAAGAATATTATCATTTAATTCTTCTAAAGTCTTCTAAATTTAAACATAGGCAAATTTTACATCAAGTTGTATTTTTGTCATCGTCTGTCAAATTGTTATTATTATTTTTTTATTTAACATGTAAAAGGCTCTGCCGTCTTAAAATGTAATTAAATAAATAATTATTACCTTGGCTACTATAAAGGACATATTTAACTTACATACATTGGATTTAGGTCGTGTTTGCCGATATTTTGTATTTTTTTATTACTATAAAATGAATTAATTGTTGAAGGGTGTTTGTGTTCACACTGTGAAAATTCATATTCAATATTTATGAAACAATCAAAACACTGTTATAATTTTCACCACATTTATTCAAACTCTAACGTTTTCGCCCACTTCAATGGGCATTCTCAAGAGTACTGAAACAATAAAAATGTCACCTACAAAAATGGAAGCTTTGGAAATATTTAAGCATCAGGATAATATTGTAAATATCCAAATTCCCGCTAAGTCCCCATTACTAGTTTACCCTGTCTCACCTAATGTTATACCTACCAATGCCACTCCCCACTCTTCTATTGCAATCCCTGCACCCACCTCTCTCCCCCCTCTTTGACTACCTTCAATTTTTGTAGGTGACATTTTTATTGTTTCAGTACTCTTGAGAATGCCCATTGAAGTGGGCGAAAACGTTAGAGTTTGAATAAATGTGGTGAAAATTATAACAGTGTTTTGATTGTTTCATAAATATAAAATGAATTGATTATTTAAAAAAAAACTGTATGTAAATAAATAAATAACCTAAACTAACTATTTACGAACAGACTCAAATATTTTTAAAGTTGTTCTGAGTAGGAGAATGGGGTTTGGTTAGCTACCTATAAGGGGAAAAGAGTTCAGGTTTGAATAATTGAGTTAACTTGTTCATTAGCGATAAGCAGCTTGGAAATTGGAAGGGTTTCCAGTTTAAGCATTCATTCTTCGTCACGGTTACAGAGGAATAGGATCTCGTTGTTGAAAAGGTGTAAAAAATACTTTTATATTGTGATTTAATTCTGAGGGTGACATTTCTAAGCTTTTTAAATTAATAATATTGCATTTTTTCCAATTTCAGAGTAGGTACATAAATACTTATAATATTTTTTTACTACTGATTGTTACATGGTATGATTTACTCACATGTAAATTCGTAACTCAACACTGATAGATTGTTCTAGAATAAAACGGACTTTTTTGAAATATCTTTTAAGACAAAAATAATAAAACTTGAAATCCATTTATAGATGTAATTGCTAAAGAATTAACAGTTAAAAATTTCAAAAGATAATTGATTTACGTGAAATCCATGTCATACGACGATAACTATCTTTGCAACATCAATATCAATTATTAATCTCGTCCGACAATAACTTATGTATGAATATTTTAATCATCTTATTTTTATTTTGCATTTATACTTTGTTATATTATTAATTATTTATTGATCAAGACCACAACTCAATATTTCGTTTATTTTACTATATCACTATCATAAACAGATATTAATTGTATTTTCAGATATTAAAGAAGCCGTATTTATTTCAAAATATTTTTTTTAAGTCCAGATATTATACCTACCTTAAAAATGTCACCAGGTTGATAGGTTTTTGTTTAAACTTTTTTATTATTTATTGTCTGTATGTACACATTTATACGATAAAAGAAGTTATTTGCTTCATAAAATCAGACAAAAATGTAGCTTTTAAAGGTTTGTATGTACGTTTTGTAAAATTGTAAACAGGAATATTTCCAAGTAAGTATCCACTGGATAATATAATTATAAAAGTACTACTGGAGCTTTCCCCCGTAAATGTTATTAAGATCATTTTAATATTATTATTAAGGACAATGGTGGTTATAATTATGGAGATACCTTGTAAGTATTATCCTTTCTTTTATCCTCTACTCGTTTGCTGAACTAATTATCAGGAAGGAGACATTATCCAGGTACAGTTACAATTATTGTTATTTCTTTTGCGTCAAATATCTTAACGTGGCAAATGTGGGAAATGAAATTATTATAGTCAAAACTGTGGTTTTTTCATAAATGTTCTATCATTTACGAAATAACGAGCCTTTCTTATACATAATTATATTTTTTTTTATTCACACGAGGTTTGACAATGACTTTCATAGTCGAAACCAGGTCACTATATAATTAAATATATAGTGACCTGGTTTAAAAAACTATATGAGTAAAACTTAAACTAAAGTGTTTTTTTTTTTTCAAATATAGTTATGAACAAATAAATGTATGCAGGGTGTATTATATTTCATTCAAATAAACAATAAATTATACCCTTGAAAAGATGTGTATTCAACGATGTGTAAAAAATACGTGTTTTTATACACATTTCTCAAAACCTCATCGAAAAACCACAGTTTTTGTATATTTTATACGTTTCTTAGAATCTTTTATTGGTACACATTCACTAAAGAAATTTTTAATTGAATTATATTATAACATCTTTCTGCACTAGTTAATTCTATAAGGGTGAGTGAAAATACCATTAGCCATAATACTTACTACTTACCCCTACCTATGAGAAGTTAGTATTTAAGCTCAGCCAAAAGATATCTACTAAAGTATATACCTTCCTATACTTTTTTTACAACTGAAGGTAACTTTTATTAGTGGGCTTTGCCGCTGCATTGTGCAAAGCTTCGACGATAAAAAGTTACTTGAAAGAACTTTATTTTTATTTGAAAGGGAGACGTGGGGTGTCTGAAACGCTGCACTAACTAATGTTTAATTCTAAAAAAATATATGGGTAGGTACTTCTAAAAATATCCTGATGAAATGATGAATTACAGTTAAATCAAATCAAATATAAGTTAAAAATTCATTACAACAAACATAGGTTGGAATTATGTGTCTATTTAATAAGACAATCATTGGGCTTTTTTTATTAAGACTTTGATTTATTTAAAACACTCCATAGAAAACTATTTAAATATTATGGTAAAAGTATGATTAAATACCCATAATATATTTTATTCTATTCTTCTCAAGGCCATCCACTCGTTTGCGAGTGATTTAGGCCAATATGGAACAACGAGTTTTTAACAATGATATATATATATAAATACCCATAATATATTCAAGAATTTTCACAAAATTTTAGCTTTCTAAACAAGAAGCTGCATATTGTGCAAATTATTTGTATATACCATGTTGTAATCTTATTATTTTTGTCTTAATATTTTGTACAATAAAGTTTATTATTATTATTAATAGTAAAGCTCCTAGGCTCTTCAGGCATGCTAAATTGGACAGGCAGAGATGGACAGAACTTATACTATAATAAAGGAATCCTTGAGGGAATCCAGATGGAAGACATAGGCCTAGATCTGCAGTGGGGAGCAGTAAGATTTGGGGGGGTAAAGATTAACGAAAGCCAAGGTTCGATTTGAAGTGTAGAGCAATCGAAGAAAAACAAGTATATTTTTATTGAAATATGGTGAGTGCAAAATCTAACATTAAATAAGATTACAATAAGAGTCGTAATCTTATAGTCGTAACTGTTATACACTTATACCACTGGAAGCGAAGCTGATGATGGCATTTACTAAACTTTTTCTTCTTCTCCTATATAGGAAAGATTTTGTATTGTATGTTGATGATAATTATCATCACATCATGCTGGCACATCTCCAATAGCCTAAGTTTATGAATGACTTCTTCTTCAATCGTCGACTGCTTTTCAGCAAAATTTTGCGGACACTGTTGTAATTATGAAATGGAATGAACATTCAACAATTTATTATCATAAAAAAACACTTATGTAATTTATAATGACAATAATTTAAAATATCTGTGTAATAGTTTCCAAGTTAATGCAGGTATCTCATCTCTATTTTCATGTCAATTTATTAATACAGCTATTTTTCATAGAAGTACTTTGATTTCGAAGACGAGTTTCGTCAATCCTTGCATCACGGTTTCGACTGAAAACCTTTCATATTTTATGAAGTAAATAGGTATAATCAAACTTTAGTTCATAAGACAGTTGAAAAGTTCGTAGCTGCATATAAACAAGAGTAGTTTTATTTTCGTGGACTCTGTCATAGGTTTAGAGTTAATTCAAAGAGATCGATCTTTTACGATTAACTTGCCATCTGTAAATTATTAATTATATTTGATTTGAATGTATTTCTCTCTATCAAATTGTTTGCAATCAATTTGTTGTAAAGGATGAATAAGTAAATAATTAAATAAATATATTCTCTTTGTAGGTGTTTGTGAACTAAATGAATGTTTGTGAAAAAAAAATAGAGATGTGTCCTACATGTTTATTATGTACATGTAGTTATTCTACTGGCTGTTATGGAAGTGGTAAATTGTTTAATTTTTCTATTAAAATAAAATTATATATTTTCGATTCATTTTGTAGAAAAAACATAAAAAAAAACAAATCTGATGTGTTTATCTTTCCAAGGTGTGTAATTATAAGTTATAACATTATTTAGTATGTCGCCAGGTTTTTTCTTCAATTTATTTATTTGTCTATTAACATTTATTTGTCTCGCAAAATAATGAATGGCAAACTGAAATATTACGATCGTGTTTACAGATGAGTACAAATTCTCTCTATTCCAGAATGGATTATTAAACGTATAACAATCGTTAAAACTTTTGTATGAAAACACTTCAACTAGAAATAGGAAAATGCTGTTTTCTCTGTTTTAATGTTCTAGGATCGGTGGGCCCGGGCATGTTAACTTCTCAATTGTCAATTTATGAATTATAAAAGAATATTTAAATTAAATCAAACACTGTTTCATTCCACTATTACGTTACATAGTTTCCACTATTATGTTAAGTTACGCTCGAAAATATAGAAAATAAATTTAATAAATTCTTTATAAAAAAATATATAATATTTATTTTTTAGAAAAATATTCTAATTTATTTTATATATTTATTTACATCAACACACGGCGTGAGCCTTTTACATGTTAATCTAGCAGTATAACAAAAAAACACAGACGCAATAGTCGAAAATACATTTTTTTATAAATTTGGTGTAATTAATTAACAAGCAACGTTCAATAAAAAAAACAAAGCAAAATAAAAGAAGTCCATAGGAAACAATAGGTCTACGATTAATAAATTACATTAATTATGTCAATACAAACAGGCATGAATATGTCAAATAAATAAAACAATAATTCCGAACATAAATAACAAAGATAATATGCTATTAGGATGATTAGAATGTCAACAGGTGAGAATAAATATGGTACAAAATAAAAACACATTAATTAAATTATCACAAAATAGAATCGAATAAAATATTTGTGATGAAAACAAAGAAAAAAGAAATTTCATCAAAATAAAGTAAAATAAAATTGTCAGTGGACATATTTAATATAATACATTGATGAATAAATTATTAAATGTGTAATGATTTAAGAATATAATATTCTTATCTCGAAACGAGTTATATGTATTTAATGAAAAATTGTTAAACGGCAGGTGAAATTTACATTAATAACTCTTGTACGTGTATTGCAATAAAAGCAAATAAAAAAAAAACGCTTGCGTTGAGAATGTTCCATACCCATTAAATATTATATTCTAATCACGTAATCCCATAAAAATTAGATTGTTCTATTGTTATTACCGTTGGGTACTTCCATTAAAGCGACGACAGTATTGCAGGAACTTTTTAATAACACCTAATAGGTATCTACCTACAAAGAAATTGTAAGTGCAATTTCTACTTTCTATACAAATATAATAATTATTATAGTTATCCCTTTTCTCGCCAGTTACGCTTATTTCTACATCGTTTCTTTTATTATCCCTTATGTTAAACGCTGCTTGGAATTTTCAGCAGGTATACGCTGTATAATAAATTCGTTGTCATTATTTTATTACGCGAATGTGACTTAAATACACAATTGCGTAAAAATGCATACAGAAAAAATATTGTTATGATAACATAAAACATAATTTAACGTTAAGTGTCAAAAATACTTTTTTTATGTAAAAACGTGTTCCTAAAGTTAAGTTTAATTTTTGAGTGGAACAATTACCAATTGCCTGTTTATATATTTTCTACTTGTCTTACCTACTTAGGATAGAACTCACACCTTTCTGAGAATTTTCGAGTGTCAAAAGTATTCCTAGAAAATCATAGGTAGGTACACAATATGCAGGGACAGTTTGCATGTTTATTACTTACAACAGTACTGGTCTACTGGCTACGCCACTTGAGGGATATGCCGTGATGGCATAGTAGTAGTTATAGTAGCATATTATAATTCAGCAATAATGTATGCCAGATGTCATCCATTCTGAATGTGTTATCTGTTTGTGAAACTTAGAAGATGACTAGTATTGCACCTAGTTAGTCCACTGGCCACTCCATTTATAGGAGATTTCATAATATGATTGTGTAAACTGACTGATATATTTCATTATTCAAAATCGTATTGAACATTTTATTTGAGATGTTTACTTGAAATAATATGCTATTTAAAGTATATTAAAAGTATAAAATAAATTTTATATCTGGTGTAAACTAGAAAATTCCATAAGATTATTAAGAAATGTTTGTGTGAGTAGTGAGTACCTACTTATCAGCTACACGACTAATGTATTTAGTACAACAAAGAGTTTTGTCATCCGGAAATTCCATAGGTACGCTAGTCGTGATTGAAGTTGGCCAGGTGAAACATAAAAAGTATATTTTTATCTCACTATGATTGGCGGTGGTTGTCAACTGTCGGATGTATAAAATTAAATAAATACAATTTTGCTTGTATCTCGTAGAAAATAAGATGCACAATGATGCGTTCAAATGTTTGTTTATAATATGCAGATATAGGTAGGTAAATGTGCTCCATTTGTACTTATTTATTTTCTGTACCCGGTTTAAATGTTTCCACTACAATAGTGGCAAAAGACGTTGTCAGTTACTAGAATAAGGTATTTTTACAGCTGTCTTCCACCAGTGTGCAAATTTGACATATTATCTTGAATCGCACCGCTCCTATAAGAACAATGCCTAGGACACCGTTCCAAAGACAGCGATATTAGAACGCAAGGAATGTCGTGGAATAAGTGACTCGATTTGCTTTAAGTAATAAAAATATTAATTTCTAATAACTTACATGCGATTAAAATTATAGCTAGTTTCTATATAATGTTGTGAAGGGAATGGTTAATGAAAGAAAGTTGAATAAAATGTGTTTGTTGTCTAAAAGAAGACGTATAAGAAAAAGCGGACGTCCGAGAATCGTGTGACTTGACCACGTTGATGGATTCCTCAAGGACAGCCCTATATTGTTGAGTAAGAAAAGTTGACGGGTTCGAATGAGAAAGTATATAAAGTTTGAAGTTTAATCATTTCTGTCTATCCTGCAAGGAATACGACGTGCGGAAACACACAGATTAATTTATGGAAACAAACTTTTTTGAGTTTTACTGTATTTATTAACATAGATTATAATATTATTTGAAAAATTAATTACATTTTAACTATGTGGAAGTATTATAATATCTATTATTGTTTTCTTAATCGAGTCCATGTATAAAAGTAATATCAAAGAAATAAATTCAAACAATAATTTTCCAACTTCTGTCAAAGGGATTATTATACTATTGTGTCTACCACTACTGCTTCACATTACTGCTGGTGTTTAAAATCCTCACCTTTCCCAAATGTGTTTTGGTTTGTGTTGGATTGATGCCAGAGCTTTTATCACTTTTTTACATCTTCACAGACGCTGACAACTCAACTGTTTTTCCATCACATTACAATATTTATAGCTTTTATAATAATACTGACAATGTACCTACATTCCTAATATTAAATTAATTTGTCTTCTCTTTTGTTACAGGTAGCATAGGCCACGATGATACAAATTTAACAATGAAGATTTTACCAGCCACACGCGCAATGAAAATGCATTTGAACTTAACTTACTAGGCATGTATAAAGTGTACTTTGTCTTAACTCTAAATGATAAACGTAACTCATAAATTAATTTGTTCCCGGGTCAAATAAAAAATCTTTCTTTTTAAACATTTTATTCTATGATGCATTTTTTTCTTCACAATTAATGTGGCGCATGGTATTAATTTGAAATTTATGTCAGGTATTAATTTGAAATTCTACTAACCTTTTATTGCGTCTCCCTAATTCATTCTTTGTAAGTGAATACGTCTTATGTAATCGTCTCAATAGTAGA
Source organism: Athripsodes cinereus (assembly GCA_947579605.1). Taxonomy (NCBI): domain Eukaryota; kingdom Metazoa; phylum Arthropoda; class Insecta; order Trichoptera; family Leptoceridae; genus Athripsodes; species Athripsodes cinereus. The sequence goes on from OX388315.1 coordinate 18,410,291, forward strand.
TTAATCTTCTTCCTGTACATAAGGCATACTAATTACATATTTTGTACTATAATTAATATAAGATTTGTTTGTTTCACTTCAAGATGACACGCCATTAATTTTTAAACGTGTCCATCCATCAAGTCATGCCACTGGTTTTAAGTCGTATTTAAATGACGTTTGTAAAAAAAGTAAAAGATAGGATGACAATAAATCATTTCAAGGTACAATAATTTAAAATACAGGTGAGTTCTTAATTGTCACAAATTTATTTTTGTTGTTTTTAATTAGTGGTGTAGGATTTTCGTAAATTAATCGCAGTTTTTTTAAATATCTTATTATTTATTTATTTATTTCAATTATATACGGCGTGAGCCTTTTACATGTTTATAAATTATGTCAGATAACAACAACAACAACAACAACAACAAAAAACATTCGCACACAATCACACAAGTACATTACAAATTCATACGTCAAGATCAAAATAATAATAATCAATAAAAAATGTCTATATAATGTCAGTTATGGAGTGTCAGAATGAAATAGTAATTAACTATATAAACCACTGATAACAGCAGGTCAAAGAAAGAAAATTTAAATTTAAATGGGGTAAGATACAATTCGATAATGAGCTATCTCATAAGATGAGTTATAGTCTAAAATATAATTCAACATAATTATTAATATAATAACAGCGATAATAAGGATTTAAAATGTCAATTGATAAAAATAAATAAATATATTAACAAGACAGTCAGACATAAATCAATATTAACAACAAACAAATCAATAAAAACAGAAATCCAAAGAAATTATTCATGATATAAGCTAAGAGATAATTAAATATACGTTTGAAGTACCAACATAAACGTATTATCTTGTTGATTTTTCTTTACTCTCCTAATAAGTTATTTCTTTCAAATTCGTAATGTTTTCCACTCACAATTCAATCGATGTTAATGTATAGATTCTAAAATAGTTTCAACAATTTGCGAAATGAATGTACGTTAAGTATGACATTTTCTGATTTGTTTCCAAGAAACAATGTTCACATTAAAATCCATTAGGTTCGAAAATCTAATTCAATAAGATCAAAATAAAGTGAATTAGTACCATAATTATTTATCTGTAGAATCAATTAACGTAAAAACTGTAATAATTTTCGTTAAAACACAATGAAGCAATCTACACAATTGAGAAAACGTTTCAGAGAACTGTAAATATCTCGGTCAATAACAGTTAATTTTGAACTTTACGACGTCATTAGGGACACCTTGTGGAAAATAAAGCGAAACTCTTAGGTAGAAAATATAAAGATATGTAAAAATTTCGTATGCTAGTTAGCAAAAAATCTTTGGTTTTGGTCATGCCGTCGATATATTATTTGTTTTTTGATTGATCATGCCGTTAATTTTTTTTACCGATTATGTCTTTAACATATTTTATTAGTTCAATGACGACTTTTACAAAAACCAAACTACAACTTCGTATATTGTCTATGTAGTTAGTTGTTGTAGACAAATTGTTTAAGGGTTGTGATTTTTATATGAAAGTGTTGGACATGAACTAATGTAATTGAACACGTTGTAAGGTATATATAGGAAAATCACGATGAGTGCATAAAAGAAAGTGTATATTAAAATAACAAATGTCATGCTCTAATTTTAAAATGGCGTTACGAAGTAAATGCTCAGAGTTAAGCAAATACGATAATGTAGCTGTAAATAAACAAATATACTGAAACTTACGTTATTTTTCTCGTTTTTTCAAATGAGTATTTGATCATGCCGTTGGTGCAAGAGTGCCATCTGTATGCGTGCCGTTGTAATCATCCAAGTTAATTGTTGCGATATTTTCCTGTTTCATTGTCTCAGGGTAGGTATTTTATGTGATCAATACAATTTTGTGTGACATAAAATATTATTATTTTGGTAGACTCTTGTGCCAAAAATGTCTACTTACCTTTTTATTACATGTTATTACTATAATGCTTCTTTGGTAAAGTATTTATCTTACCTATTTGTGAATAATAAACATTTTATATAGAATGTTAATTTCGACTTAATTTCTAGACTTATATAATAGTAATAAGAATTTAAATCTTCATATAAACATTTTTTTACATTTTCTCCTGAATAAACACAACAAAAACAAACTTAAGTAATACAGAAGTTGCCTGTCACGCTGGCCATATGGCTGTGTTGTGGTAGGAATACAATTGTGGCATGTAATAATTCAATTAACAATAAATAAAGAACTGTTTTATATACTTATAAATAAGTGTTCAAATTAATTATGAATTGAATTATTGGTTAATTAATTAGATTTCAGCATGCTTATTTTGTGTTCCAAATTCAATTTGGATTATTTCATGAATTGAATATCTTTTGTCTGGTTCAAGCCAAATTTTCCATGGTGATTTCTTCCGGGATATTAAAGATCTGGAATGTTGGTAATAAAACATAGGTAACATCGATATCAAACGTTCAGTTAAACAAATACGGTTAGTGAAAACTACAGTTTTTGTTCTTAGCTGAGTTGTAGATACATTTATACAATTGATATGTTCGTGAAATGATTATGAGTCAATTTATACCTGGGTATAAAACAGTGATCCATATTGCATCATGCTTGTAAAATGTCCAATGATGATTTACTAATAATACATTATTTTTCGTGCACAAGGTTTTCGAAGTTCTTTGTGACAATTTAAAAACACATCGTGCCATGACGACAAAGTATTATGAGTGTTGTAATAAGAAATTGTGACTCAATTAGCGAAGAATCACTTTGAAAGGAAAAACTTTGTTCACTTTTCACAAGTCGAAGTACCTATAGGTATGTATATTTTTAAGAACAAGGCATTTGTTCATTGCTTATGTTGGACCTTCAAGATATTTTAAGATAAATGGTTATTATTTCAAATGTTATGAACCTACACTTGAATTCCTATTTTTGATACAAATCGAAAAACTGTGGTGTTTAAACTCTCCTTTACGAGTGTTCAATCGAAAATCTATTTCAAATAGCCAATAACATTACACACGATCACAACAAACAAGGTGTTTATAATGAAATTACCCACCTTTATCTTTGTTCTTGTTAATATTCATCTGCACAGTAAACAAACACAGATATTAAATGGTAATTTCAACAAATTTATAGTGAAACAGTTATAAATAAATAATATTTAATGTCTGTTAGGTATCTCGTTTAATGTTTTGTTACTATTATTTGTGCATGGTTGCTTAAATTGAAAACTTAATATTAATAACAAAGGTTTTTGATGTCTAAGCTTCGAATCTGTTTTTGTATATGTAGGTACCTGGATACGTCAGTGTTTCTTATTAAATTTGTAACATTCTACGTATAATGTATTAAGATATTGATTGTATTCAATGAAATATTAGATAATAACTCATTTTCTACATATACAGACGAATATGACTGTTCATAATTACTTTTTATTTATTTACATAAAATTCTTCTTCATTACGTATCTTGTCGGTTCCCCCGCCGTTAAAATCATCTGGAAGAAATCTTATATTCTGTTCAAGGGAGCACAACACAGTTCCTCTACATCTTTCATCCCGGTCCACTCTCGAACGTTCTGAAGCCAGGAACGCCGCTTTCTTCCAACCTCTCTACGGCTCTCAATTTTCCCTCCAATGACCACGATCGCTATCAATAAAAATTTAACATTAAAATTACAAAGTTGTTCTAATAAAACCAAATAAGAATTGAAAACGAATGACATTTTTTTCTTATAGGTATAACAGTATTGTAACTCTTTTCACCAAATTACCGAATTTGTGATATTTTTATTTGTTTTGAAATTTCGAAAAATTGAAACGGTAAAGAAAATTCAAATTATTTCGTACTTTCACTTTTAATATTGAACAAATCTCTACCATTATGTATCTACTATATGAAATTAAAACGAGTTCTACTTTCTACTAGTTCTACTATCAAAACGAGTTCTACTTTCCAAAGGACATCTCAGTATTGTCTTAATCATTGTATCTGAATGTCTTTACTTCTTAAATGTTTGCTACTGTGTTCTTTAGGTGGGTAGAAACAACAATTTCAATCTTCCGTAACATTTAACATTTGCAACATCTTAAATAAGATAAGATTCTTAGTGGATCTGAATTGTATGTAGTTAGTGTCCTAACTATCCAGTGAGTACACCTATGTACTTACTTTCAAATCTTAGGTCCTTTTCACAGTCTATTTACACAAACATGATTATCTTATCGATTTTGGAAAAGTATTCTTTCATTTTTTTTTACTTGCGAATGCATTTTATTATCAGAGAGAATTTTATTTATGTTTGATATGATAAAAAGTTTTTTTATGCAATGTTAAACTAAAAATAATGTTTGATTAAAATTAATTTAATAATCTTTATATCTTTATTTTCATATCCTATAAGTAGGTGGACAATCGACTAACTATTTTAAAGGAACATGTAAGTTGAATAAAAGTTATGACATTCCGGACGGGTGTTATCATACTTCAACGTTGAATTGAAGATGTTAAGGGGCCCCTTTATCAAAAACGATAAAACATTCAATTTTCATCAAGTTTGGTACACAAACTCTCAAAACTTGTTGACCCTACGAACATTTTGGTTTGATAAAATATGAAAACAAATATTAATTACCAATATGAAACTTTAACTTTAAAAAAAAAACTCGATTTTAGCTTCATAGTATTCGTTTATAAAAAGCATATTGATAAAAATCGAATTCTGGGGTGTGTTTGGTACATAAACGCACGAGAATCGTACAAATTTTCATATAATTGTTTTAATATTGAGAATATTTAGATAGTTATTACAATTATAGAACAAAAAAAATCTATTTTTTTTGTTTTTTTTCATGGATATTGGCCGACTTAAAAATATTTTTTTTGATAAAATTTCTCATATTTTAAAACCAAAAATCACCACATGAACTCAATTTTTTGTAGACTAAAAAAAGTTTGCTAAAATCTGTAGTATTTATATGTTTGATAGGATGAATAAAAAATATTATTATTATTATTATTATTCATTCATTCTACGGCAAAAAGCCCTTATTACATGATACATATATATAAACAATTTCCACAACAATAAAATTGAAAACACAACACAAACACACTCAAATCTCAATGATATAAAAACATATAAAAGACAATGTAATAGAAATTATATAAAAGATATTAAAATTTAAAAATAAAATTACAGAATATATTTTTTTTAATTTAAAACCACAACACAAACAAATCCAATGTCAGACATGAAATTCAAAATTCAAAACACGTGTAAACTATCATCAATTATAGTTACCAATAAAAATAACAAGACAGACTGGATACAAGAAGATGGATCAATCATAGCTCACAATAAAAACGACATCACAGAACAATCCTTATCACCGAACACTACAGCAATTCACACTTGCAAATTCACATCCTCTGGACTCTCAACATGTATATTTTACAAATAATTTGTATTTTGATATAACAAAGAGTACCTAAATAAATCTTGTCAGTCTGCGATTTATTTGTTTTTTAGTAAAAAACTAATATTGGTAATAAATATTTGATTTTTTATTTTATTAAATCAATATGTTCGCAAGGGTCAACAAGTTTTGGCAGTTTTTCTATCAAATTTGTTGAAAATAGAATATTTTACCGTCTTTGCCAAACGGGGCCCTTAAGTGTTTTATTCATGATGCTTTTTGAATACCTCTATTTTACGGAACCCGCATTGAATTAAAACTTTTAAATTTATTTTATAACATAAATTTGATATCACTTTGTCGACGTACATAGAAAATGAACTAAAATATACCACGATGTAACATGACGTCATCGAATAAAATGAGATGTTCATGTGTGCGGTGTAAAATTTCTACCTACAACTTAATAACGATAGGTGTACGACTGATATCTTATGCAAATCCCATTTCATGAATAGGACCTTTTTGTAAACTTGATAATATTACACTTACTACGATTGTAGTGGAAGTTCTACCTTCTCACCTCTTCTGCTTCCCCGACACCTTTATCCTTATCTCCTAGGCTCAATAACTGCTAATAATAATATCATTACTGTGACAATAGTGTCCCTTATATGTCCCACAGTTGATATCACACGTCTTCCCATGGGTACCACTTACTATTCTTAGTGTCCCACTAATCCCACGCAGAGGTGTACTAATACCAGTACTGAGAACGGCAGATCAGGGGAATTTCTAATCTATCCTAAAGGAGAATATTATTGTCTATTTAGCCAACGGGCATTTATCCCTAGGAACTTGAGAAGATTTGCCCATCAGTTATATTATATTCTCAAGTCACTCGATAACGGGTGGATAGCAGAGAGAAAAAATATTCATACTTTTCTAAAAAATACAGGTACTTAATTTATATGTTGGTTTTTTGATATGATATATTCTAAATACTGCTTTCAAAGTATCTGGGATCCAGTGAGTTTCATAAATTTAATTGTTTTTAATGTTGCTTGTGAAGTTTTTGTGATAAGCATAGTTATGTATACACTTATTTTCATTTACTTATACCTATCAATTTCTTCCATCTACATTCAAAACTTGCAACATTACGAAGATTTCAAAATATTAAATAAAACATATTATTAGTCGGGCGAGTTTGTCAAAGACCGTTGTAAATTTTCATACGGGGACATTACTTTTGCCATTTTGTTGAGAATATTATTATCATTATTATTTAGTTGATGATTTTCACAGAAGACTCGTCTGCATAATGTCCTTAATGATATCTCCTGAAGGATAATGTCACTAGGATTATTGCTAGATTCCCAATAACGAAGAACGTTGACAGTTTCAGTCAACACTAAATTTGTATAGTTTGAAAACATATTTTTCTGAATACTTATTGTTACATGTTGCAATTCATCTTAGAGTTCCTTTGTGAGTCAATTCCTTTGGCATCATCTTAAAGACGTAACTATGTTTTTATCCAATTGTTTGCAAAAGACAATCAAACAGTTGTCGATCAAGCAATAGGTATTTATGATAAAAAAAAATGTTACTGAAATAATTATAGAAATGCTCAATATGTTAATGCTACCTTTTATCAATAAAATAGGCAATAACTTTATCAATACCCAAGTAAAGCAAATTTGAAAAGAAAAATGAAAAATAAAGTAAATTACTTAGAATAGTAAATAATAGTACGAGTAGGTAGGTGTCTACCTTTTTATACCGTATAACATTTTTGCACAATCTGTATACCATTATGTAATTCTATTTATTTTGCATATTGGGTGCTCTTTTTAATGCACATTTGTTTAATTGTTATTATTATCATTATTTTCAGTGCTTTTGTTTTGTATTTACAAATTGAATTTGAGAAACAGAGATTCAATCAATTCTTAATTTAAACTGTTTTTGTTTTAATTATTTTAACTTTTAATTATTGTAAAGTCTATCAAGTGTAATTTTTAACTACTTATTATCATGATTTTTGTTCTTGTTTTTTGCTTTTGATTTGAGTAGGGTAAAGTGTGTATTGTTATTATTTACTAGCAACGTGTTCGTCATATGCTTCGGTAATTTGCGGGACCTTGATTGGTTTGTTTGATGAAGAGATTTGAATGTTGATATTCGTTAGGTTGAACTGTTTGTGTCCCTTAAGAATATAAAAATAAAATAAAATAAAAGACATTCAATATAAGTAGTTATACCTCACTGCTATATTAAAAATACTTTTTACAGCACTGTAACTTGGAAGACTTGGAAAACATATTTTATTCTGGGATAGTCAATGTTATTTATATGAGAATAATCACTATAGATCTTTGTCTATATTTTGTTCCCAATGATTTTTTCGAACAATATTCTTACAAAACGGCTAGCGTCGGTCTTTTTTTCGGGCCACCCATGAAAAAAAGGAGCATCTGCAAATGCGAATAAATATAAGTCTCCTGATATACCTAAGTAGGTACATATCTGAGTGCGTAGAAATACACGGTCCCTTTTCCTGTTAATCCCAAGTGTAAGTTAAGACTCAATACACCTATATAATGATTATTCAACCTAATATGTACTGAAAATATTTGTTTATCACGACTATTTTACTCACGGGCTGTTTCACCACCTCTGGACAAAGTTCTAGATAACTATCCTTGGGATAAATTTATCTACAAGATAAACTATACAAGACAAAGTTCTAGATAACTATCCTTGGGATAAATTTATCTACAAGATAAACTATCTACAAGATAAATTATCTACAAAAAAAAAAAAAAATTAAGCGAGCGTTTCACCACCTACAGATTTCTTACGGATTGTTATCCGCCAGATAGCAGTGGCAACGTTGTAATTTCATGCGTTTGTTGCATGAATGTATGCACGTAGGTAGGAATATATCTAGGCAACGCACATGTGAACAAATTTTGACAGTTTAACACTATCTAAGACTTATCCGCCGGATAACTTATCTAGACCTTTATCTATAGGATAGCGCTGTCAGGGAGTCGTGAAACGCATTTTTCGTTTTATCCGTTAGATTTGTGTTGGATTGGCTATCCGGCACTTTATCCAGAGGTGGTGAAACAGCCCGTCAGTGTGTCAGAATATAACATTGTCTCTACATATAGTTACATATTAATGTATCTGTAAGTAAAGATGTTTCTGAGACTCTAAGGTACATAGTATTCCCCTTAAGCGATCCCGTGACGTAGGTAAGTGACTGTATTCACATGCGTAAAGAACTTCACCAAAATATAAGTTTAAATTATACAGTGTGATCGTATGAAAAAGAGAAATTTAAAAACTTTATGCACAATGTTTAGGTACTATTTTTCAGTTTTAGAATAAGTTTTATTTGAATGAGTTGAAAAATATTTCCTAGATATTTAAATTTAATTGTGCAGAATGTAGCTGATGAGAATAATCGTGCAGAATGTATCTGATGAGAATAATCTAAGGATGGCTATCGACAGAGTGACATTTATGCTGCTTATTATTTTTGTTTTTATTATTTTGTTCAATGAAATTTATTATTTTATCATTATTTCAATTGCTCAAAAATATCAATAGGTATACGTTTTTTTACTTCCACGAAGTAATCAAGGGCTGCGACAACCCTCTGTCATAATACACTAGCTTAAGACAACGACTTCGAAATCTTAGGATCGACTTGAGAATATGTGAGTCAATTGTGCACAAGTCCAAACTGCCCTGAATACCTAGATATTTTGTGTGTTTCTATCCTATAATCGCTCTTATGATGGTTGAAAATTTCAAACACCTTTTAGTAAAATGTTAAGAGAAAACACGGGAATATACCTACTATATATTCCCCACAGTGGATACAAGCATTACATATTTACCTAATCTTTCCAAGATTATGCCCAGAACACTCTGATAGCTCCAGTTACCCTTATCTCTTTCCCGGTCCTGTTTTGTTCTACATGTATGTTCTCTCTGTATAATATGTTGTTTCTTACAAAATCTCTTCTGACTACAAATATACATCCTCTTCGAGGAAAGTAAAACCGCTCGCAAGCGGTTTTGTAGAACAGTTTTATATTTTGGTATTGTCTGTTAAACTGAATCATATTTAAAAACCACCAAGCACGAAGAGGACAGTTTGCATGTTTCTTACATGCAGCTGATCTGCTGGCTACCCCACTTGTGGGATATGCCGTGATGGTATAGTAGTATAGTATTTATATTTTTCTACTTATCCATATCATCACAACATACTCCATAAGTGGGGTAGCCAGAATATCAGCTGCATGTCACAAACATGCAAGCTGTCCTCTCCATACCATCAAAAATTAAAGCATTCAGGATGGGTCGTAAATTTTATAAGAAAATAGTGGGATACCAATTCTTCTCTGGGTGCTCCTCAGAACTACTACAGAGTACGTTATCCATTTTTTTTGTTGTTTCTGATTGCAGCGGTGTAAAAAAATCTGGTTTTCCTGTTTTTCACATCTTCATAGCATTCTCTACTCCTTTACCTTGTGTCCTAACTCTTCCCATGGGAGTGCCCACAACTACCACACGTAATATCTAACTATTATTTTTTATCGAAATTTTCCACACTTTACTTTTATACTGCAATATCATTATCTACTAACTTAACCTTAATGTTCTAAAATACATAATAAATGTTTGTTTTGCTATTTGTGAAGTATCTGGAAAAGAAAATTTCTCCCTCTCTTTTCTGTAAGTTTTCGAGTGTCATAATATAAAAGACATAATGTCCGTAAAACTTCAGGAATAGTAGGTACAATCCATAGGTATACCTATGCTATTTATCGGTGAGATATGTTACCTTTACTTAATTTATCGGCGCGGAAAGAACTATCTGAATGTTCATTAAATTCAATTAGTCTGCTAGCTACCCCACCTGATTGTGTTTTTACTTTTGTGCCTTTAAGACTCCTTTTGTACACAAAATTACCTTTCTTTTCATCATGAAAATAATACTTACCGAATCAACTGGGGCTGTAGGTCTTGGCATCTTATTAAGGCTCAAGAGTAAATAATCTCGAAAATAAGTGTTTTAGTAGAGTTTTTGGATTTATGATGGTATAAACATGTCACAAAAGATACTCTATGCCAACAAATTACTCGAAAAGAATAAATTTTCTACTTTTTTCTGTAATTTTTCAAATGTCCTCTCTAAGCAAGATATTCGAAAACATCACGAATTAGACATTAATTTAACATCTTCAGTTTAGCGGTGAGGTTCGCCACCTACTCTGAATATTTTCACTTTTATGATCGCTGAACGGATGTCACCCATCCTAAATGTTTCATCTTTAAAAAAAGTTACAAAGAAATTAATCTCTATGTTTACTACATGCAATATATCCGCTGACTATCTCACTTTTGGGAAATGTCATTATGATTTAGAAGTAATATTAAGTATTATTTCTTCAATTAATAGAACCTTCATTCCATAATAATTATGGGTATAACCAAAGTGACTTAATATATAAACTCATGAATAAACGACGGTCACAACGAAATACTACCTTAGTTTATTAATACCTATAATAATAATAAACAGATTAGGACTAAGCCATTTGATTCAATAGTCTCACCATTAATAATAAATAGATATGAAGGTATACCTATTTAGATAGAAGTTAAAGTCCTGGATGGCAAGGGTGTATGGACGCAGAATTTTCTCTAAAGGGGGGGACAGCATTTTAGGATTTTTTAATCATAACTACTGCTTTCAAGAATTTGAGATATTTCACAGTAATTTCATAGTTTTTTCCTCCTTTAGTGTAGATAATAACAACAATATCCTCGTTTTTGAACAACTAATTTAAGAACCAACATATTTATTTATTTATTTATTAATACAATGGACGGCCATAATAGCCATTGACAGAAAAAAAGAAAGAAATAGAAAACATATATAAAACTCAATACACAAATAATAACAATGTTTCCACTAATAAGATACTTAATACATACAATATCTATGTGCATACAGTAATATCGTAAAAATACATTGCGAATAGAAATATAGTAAAAGATACAAACAAAAATTCAACAAAATTCATATATTTAATATGTATTCTGGAGGGGGGAAGAAGCCTTCCACTTCGATGCAAATTTTATTTATTTATTTATCAACACATTTTGTGCCATGAGAGCCTATTTTATAACAATAAAGCTGACAGATAATTTGTAAAATAATACAAAAATATTCCTTAGAATAAAAAATTCTATATTTAAACTTGAATTACTATGTTTATTTGTTACATTAATTTAAATTACATAGATTTCAGTGCACTTGCACCGTTGACGATGGTGCAAGTGCACTGAAATCGCGATAGCGTAATTTAAATTAATGTAACAAATAACCATAGTGATTCAAGTTTAAATATTTTATTTAAAAATGTCTAGAAATTGTTACATAGTTAATGCCTCCAAAATAAGTAAAAAAATCTTATTTTGTTTACTTGTCAACTATTGTCCATAATCTATTGCAACTATCTCAGTAGCCCCCTCTCCTTTATACGCCTATGCTGGATAGTCTACCAGGTCTACCTTATTCCAGATAAAGTAAGTACTCAGTCAGTAGTTATACCTTTGCATTATAATAAACTCCATAACGTTTAATACTACTGGACCTTCATAATCATGGATTAGAGCCATACATATTATAATACTACGTATACTTGGTATCTGTGTTGAGGCTCTATCGTGAATGACGAGACATTTCCAGTAGAGACAAATAAGGGTTTTATAATTTGTGAGCGACTCGAAATTCACGATAGTGCTTTTTAAAGAAAGACTCTATGACTTTAATGACAAAATTATTGAAACGATATTTCATTTATTTTGGAAACGTTTAATCTCCAATAGTTTTCTTTATAGTCATTCAAAATATTTCAACATATAGGGAGATAAGTAGGCAATTTGAACAAATTAAGGTCAGTTGAAAGCTGATGAATGATAGATATTATTTTGCTAGCTACTTTTCTTGTGAGCATCATGTAGAAGGTAAAAAATAGGTACCTATAGATATTATGATTAAAATCCTTTTTTTAGGATACTTTATGTAATCATTTGATTTAATCCACAATTTTTTGTTTATACTCGTAGGTACATTTATATGATCATGACATATTCTATAAGTGGGATAATCAGTGAAGAAACTGCATTTTATTTTTAATCAGTTAAAAAATACGTAAGCGAGTTTTTATTATTAACCCAAATATAATGTATAACCTTGTACAACTTTCTCAGTAAGCTTGTGATGTGAATGGGGAGTTTGCCGGCACCTGGGATTGAACCGCGCAATTCTAGTGCATGAAACCTCCAGGCTACAGGCGAACGCATAATACATGACATATTAGTTCTTTCACTTGAATTTCAAAGGGACCCTCCTCATCTTCAGGCTTAAGTTAATTTTATTGATAAGTGATAAAAAATATAATTTTTTAAAATAAGTATAGATCATGAAATGAAATAATACTAAACAAATTCATGGGGATATTTGAATCAGGTATTCTGTTAATTTTAAGATAGTACAAGTATTCTTAAATCAAAATTTAAATTCAGTACCTAAGAACTTAGTAAATTTACAATTCAGAACCGTGTTAAACAAATTCCAAAGACAATATAATGTTAATAATAATATTCGTGATATTATTAATTGAAATGTTTTCAGTTTTCACCCTTCGGAGCTTAAGGCTTCATCAAGAAGGGGATGAAAGTTCCAAGTGGACTCACCTGAATACAGATAGGTGCTTAATTAATCGAGATAAGACGTAGGGGGGAAGCTCGGGTATAATAATCAAATCATAATTGAGTTGAGCAGAGTTGTATAGGGAGATTTGTAAGAACATAAATTATTTTGAATAGACTCCTAGAAATGAGATTTCTACTGAAATAACTGAAAACATTCAATGCTGTACCTATAAATGATTGGACGCTATTTGATTAAGATAACACAAAAATTTAATTAAATTAAACAGCAATTATTACTTTACAGTATTGCGATTGCCTTTTCAAAAAATGATTAACTTAATACTTTAATGTTGTATTTTTTTTCTTTGAACTAAGTGTGGAGATCTAATATATCTTTTGCAACACACTCCATCCTTCGTTATGTAAGAAAAACGGGCGAGATCAAGAAATTTCAATCGACAGATCCGGATTAGATTCCACCCGCTGACGACCTACTACACCTTCACGACACAAACATATTGCTAACTGTGAGAGTGTCTGGATTTATTCCATATTTGAAATTTATATCCATATAGGTATAAAAAATGAAGGTACTATACCTCTAGCGCATATTTTTAATTTTGAAAGCTAGGTTCCCAAAAGTGACGTTCATATTACATTTACGGTTTTGTTATTGATGTTAAATACGTACGATTACGGCATTTCTCTCAAGTTTGTAGCCAGCGTACTAACTGTATGTAATGAACATGCAGATTGTCATCTCCGTGTCTTAAAAAAAACATTCAGGATGGATTGCATGCCTCATCGCTGAATAAGTGTAGATGTTAATTGTCTGATAGTGATGGGTTACGAACAACTGCCTTTTACAGGACACTGGAAAAATGCAGAAAAGAGTATTTCATATAAAAACGATTACAACTCAAATGTATAATTTGTTATATATACTGTAAGTTTTCGTTATACTGTGAAATGGGACATTGCTAGACCTACTTCTAAAAAAAGACATCAAAATATATGAATCTTGGTACAAAGATTCGCACATCTCGCAATACAATTGGAACAATACAATTGTATTGAAAGTATTGAAAAGGGGTTTGTTTTAGTAAAGATATGGAGTAGATATTATACACCCACATAGGTACGATGACATTCAGCCAACCGTTCCGAGTACCGAATACCTAGTACCGGGTACCTTGTACACCAGTAGTGACAATAACAATCGCATAAGTCGTGGTGTAGGATAATCCTTTAAATCGCATCCAGGACACAATTTTCCCATTTCCAGGAAAGCCAAAATGCGATACGTGTGCCGTGTGATTGTAGGAACCTATTCTAAATCTATTGTATCCTTACGTATTATTATTATTATTGTATTCTTAACCTTATTGTAATTTATAATGTTACTTTAGTGTGATTAAATTTCTTATGTTACATATTTCCCCGGTTAAAAAATAAGTCTTACACTTTGTTCGGTTGGTTTATTAGTATTCTGGGCAAGCCAGCTACTCGTAAAACATAATTTTTCTTCTTCTTCTTCCTGTGCCATGTCAGGTCCCCCCGACGTTGGCGATCACCCCGGCGAAAATCTCCCTGTCCTGTGCTGCTCTGAACAGGTCATCCACTATGTCCTCATTCCGGTTTACTGTCTAATGTTGCGCAGCCATACCTAACGTTTAAGGCTTTAAAATCTTTAGTTCAGCAATGAGGTCTGCCATCCATACAAAAAAATATTGACACGGAGTGGACGGTGCCCGTTCATTACATTAGTTAGTTTGTTGGTTACCTCACTTGTAGAAAATGTGGTGATGTAATGAATATATCATTACATTATTTTATTGATATATTGTTTACTGTACATTTAGATCAAAAATTTAACACATATATACAATAAAATTAAATAAAATCGTTCAGTCAATTTATGGAGGGCGAGTTAATAACGAAGGCGCGATTTCATCCAAGTAAACCAAACTTGCTTTTTAAAAAATACGTGCTGACGTATTTTTTCCAAAGTCTCGATGTATTAGTCCTAAAGATGTATTATTTCTAAGGCCTCAATGTATTTGTCCTAAAGATGTATTATTTCTAAAGCCTCAATGTATTTGTCCTAAAGATGTATTATTTCTAAAGCCTCAATGTATTAGTCCTAAAGATGTATTATTTCTACAGCCTCAATGTATTTGTCCTAAAGATGTATTATTTCTAAAGCCTCAATGTATTTGTCCTAAAGATGTATTATTTCTTTAAATCTAATCGTCTCTCAAAGTTGAGTTTAAATAGCAGTCAACTTGATTAATATAAATCTTTAAGGGAATCTCCAGCCGGCAATAAAGGGATGGATGAGGAGTAGTATTAGGAGAATAGGACAGGAAGGAGGTAAGCTTATCCAAGCAGAGAAGGTGTGAGGAAGTACAAGGTAAGTAGGTAGATCATGATAGTATTATAGAGCCCTGTGAAACTTTAAGTGGATTGCGAGACCACTGAACCAATTTCAAAACATTGCTCGGATTTTCAATACACGTTTTTAAAATATTCACTAAAGTTTTATTCACGTTTTGTATATGGTTTCTTTTGAGGAGTTAGAATGGATATAGTGAAAAAAAAAACAAAAATATTAATTTGAGATATAAAAATATTAAAATATTAATTAAGAAGTGATAATTTTTAAAGTTATTTTTTTATATCTACAATGAAACACATATCGGCCATGACAGCCAAACAGTTTACTTGCGAAGTGTACATAGTTAAAGCCACAATTCAAAATAATTTATCTTTAACTGAACTCAATAGCCCTTCAATACTTCTACCGGGTATACAGTGCAGAAACAAGCATTTTTCATTTGAAGCGTCTTTGCATAATAAATACGCCCTGTGATAGAGAAGATATTTTATACTCTCCTTGTGCTAAGGAATCTAAATTAATAAAAAAAAAGTCCATGATTTGTAACAAATTAAATACATATGTATATCAGAAAAAAATACATTTAATTAAATTGTATTATTATAAGATATGTTTTGTCGTATTACTTACAAGTATTTCTATTCTCGTAAAATTGTTTTATGGGATTTTAATCTTATTCCAAAATGTTAAACTTTAATCCAACACACAAACCTCAAGAAGTCGCCGTGTATAAAGTAATGGCCTATTATGGATTAAGTGGTGCCATATTTATTGTCCTCCTTATATCAAGAAGGTTTTAGTCAAGAGTAATAGACGAATAAGCAGAGAAAATACGGCAGGGAAAAAAAACTCTACGGCAGAAGAAATGTCCCTGGTGATTGTGTGTGATTTGTAAAAATATTTATCTCTTCCTTGAATCGGAAAAAATTTACCACCAAAACATATTCCGAGAAAAGTAATGTTCTTTCTTCTACCATTCTAAGGGGTTTATTTTCAAATTCATTATATTATGTACCTACGGTGAAAAGGAAGATTCTTTTTTCATTCAGAATAAAGTGAAGGTTTAAATGAAGACAGTTTGAATACTTACTTTGTATTATCATTTGGAAGTCTTTTTGAAGGTATAAAAGAAAGAAATTAGGTGTTTTTCTTCTTGAATTAAGATTTCCCTTCAGTTTGCCTTTATATTGGATGGTTAAATGTTTATTTAACAGGGTTTTTATGATGATTTATTTTAGTATAATTAAAAAATACAAAGGTTACTTATTGTGAGGCCTATATTACTTATGTGAAAAACCGTGATAGAGAAAATATATACATATTTGTCAATTTGAATAGGCCAGCGGAAAGAAAAACTACTATTTATAACAATTAACATGATTTAATCTCAATATCGAAGAATATCACCAAAGTGAAGGAGAGACATAGAGAAAATGAAACTATCTTTCTATTTAATTTAATTTCATTGCATACCTTGTGCCGTACCTTTAGATACCTATACTGCCACCCCGAGAGACTAAAATAGCTACACGTAATAAACATAGAGGTTGTTCTTTTCAAGCCACAATAAATAAGACATTCTGAATGAGTTGTAAATCTCTGAACTGTACTGCTGTTGAATGTATGATGTTAATTTAAAGAATTAAAGAAAAGAGGGCATGATAATAGCAGCAATAAATTGTTAATTGATATTTCTTTTCAAAAAGTTGCATGGAATAGTGTATATTATTATACTCGTATTTAAAAAGTAGTTTGTATAGGTGAGTTCTGGTATAACTTGTACTTAGGTAGATGGTCTGTGCTTTTACTCGGTAGTAGTACAAACTGTTACCACCAGGTGGGGGATGAAATAATAAAGCTTCGTCACTGAAGTGCTTGAACCCTAATGTCACTTTAATCCAATTACAATCGTCTGCACATTGGTTAACTGTATCTACACTGTAGATTCTCAAACTAATTTAGACCAATGTACCGTTTACCTACAGCATCAGCATTCAAAGTAATAATAATTATAATTATATACCTATGTTCATTCTTTGTTTTTTTTTATTGACAATAAGATCAATTTCTCAAACAAGCGTTTCCTTCTACTTACTGTCGATTCAAAAAACGCGAAAGAGACGTCTTTCAACTACTTAGGTCATGTGATAAACATTATCTCGTATTATTTTAGCAGGATTTTTTTTAACTTCTCCTTCTTCTTCTTCGCCCTCGCCTTTATCCCATTTATTACTTGGGAATTTATAACATTTGTTTTAATTTACCCAATCATGGAGTTCAACTACTTATGCAACTATCACAATAAATAACATCAATTATACAAATTATTATTTTAAGTCCATGATTAGACCTTCTTCAGGTGGTAGCATTTTTTCTTATCATATTTAATTTTTACACCCAAAACTAAGTTGATTGGTACCAAATTTAGTGACATCGTGTCCCGTTTAGTATCATTTTTTGTGGTTTTCATTAGTAGGAGAACCAGTTCATAGTGGGGATGAAAGTTGATACGATTGAAGAGGTGTATAGATAGATACCTCTCACCATTTACAATTAAGTAATTGTTGTCTTTAAATGGAAAGGTGCAACAGACGAGAAAAGATAATAAAAAAATACTTATATTTTAAAACAATGTTGAACATGGTTTCTATTGTCTTAGAGATATATGGGTATGGTATATTATAAAAAACCATTGAAACGCCGGAGGATAACATAAAATAAAAATCAAGTGTAAGCTTAGAAAATAATTCTATCCGCTGTGTGGGGTCGATTTTTTTCACATATTTGTGTTGAAAACAGAATTGTTTCTTTTCACCAAATTAACTTTGTGATAAAAAATAGGCAACCAATTACAATAAGTAGTGGTCATAATGAGTAGTCATCATTCAGAATTATATTTTTTTATAACAACGCTAAGGTTCAAAGAAATTGAACATTAAATTTATTAAGTAATCATTTGTTCATAATATGTTCACATTATTTTAACTAAAAAGTAAATCATGACTTTTATTTTTGTATAAAATATTCAGTAAATGATTTTTTCTCTTAAAATAAAGTAAAAGATTTTTTTATTCTCAGTATTCCCAGAATGGTATAAAAAATAGCATTGTTTTATCAGGGTACTATAAAGTACGAGTACCTGGATTATTTCATTCAATTCACTTCTGTTTGCACAACAATTTACACAGGATAAATCGTTTTGTGAACGTGAAAAAGTTACTAGACTTTTAATAAACTCTCTCGACCCCACTTAACCTAAAATCCTAAAGGTAAAAACTCTATACACAATTGTAATAATATGGGAAACAATGGGATGTTAAGAAGAATGAGAGAAAAGGTTCCGTTGAAAGGTACATAGGTAGAATTGTAGAGGGTAGTAAGAATAATAATAATAGGCAAACAGATAAAATTCCAGGTACTTACTGGAATTACGCAAAACCCTTCTGGAATTTCTCATCATTTTCTCATTTGCTCCGTTTTGGGCATCATTTTGGAGTGTTTTAATTTTGTATGAATTGCCGATATTGTTATAGGTATCTATGTTTACCGTACGTGTATATAATTTATGAAGAGGTACTGATTAATTCCTGTTTATAGGCAAAAGATCGAACTTGTAAATATTTAAGTTAATACTTTGTCTTTTGTAAAGAAAATATCTCCTTTGATTCATTTTAAGATAAATACTTATTGGATGTGTAACGCAATAAAGATATGACTGAAAGCGATAGCCTACCAGCTAAGAATAAATGCTGAGATTTGTGGACAATGACAGTAATAAAAGCCAATATTCGCGCCGTCACCAATGTCTGAGTATTAATATTTTAATACAATTTTCTTAACTTTACGGAGGTTTCTCTTTAATAATATACTGCTCCTATTAAAGACATCAGAGCGACAGGAATTTCGTGGAAAGAATTGACTCAATTTGGTGCAAACACAGTCTGGATGGAGCAGGCTGGTTTCGATCTTATGTTCCAGAAGGACCGTTGAAGGGCGAATCCTGATAATGCTTAAAACTGATTTACTTTATCTTAAAGGTCTTTACTCGAGAACGCAGAAAATGTTCGATCATCGATCAGTAATTTTATGTCAAGAGGTTATTATTTTAAAAACTTTATTTATTTATTATTTTTTTGTGGCTACGGCCAATACTTAGGTATACCAAGTATCATTATCTCTTGAACGTACCTACAACGAAATTTCTAATATTTTTTTCGATTAGCAGATACATTACCACGGTGAGATTTGAATTTTACGTTCTTTTTTAAACTATGAAAGTCTAAAAAAATAGTTGAATCCTTTCTCAGTGAAACCAAATTTTATAAAGTTCCTTTGTAGCCGGATAAAAGTGTAATGAAAAGTTCTATTACACATTATTAACAACCTACATAAAAGTTTTTTTAAGGTGAAATTTCAGAGTGTGCCGGAATTATTTGAAAATAATCTGTACTTCACATACATACCCAGTCGTGAATTAAGGCTATATATTTCCAGGATAAAATAACATGGACTGAGGCTTTGCTAGAGAATGCCCTAAATGAGATTATAGAGGCAGCGATTGAAAACTTTGAATGAGTATCAGTTTTCTGATTTAAATTTAAATAAAACTTCGCAAGAGTAAATACTTAAATAAGATAATTTTTCAAATGTGTGATCATTTACATCGTGGAATTCCATTTTAATAAACTATTTTTGAAAAAACAAACTGTATTTTCCACTTTTACATATTTTCCACTTTTACATTGTAAAAGTGGAAAATACAGTGTTTGTTTTTTCAAAAATAGTTTACTTAAATAAGAGTTCGTCGGTAGCCTCGGGGTAGAGTCTCGGCCTCGTGAACAGGGGGTCCGTGGCTCGATCCCAGGTGCTTGCAAACTCCCCTTTCACGACACAAGCTTTTAGCTTACTGTAAAAGGTGTATAAGGTTGTATTTGGGTTTATAACAAAACCCAGATATATCCGTGGCTTTCCTGGGAAATAATAAGCTTCCTAATCTTTTCTGTAAGAATTAGACATTAGAAGAATCGCTGGTGACTGGTTGCAGAAAGCCCAGGACAAAGATGCCTGGAGACATATGGGGGAGCCTTATGTTCAGCAGTGGACAGGAATAGCTGCATAAGTAAGTAAGTAAGTTATCCTTTCTGTAACTTAATGAGTGTTCAGTGAAGGAAAGGTATTCACAAAGCATCACGATAAGATATTGAACATCTTCAATTCAGCGATGAGGTAAACTATCCCTCCTGGCTGTCTTGTATTCTACTGGAACGGAGAGGACGACTTGTGAGAAATGACATGCACGCAGAGGACGACCTGCATCTTTATTGCAAGATTATCCCAATATTGAGATATATCTGAAACCTAAAACCCATCACTCCTTCCCCCCCTACCCTTCTCTGACAGTATTTTCTTGTTTATTGTTATTTTTGTGTAAGATTTATATTATTTTTTCTTGAGTTGAGTTTGCTCTTTTTACTATTATAATTTGGTTTTTGTTTTTAAACCATTGGGTAAATTGGAAGAGATCGCGCCTTTTCGATAAACTCCCCTCTGTTCCTACATTGATTTTGTCTAACTTGAATGTATATATAGATATACCTTTTATGTAATTGTTTTTAATCAATGTTCAGTAAAAAATGAATAAACAAATAAATAAAAATATGCTGTTAATGTGAAGGTAGTGATTTAAAAAAAAAAATGCTTCCATGTGTCAATGGTTTCCCGTTTCTTCTATAATCCTCTTTCCCTTTCACCTCAGGGTAATGCTGTAATGATCGAAGTTAAAAGTTTTAATACACTTTTATCACCTCCTCTGCTCTACAACAGGTCATTTGTGAGAGCACACCGATCCTTTTTTTATATTATCATTCTTCTACTATTTGTTTCTTTTTTTCCTTCTCCTACTTTTACCACCAGCTCATCCTATCCACCAAATATACTTTTTTTTAATTTTCTTGCTCGAAGTTTTTTGGATTCGTAAAAGTTTTTTTTATATTAACACGTTGGGGTGGTTTATTATGTACTTCTAGGGTGAATATTGTTTTCACTTATTTAAGGTGATGATACCTGGTCTTAGTGCTGTTCAAAAATCAGTTTATGAAATATTTTCTACTTTATTGTGCTTTTTTGTTTTTTTTTATAATACGTATAAAAAGATACGTTAATATAAAAAACGTATAAAAACGTTACGTATAAAAAGATCCGTAGGCCCGGGCGTCCCTCTTTCACAATACACCGTTCCTATGACAACGATATCAGAGCGCAAGGAATGTCGTGGAAAGAGGTGACGCAATTGGCGCAGAGACGCTCTGAATGGAGGAGGCTGATTTCTGCCCTGTGCTCCCGAGAGGAGCGTTGAGGGCGATGATGATGATGATAAAAAGATAAAGAAAAATCTTTGAATTTTATTACATTCAAACCTGAGATTAAAAATATTTAAACTACGTTTAAGTGAGAAACAAAGTATTTGAGTACATTTATAAAAATTGTCGAGGAGCACCCGTCAACGAATTGGTCTCCTACTCTTTTTCTTAAGTTTCCTAAAAGACAAATAGTGGAATAAATATCGACATTTTACATCGTAAATTCAGCGTTTGTCACCCATCCCGAATGTCATTCTTTTGCCACGGAGAGAACAGTTTGCAAAAGATTTTCCAGACTACCCTCTACAATATATCATCATCATCATCATCGCCCTCAACGCTCCTCTCGGGAGCACAGGGCAGAAACCAGCCTCCTCCATTCAGAGCGTCTCTGCGCCAGTTGCGTCACCTCTTTCCACGACATTCCTTGCGCTCTGATATCGTTGTCATAGGAACGGTGTATTGTGAAAGAGTGTATTGAAAAGTGTATTGTATATCTACAATACATCATTCCTTTAATAATAAAATCAGGGCGTCAGGAATGTCGTGGAAAGAGGTGATTCGATTGGAACAGATTCGCTGTAAATAATGGGGGCTGGTTTTCGCCCTGTTCTCCCGAATGGAAAGTCAAAGGGCGAATAAGAAAAAGCACAATAACTGTTAAAAAAATTATCAATAGAAATTATAATGAACTGTTTTTTTTTTCATTCATACCATCACGATATTTCCCACAAATGGGGTAGCCAGCGAATCAAACGCATGTAATTAACATGCAAATTGTCTTCTTCGTATCAATAGAAGTAAAGATATTCTGGATAGGTGGGATAATTCATCGCTGAACTAAATATGTTTAATGCCATAAAAGTAATGTTTTACGAATACATGCCTTTTACAAGACATTTAAAAACTAACGGAAAGGAGTGGGGGACCAATGCTTTGCCGGCGATTCAAAGAAAAATACTACAAACATATTCATTTACCATAAATTTCAGAAAACAAATCTCATGTATAAGGTTCACATAACAACATTAATCTTTATTTTATCCGGTTCTGTTTCAGACTTAAAAAACTTTTCTTTTTAAAAACTCCTTATATCCTATTCAATACCAGGTTTTACACTTAACGACAACCTGGTCTATACAGTTGTTTCTGATGGTTTTTTTTTCTTCTTTCTTACACCTTTTCTTATACAACGACAACGTTAGGGGAACATTGACGACACCCCATAGAGAAAACTTTGGTCTTATCCAAGAGTGTGTTGTTTGAGTTTTGAGTTGAAGAAACTTTTTGTACATACTTATATTCTTAACGAATATTTGATTGCCCGAAGGTAGAAAATCTTACGATTTAAATTAAAAGACTTGAATTTATTATTATTTTTTATATCGTTTGCAGATTTATGAAACCTTTCATGTGTCATTTTTTTTTTCAAAAATTAAATATTGATACAAAATTATTCGTCTCGTCGATCCGCAATTCAAGTTAAGATAATTTAGAATAGATGCCAAGATGTTAAATGTGTAAATAAATGTTTTTCGCAATACATGGAAAGAAAGTTAACATTTGTACCCATAACTCAACTCAATCGCATTTCAATGCTTCTCTGTTTTATTTTTGCGAAAATTGAGGCATCTCTTCCAGACTTACCTAGCACTCTGATGTCATTGTCACAGTCACAGTATATTGTGAAAAGGGGCTCTCAAGCCGTCGGGTGCCTTATGGACGAAAGAGCTGAGGTTTTGTCCACTAATCAATCAATTTAAGCGAAAATACCTAATCTGTAGTATAAGACTTAAAATATGTGCACAGATATAATTCTCTAAAGTTATACTATTATATATGTAGGTATATCATTACGGTATCTCCTACAAGCTACGGTGGTTTGGACATGTTAAACAAATGAACGAGGTTAGAATGACAAAGAGGATATACCTGTCTGAAAGAAAGGGTGTGAGGAAGCGCGGGCGTCCGAAAACTACGTGGCTTAATCACGTGGATCAAATTCTCAAGGACGGTCGTGTGTTGAGTAAGAGCAGTAGTAGATAATCATCCTCTTTATGTTCACAAAAAAATTTACAAATAATGAAGACATTAAAGTGGGCGATCTTACTAATCTCATCATGAAAATGAAGACGTTGAATTCCTTAATCGTGGTATATTACGAATATCTGCCTTTTTTAAGACACTCGAAAAGTACTATTAAAGAGTTGGGAAACTTACTATGTATATCCTTCATGGAACAAGAAAAATGTTTCAGTTGTTACTATAATATCACCTCCCCACCCACCCTTCCCTGTCAATTCCTTGTTAGGTCAGCTTCCACTTCCCATATTCTCTCTCTCCTGTCTTCTCTTTAGTGCCGTCTGACCGCGTCCAGATATAGGAACATAATACTGACTGCTATAAAATTTTTGTACCAGGAGTAATGGGAGTTTGTATATGTACAAGCAAACCCCCGTGAAAATCTACACATACTGACTATGTAGTAGGTAATAACAAGATATAATATCATGACTTCATGAGACTTGTGTAGTGTACCGTAGTATTTTTTATATTTATTCACAAGTACCTTTCGTGTTTTGTTATTCCAAAAAGCAGCGACAGATATTTCTCAGTCATATTCCAAAATCAGATCAACAGAGCTTCAGTCTTCCCCCATCAAAATAATGCAAGATATAACTACTAATGGGTGACTTGCACACCGAATTTTACAAAATCCTTTTTTTTTAATATAAAAAATATTTATCTTGAGTTTTTTGTAAGCCCAAATACACCTTCCTAGTATGAAATATGCTTGCATCGTGAAGATGGAGTAGATTGGCAGCGAAAGGATTTGAATCCGTTTCATCATGACATTGATTCCACATTTTTTAGTATAATGATACGAGTATATTCCCCTCTCAAGACTGTAGTCAATAAAGAGTTTCATTAAAGACACTAATTACAAATCTTGCAAACTCCACATAGAGCTTGGAGACAGTTCTTGGATGATACTATTTGATAGCACTAACACTCTGTACGAGTATACTCTAAGCATCACTCGAACAAGACCCTATACAGACTAAAATTAGGTACCTACATATAAGATAAGGTGACCACGTGCAAAAAAATGCAACGGAAGTAAGGTTTTCTAGAAAGAGATAGGATGAAAACTGCGAGGTAGATAATGATCCTTTTTACTGGTGGCAAGGTGGTAAGTTTTTTTAAATAAGCAAGGTAACAAAGTTTCCCTCCTTTCCTATAATATCATCATTGCGTTTTATTAACGTGAGATAAATTGTAAACTCTTCAAATGTGAAGAACACAGAGCATGTTCATTGTGATACTAATAATACCTTATAATATTTTTTGGTCTTATCGATAGTTTCTGAGTTATTACAAATTAACTGCAATACTTAAACTAAATGCTATAAAAATATTCAAGAAAAATAAAAAAAGTTGAGTGCTTCACTAATAAAGTCCCTTCAAATAGCCTTCCATATCGCATTTCATCAGTGATAGAAAAAGTAAACGAGACTTCAAGGTGGAGCGGAATAGTTGGACAGAAGGAACATATATAGATACCTATGTGTGTGTCGTTAGATATAGAGATGAAGATATGTGGTCGTAGGGTGCACTGAAAGATAGGAGATGAAAAAGAAAAGGGATAAGGCAAAATATAAGAACTATAAAAGTAAATATAGTATGTGGATGCTGTCAAAGGTAAGCGAGATATGTGAAGATTGAGATTAAGGTTGTTTAAATATAATGTATCTGCCTACCTACAAGAGAACATTATGTAGTAATGAGTTCGTATATTTATATTCAATGAAAATAATGTCCAATGATATTTGGTCAAAAAGGGTGCTGATTTTTTATCCGCACGTTTTCCGATGGCCTGGATATTTCTCTTTTACAATACACTCTTCCAATGACAGCGATATTAGAGTGCTTGAAGTTTTGTAGGAAAAGCTGACTTTTGCAGATCAGTCAAATGATTGATACGAGTGATAGACTTGAGAGAGTTAAAAAAAAGTCACTTTTCATCAGTTCAAAGGGATAAATAGGAGTCCTTGTACTCCTGAAATATCCGAAAAAAGAGGTTATTTCAACAGACTAGTCAAGAATTTAATTTACTTTGTATATTTTCAAACTCTTCTAGGAAATATGCACCGGTTTTCATATTTTTTATTTCTTTACCTTGTGTATCTTCTATTATTTAATGTGTACCTTCCTTTAACCTTTCCCTTCTGAACAGTTTCCTCGCTTATCGTTTTTCCGCTCAATTCCTTACCATATTAATAATAATAATTGGTAAACACCATTACTCTAAACTATACTGGAGTCAGTCTACGGCTTTTTTCACATCTGCAATATTTGCGTCGACAACTTAACAATTCGACACTTCTCAAATATCCTTGTGCTTAATTCAACTTTTACATTGTAAGTTAGTCAACTTTTAGATTGGAGGAACTTAAATTGTCAAAGAAAATAATTCAAAGTCGGCCGTTGATATCAGTTTGACAGAAAAGTGCGACTATGTTCCATAAATTACATAAATATGTCGTGCGCCATCTTGGGATTGCGCTCTATTTCCATTGGAGTTTCCTTTTACGACGTGGAGCACCAATATTATCCTAACAATGCTTTGCGTGTTCTTCTAATGATCAATGTATGCGATCATATTTTGGAATTCTGGTTCTGTTCTTCTTTCAGACGTGATCGTAGGAGATCTTCTTCGTCATTTTCTCCATCTTTCTGCGAATTGGACTTAACACAACACTCCGCCACTCGCATTGAACAAAAAACAACATTTCTTTGGTCTTTGACCATATTTAAGGTATGATATTGATTATAATAGGTAAGGTTTCCAATGCAAACGTTATATTGTGAAAAGTTCTTGCCTAAACTGAAGCCAGTCTACCGTATCATTCACCACTCTTCCCCATGCTATCATGACTGCTCCGGCTGGCCATGCTACTATTATTAGCTGCCATCACTTACCTGGTGACCCAAGCTAGCGGGGGAGTACAGGGAGGACATCATTATTATTATTATTACAAAGACTTACACCCCTGTGTGTTTTACTTCCATTTTCAGATACTGCCTTTCTTTTAACCGTGTAATACGATGCAGGCCTACTCAACTTTTGTAGTTGTTTTCAAAATAAATGTTATTAACATTTTTTTTCTATGTTGTATTAGATAAGCTCATGTCATACATTGGGATCAATAAATTAAATGTACCTATATCGTACTCGTACAATTGCATAGAGAAGCTTTAAAAAATACAACATAATTTTTTTATTGGCTATTCTGCCAAAGAAATTTTGTGTCAACTTACACAATTTTTTTTGGTTGAATTTAGTGTTGGGTAAGTTTATTTTATGATGTTACCCTTTTTGAAGATTTGGTCATGCTGCCAGATAAAGATGTTTTGAGCAATTATCTTATAATCATAAGTTAGTAGAGATTGTACTTAAATGAATAATAATAAATTAACTCAATATAAACAAAGTGAGTGAAGAGTTTTGTGAAGATGTGAATGTTTTATTTGTTTCACATCTGAATATCAAAATATTGGCAAACGTTTAACGTCCCTGTCTTTGGACACTAGGGTGGAACGAAATTTTTTTTTCTCGAATTTTGATTTGGAATAGTTGTATTTAGTTGCCTTTTGCCATCAATAGCCTGCATTAAAAATATAAATATTATCAGACAACGGTAAGAGCCCCCGACAAGACATCGAATATTTTCAAAAAGGACAATTTAGGGGCTATTTGCGCGGCCTACAAAACAATACAGAACTTATTAAAATAGGTTTGTTTTATTCAAAAACATATTCAAATATAGTTAACTAGCAGTTGCAATCAAATATTTCATCATTTTAATATACTTTGGTACTGGGACAGTTGAGCAAAGTGCGGGACAAAGCGGGGGCAGCACGCTTCGATCAACGAATTTGCAGTGTTTCGTTTCAACTAGTGTCGATAATATTGTCTCAAGGTGGAAGGTAGCCCGTCAGTTATTTTCACCAGTAGGTACTAGTTGCGATACCTACATTTTTAAAGTGTATAAATATGACTTCTACAAGACAAAAGTTAAAATGTCCGATATATGGTGAAAGTGCAGAATTCAAGGAGAATATCCTACTTACGTATGAGAATTTGATGAAATTCTTTGAATGGGTTTGACAAGACTAAAAAATAAAGGACAACACAACAAAAGAACCTAAATTTTTGGAAAAGTGCCGAAACAGTTGAAACAAAAATTGAAGAATTAGGTATGAATAAAATCTTCTATTTCAATAGTTACACACAAACGAGTTTTACAGTTACTTAAAAAATATCACTCAAAATGTTTTGATTTGATTTGTTTGATTTTGTTTGAAATTTTAAAAAGTCTTTGAAGAAACTAAAGGAAAGAAAAGTAAAAGAATTCAGTGTACAAAGTGGAAAGCTTTTTGAGATAGTTGCATGTAAATGTAAAGAATTTGTAAACTGTACTTGTTTGAGAGAAAATAAAGTGCCAAAAGAGGAACAAAATATTTTTAGAAGACCAACGCACTAACAGACTAATGGTTTTAGGAAGAACGGATCTTACCTAGAGTAAAAAATTGCAGAAAAGATGATTACGTGCTCCTAAACAAGAAATCAGGCATAATTCAAATACAAGAATTAAAGAAATTTCCTTTACTTTATATAGGCTAAATAGGTCTGAAGATAGTTCTAATGTTGACCTTCCTTTTTGTTCGTCGGCCGCAGATGGTCTTGATACCGCGAACAAAGTGGATCAAAAGCCTATAAAGCTCACGGATGCCAGTCTTCATAGTTTGACGATTGTATGCGATAGATACGGAGTATCAGACCGAGCTGCGGTGGTTATCGTATCATAAATGTTCTATATTCTGCTTCTGATGCCGACTCTGAGGCGCACTCGACTAACGTCGTGGGCAGGATGAATCTCAGAAGAATAAGACAGAAAGTTTGCGAGCAAATTTTAACAGAAGAAAGAGTAACAGAAATTCCCGCCTTATATTTTGATGGAAGGAAAAACCAGAGGGCTAAAACTGTTTTAAAAAGATCGAAGAGATTTAAAGTGATTGTACAAGAGGAACATGTTTCGATTATTAAAGAACCAGGTTCTGTTTATGTTGGGTATGTGTTTCCAACATCGGGCAGTGCGAGAAATATTGAAAGAGCTATCCACGGCTTTTTGACGACTGAAAATATATCACCAGAGAGTATAATTACTGTTGGATGTGATGGAACAACCACAAATACAGGGAATGTGGGAGCCGTGATTGGTTTTTTGGAAAAAAGACTATCTCAACCATTGCATTGGATAATTAGTCTCTTACCTATACGCCAATGAGTTGCTATTGACGCTTTGTTTTCCTATTTGGATAGCCCTACAGCAGGATCTAAATCATTTGCAGGTCAAATTGGTAAAGCATTAAAGATGGTTCAAAACATTTATGGAAGCTCATTAACAGCACTAGTTATTTGTCGAACGAATTGTTAGCGATTGTGGACCCTGTTTTATTTCGGAGCAGTTACTTTGCTCATCCAGAAAACTTGTTGAGTACGATAACAGATACGCGTAAGCACATTAGAGAACTAGCTGCCAGACGCATTTTAAAAGCTCGTCAAGTGAATAAAAATTCTGTTTCGCGCATGTTTGAGGTGTCAAAAGTGGACTTAAATGCAAGTTCTTACATAGACTTGATAAACAGGCAACAAAATAAATACAAAACCTCAATACTGATGAATATTTCCGATAAGCAGTTACAACATCTTATTGAAAATGGAGGAGATTCGGTTTTGGAGTTAATGAAACTGCCTTACTACACCCAGGCTGTGGAATGATCAGTAAAAGATGTGATAGAAGCAGCTCTACGTGTATGCGATAAGACAAGAAGATAGGGTTTTTTAAAATCTAAATTAGCGTCTCAAAAGCTCATGCCAAATTTTGAGACGAAAAAGGATTTTTGTTATGAAAAATGACGTTATTCATACCGACACAGCTTTCTGAAACTGTGTATATTTTTAAAATTAATGGTTCTATTAACTAAAACATACTTTTATCTTATCATATAAATGCATAACATATTATATTAAGTTAATATTTTGTTAATAGGGTGTACTTAATAAAGCGTCTGTAAAACTTAGAAATTGAAATTTCAAGTCTATGGCGGGACGTCTTACTGTTGAGCTAGAAAATCCAAATTAATGGGTGTTATTAACAATTATATAAGGCAACTTTTGCCTGGTATTCCAATTCGATATTCGAAAAAAAAAAATTTTTCATACAAAAGTGTTCCACCCTATTGGACACGGTCCCTAAGGTGGTACAGACCTGGTAATAATATCTGAGACTCATATCTTCTAACTAAGTTACCCTTGTAACTATACGCTATCAAACCCCCCCCCCCCCCACACACACATACCTACACCTTTCTTTATTATTTTACTTTCTTTCTTCTCCGTAAGGGATGTAAGTTATACATGTGAAAATAATGTTATATTTTATTTTCATATTTTTTCAAGAGTAGAGTTAATGAAACATTTCAATAGATAACAATACACAAACAGACGCAATAATCACAAAATTACAAGACAAAAATTCATTTTTGTTTAAATTTTGAGTAATTATATAATCAGAAACAGTCAATAAAATAAGTCAGTAAAACAGAAGTAATCGATTGGAAACAATAGGACTAAGTTAAATAAATTTCATTTATTATGTTAAAATAAGCAAGCGTGAGCATGTAGAAAACAGAAAATTTCAATTTTACTGGTAAAAATAGTGGTATTTTTTACTTGTAAGATTTGATAATAGCAATAAATAAATAAATTTAAAAAAACTGAAAATGTGCACTTGCGGTGGTTTGTACCACAAAACGGCGCTTCATAAATTGTCCAGATTATTATTATTGTTATTGAAAAATCTGGATATCTTTTTATAGAGAGACACCCCTGTTTTTCTGTCACCTTCTTTCTCAGTGGCTATCGCTTATTTGACTTTATGGAGTTAATGATGCAGCCATGTAAACGGTTATAGTTATTTATCAGTTCCAAAAAGGGTACCAATGGACAACAAGGTGTAGGTACATGAAACATCTACATTTTATAAAAATGTTATGAAATATTCAATAAGAACTTTAAGATTTACATTGCATAAAATGTTCCCATGGAGTAAGAATAGATCTCTCAAGGGTTGATTTTTATGGGTATATATACGATTACTTGTATTCATTTAGTCTGCTGGCTACCTCGCTAATGAGATATGTCGTGATGGTAATAATAAAGATATAAATATATAGACAAAAACATACCTTTGATTCTACATAGTTACTCGAAATATGTTTGAAGACATTTTACTTGCCGTATTTTTGATTTTTATTTTTACGTATTTTTGGAATTAATAATATATCTAAAGATCAACAACTGACAAATCAATTTTGAGACAAGACGACGATCATGGTATTTAAAATAAAAACAGTGAGTAAAAATAATAAATATATTTATTGACAAATATTAAACACAATACAAAGCAAAGTAAACAAGTATAATTTTTTTCCGAAGGACGGACTTGCTGCAATGCAACCTCTTCAAAGCAATTTACAAGCAGATCCTAAAGAAAAATCACCTAATACATATACACCTATATATAAGAAAATGAGAATATATATTTTTTTCATCTTTTTTTGTATTTATGTATCACGTGTACAGAAATATAGATCTATATATTTTAAGGCTTGAACAATATTGATGTACTTCGACCAACTGTAGTTAATTCATCTGCTGGGAAAATATCTTCTTCAATATCTTCTATAAAGAAGAATCTTCTAATTGGTAATAGCATAAGGACACTCAGTGCTACCAAAACGTGCCATATTGAATGGACAATGTGATAATTTGAATTCGTTTGTAAGAAAGCAAAACACACCAAGCCAATAACACCTAACAATATACCAGCAGGGAAGAAGAACATAAGGTACTTCTTTCCAGGAAATAGATTATTATGTCGTTTACAATGAATAATCCACGATAACAACATTATCAGAATACCACTGATAATGGGAATGAGGAATAGAAGTAATGAAAACCTGTCCCACTCCGTAATAAATGCAATTACAACTACACCAAGCATGTGCAGTAATGATTTTAATGTTGTGTTTACAGATGCAATAGCTACCAATGTCACCCAGAATGATAATACTCCACAAAAGAAGTCCGCATATTGTAATACTCCAAAATTGGTTATGCAGAGTCCATAATAGGCATTTGTTGAGTCACATGCATGGTAGAATGTTGAAAAGAACATTGTAAATGCATACACTAAAGCTTCTGTGTAATATTTTCTTCTGATTGCAAAAACTATAGAAAGCGTGAAGAATAAATTGCTTAGTGTCAGTAATAGTATGATGGTGAGAGATTCAGCTTGTGACGAGACGTGAAAATCATCTGAACAGAGCCAACCTGGAAAGAAAACAAACTTATTTATAACACAAGACATGATAGTTGTAAAATAGATTTCAGTAAATGAAATTCAAAAAAAAATATATCTGGGTTTTAAAAGCTTGTGTCGAGAAAGGGGAGTTTGCCGGCACCTGGTACCGAACCACGGACCCCTTGTTTACGAGGCCAAGAATCTACGTCCAGGCTACCAACGCATTCGACGACGAGATACTTAATAAAAATGTAAAACATAATGGTAATTGGCATTATGGTACGGTACCTATTTTTTTCTCTTTCTTGCCATAAATTCGCACACTGCATATTTTCTCGCAATCACTTTGCAAAAACTTCCCTGACAAGCGACAGTTGCGAGAGTTCATCTTAACGCCGCACTTCAGTCCAGTCTAAATAAATATATTGGATAGTCATTATATTTACGAAGGAATTTTCTGTCTTCCAAAATCTTAAATGCTTCAAGGTGTTTCAAAATCTGTACTTTAGGGGTCCAGGTTTCAGAACCATATAACGCTTTCTACCATAATAATTATGTATCACTTCATCATTCTTTGGTTAAGCGTCAATTTTAGGTTATTATTATAATTTGTGGAATGCACCACGAATTGCTTCAAACCTACATTTAAACCTCCCATCTGAGTCCACAGACACTATTATCATACTGCATAAAAAATTGAATAAATTTAAATTACATTAATTGTATCGGGATTTACTTTGTAACACTTCATTTTAAATTATCAAATAAAAAAAAAATATTTATTATTTTTGTTTTGTGTTACTGTTGAGTAAGACTAACGGACGACCGGTTTCACGGACTCCGAGTTCGCATCATCAGGTGCTGATCTATACTAAAGGGTTGTTCAACAAGAACTTTGTTTTTTAATTGTGGCAACACCAGCAAACATGATAGTTTTGACATTTAATTTTTTGACGTATTCGTAGTGGATGCATTGGCAATTGTTGCAATGAATTCAATTTCGCTTGAAAATCGCATTAAAATAATTAAAATCCATTATGAAAATGGTGGTTCTGCTAAAGTGACATTTCGTCAAATTCGTGATATTTTCGGACAACATAATCGTCCTTCTGAGACCGCTATTAAGAATTTGGTCGCTAAATTTGAGTCGACAGGCTCGATACAAAATGTGTTAACACCAACGCGTGTACGACCGGGTCGTTCAACTGAAAACATCGCAGCCGTGAGCCACAGTGTTGAAGCAGATCCAAATTTGTCAATTCCTCGACGTTCTCGACAATTGGGGTTATCCAAAACCACCACATGGCGAATTTTGCGTAAGGATTTGGCTTTGAAGCTTTACAAGGTTCAACTGGTGCAGGAATTGAAGCCGAACGACCATTCAAATCGCCGTAGATTCGCTCAATTCATTCAGGAACAACCCGCTGGTTTTTCTGAAAAAATATTTTTTTCAGACGAAGCCCATTTTCACTTGTCAGGGTACGTCAACAAGCAAAATTGCCACATTTGGGCTTCTGAAAATCCTAGAGCAATTATTGAGAAGCCGTTGCATGCTCAGCGTGTCACTGTATGGTGCGCTATGTGGTCTGGAGGCGTGATTGGGCCGTTTTTTTTCGAAGATGAGACTGGAAATGCGGTAACGGTCAATGGATCACGCTATCGCAAGATGTTGACAACTCAATTTTGGCCTATTATTGATGACGTGGATATCACTGACATGTGGTTTCAACAGGACGGTGCCACATGTCACACAGCCAATGAAACGATCAATTTATTGCAAACCAAATTTCCCGATCGCATGATTTCACGAAACTCAGCTGTTAAGTGGCCAGCCAGATCGTGTGATTTAACGCCACTGGATTATTTTTTGTGGGGCTATGTTAAGGACAGAGTCTATACGGAGCCAATCGAATCGATTGCAGCCTTAAAACTCAAAATCCGTGATGTGATTAGCGAAATAGTCCCGCCATTTTGCCAAAAAGTGATTAAAAACTTTGATGAAAGAATCGACATCTGTCAGCGTGCTTGTGGTGGACATTTGTCAGATATCATTTTTCATGCATAATTGCCAAACTTTTCTCTTTGTAATTCAATAAAAATTTTAATCATCTTCATCAAATTTTTTTGTTTTATTTTGTTTTAAAAAACAAAGTCCTTGTTGAAAAACCCTGTATAAGTATAAGTATAGATCAGCACCTGATGATGCGAACTCGGAGTCCGCGAAACCGGTCGTGCGTTAGTCTTACTCAACAGTAACACAAAAAAAATAATAATAAATATTTATTTTATTTTATTTGATAATTAAAATTAATACAAAGAAAAATTATATAAATATTATTTACTTACCTGTGAATCCATGATTACACCTACATGCAGATATCAACAAATTTCCTGATATAATTATTTGACATGAACCAAATGGACCACAACTTGATGCGGAGCAAGGCGAAGAATATATTTTAATATCAACAGTTGTCTTTGTATTTGGTATTGGGGAGTCATCTTTAAATGCTTTAAACGTGATATACCACAACCCCAATTCTGGATAAGGAATATGAACAGCATTAGTCATATTTTGTAAATTATCATTACTGACAATCAGATCAGGTAATGTTATTACAGAATCACTCTCACACATTTTATTTATATTTGGTGTAATTATTGCGTTACGTCCGAAACAAAATATGATGTCAACTAATGATTCATTGTAGAGAAAACTGGCTTCTATCGATAATGTACCACCCATGTCTTTAGTTGGAAATATATTGAACTTCAGTGTATGCATTTCACCAGAAGTAATGTCTATTAAAAAGTCCGTTTTAGTATGACCAAACGAAAAAACTGCATCTCTTGGTGCTCTTACTAATTCATGTATGTTAGGTGAGATTTGAATAGAGTTATCAATGTTCTCACAATATTCTATTTCATCATTTAGTATGGGGTTTGAAGCACTTTTCCCATAAATCACTTCCAAATAATGCCATTTTTTCATGTAAGGTGTAAATATGAGAGACAATTTGGGATTCATCTCGGTTCCAATTTTTAGCGCACACTGGTATGAAGTGGATATGCTTGGGAGTTTTGAAACGTCTAATCTGAATAAGACAAACTCTGTTTCTTTGTTCAAATTTACAGACAATTTCAATTCGTGTCTTGTGGTTTCGGAGTTCATGTAACATTTGTAAATATCACTACGCGTGTTGTCTGTAATTCCTAAATTTATTTCAAGCATATTTCTACAGTCTATTTCCTTTATATTGGGTTGTATCATTGCACTGATTCTTCCTGAAATAAATGTTTGGCATGATGATCCAATACCTGAAAACGTGTTAAACAGTTATGTGAATAAAATGTATGCACATTTTTTACCTAAATAGAGATAAGGTGTTATCGAATCTTTTGTATTTGTTTTGATATATGTAAATTCATTTACATCTATATATTATTGTTTCTGATTATTTCATTGTCACTCTTTTTTAAGAAATATTACAATATTGTACCAATTTATAATTATTTCGGAGTACAGGAAATGACATACATATATGATAATTATTTGTAATAAATCTGACTTTGATAATTAATTAATCTGACTTTGATAATTATTTGTAATAAATCTGACTTTGTATTTGTTTTGATATAAACTCATTTACATCTATATATTATTGTTTCTGATTATTTCGTTGTCACTCTTTTTTAAGGAATATTACAATATTGTACCAATTTATAATTATTTCGGAGTACAGGAAATGACATACATATATGATAATTATTTGTAATAAATCTGACTTTGATAATTAATTAATCTGACTTTGATAATTATTTGTAATAAATCTGACTTTGTATTTGTTTTGATATAAACTCATTTACATCTATATATTATTGTTTCTGATTATTTCATTGTCACTCTTTTTTAAGGAATATTACAATATTGTACCAATTTATAATTATTTCGGAGTACAGGAAATGACATACATATATGATAATTATTTGTAATAAATCTGACTTTGATAATTAATTAATCTGACTTTGATAATTATTTGTAATAAATCTGACTTTGTATTTGTTTTGATATAAACTCATTTACATCTATATGTTATTGTTTCTGATTATTTCGTTGTCACTCTTTTTTAAGGAATATTACAATATTGTACCAATTTATAATTATTTCGGAGTACAGGAAATGACATACATATATGATAATTATTTGTAATCAATCTGACTTGCCTTTTTGTGTAAGTCCGTCATCTTTTGGATTGGTCCAACTTTTGTACACTCTGCCATACCAATCACCTACTAACGGGTTTTCCAATCTGACAGTATGCTCAGTTTCGTTTGAGTTAATTGTGATAAGAAATGTGTCATCGTCTTTATAAATAAAATTATCTGGCATGGTTATATTGCCAAGGGGAAACCCTCGAGGTTTCAATACAATTTCAATACTTTTAGATTCACATTCACCTCCTGAAAACAATATAAACAACTATAAGAAATGATAAAGCTATCAGTTGTCTTGGTAAGTACCTATTCAAAAAATGAATAAGATTTTTTTTTTTGAAAATTCAACAATGTTAGTCCACTAGCTACCCTGCTTTTAGAAAATACCGTGATGCTATGAATGATTGAATGAAGGGTTGAAACAAAATGACGACCACTAAAATATCAAATTGTTATTTCATATTCTATCAATACGTCGCGACTGTATATTTGTATTTAATATTTATATTATATGAAATAAATAATAAAAAAAGTAATAATTTATTGTAAATAGCTACATACCAATACTCTTTCCATCTGATTCTAAAGCAATCAAAGTAATGAATACAGCACGTGTGTCTTGAGGTATTTGAAAATCCAGCATCACCACGTTAAAATTGTATCTAAATCTCGGAACAAACCAATTTCTGAAAAAATACACGTCAGATGTTGTGTCAAAATCAGATCTTAAATTCACAAAAGAAGTATACGAAATTGACTCATCAATGATACGAGCCCACTGCTTATCACTTTTTTCATTTGTATAAAATTGTACATCACTTTTTCCACGCAGTTTTTCTTTGTATTGTTCAAAAATGTAAAATCTATCATCGAAAATATCACTTGGAAAACACACTAAATTACCATAAATTAAATAAGGAAACATTAAGAGTAAATAATAAATACGCAACATTGTGTTTAATTTCAGTCTACTTTGATTAGTCTATGTACAGTAAATAGTCAGAGCGATATAAATTATTATGAGTAAGTTATAGATATTAGATATACTCGTTATCTATTTTATCATATCTTGAAAATTATCATTTAGTATTATCAGTTTTATCAATGGAATTTTCATCTATGCACATTTATTGCTAGTTGAAAAAAATATTTAGTATATATTTTAAAAGAAAGTTAAAAAATAAGTCTCTAGTCTCGTTTGTAAATCAAGATCTAAGTTCAAAAAATGAAAATCGTATCATGTTAATCGACTTGTTTTTCTCTGAGGCGTACTTTAAATATGTGTTTGAAAAATCTGACGAACTGCTCTTTAGAGAAAATCTTTATTTGATTGGATTGGTTACCCCATTTGTGGGATGTATCATGGTATTATAATAAAGCACAGTGATATAAGAAGAAGTGAATAAAATTGAATTGAAACTGATCGATTACAATTTCAATTATGTTATTATTTGAGATTTGCAACATAAGTTTTCCTTGCTGATAGAAAGACTTTCTATGATTTCTGTTTGCCGGATTTTTGGTTACTTTGATTAAGTCTCATTTTTCAATATTTCTAAATATCTTTTAGATTGCTGTCTACTGACATATTAATTACGTGACAATATCATCAAGTAAAAATGTACTTTTCTAAGCTGATGCTCTGTTGAATTTTATTCATTATCATCATATGTTATATTCATTCAATCTGTTGAAATTTGCTTATTTCAATATGTTATAACTTCTAACGTGGAGATTCTTATCAGATAATCTAATTTATTTATTAAGTATATTATATTGTGACGTATTGTATACTAGAATTGACAAACTGTCCTTGAGGTGGTTTGGCACACTTTAATATTGTCCAAGAAAAATAAAATAAATTAAAGCGGAATTTCTAAATACGGTAGGTAATATTGTCATTATCACGAGTCACCAAATATTCTTCTATTTATTTAAATTAGTGTTCTAGAGCCAAGACTGTAGAGGACACGACGCAGCCCACATGGGTTAAGATTCATCAACACCGAGCCATACGAAAAATAAAGTAAGTAAGTGTTTACTTATAACAATATTAGTTTTATAATTATTATATCATAATGTAAAAAAAATAGCAATCGATATTACGTTATTTATCTCTGATAACCGAATGACTCATTGAATTATTCATATGCATTATCTGTTTTGTGTTGTATCATAATCTTATCGTAAACTACGCTGAATTAACGCATAAATGTACTTAACATTTTAAGATAACATATTAATATATTACAATCCAGTATACATGTATATGTTTCCAAATATTAAGATGTATCCAAATTAACGAATTTAATTGTCGGATCAGTCCTTTGGAATCGCCTTTCAGATCCACAGATGGACCAACAGCCATTTTTTACATTTGAATTGAACACTGCACTGTTTGTCAGTATTCTTGAGTAAGTATGTACCGAAAGCTGCGCCAAAATCATGTCATCTATCATAATTATCAAAATAGTTCGTCACAATCTAGGTGCATATGCACGAGTATGTTTACATGCTATTTTTTATATTGTTTTCTTTATGTGATACTTGATTGTTTTTTATTATTATTATTATATTTGTATAGGCTTATTTAACCGTTTGTTGTACATATAAATAAATTATTAACATGAGGTAGAATGTACATTATCTATATATCTATCTTAGTTCATCAATGTGGCATTTCCCACAAGAGGGGTAACTAGCGAGTTCACTGCATACAATAAACATGAAGTTTAAAAAGATATCAATAATTGGTGACAAAGGTACTTTATCTTTTAATTCAAAATGCAATCAGTTCTATACCTGATAATTTACGAATACATACCTGTCTTAGTAAGACACTTGTTATTTTACAGAAAAAAATGTGTTTTTTTTTCGAAACTCCATAGACTGGAATTCCAACAATATTCAAGTTTTTAATATTTTTAATTTTTTTTACTACAGATTTCACATTTACTAAAAATATATTACTATGTAGTTATATAGGTATTACACACTATATATATACATCCCAAGTTTCTCCCCAAGAAAAAAGTTTTCTAGATACCAGGTTGTTTGAATGAAGTTTGATTAGTCATTCAGACTCCTTGTATTTTTTTCATCCCAATATCAAAGTGTTGGGGCTCTTTTAATGGGTTTTCGTCTAACTTATGAGTTATAATATAAATACGAGTGCTTTCTGGAACTATTTTCATATGTAGGTATTTATTATTTATATGGATTGGATACAAATGAACTGCATGAGATTTTTGAATGAGAGCCTTGTTAAAATGTGGATGCCCAGTTGTCTTTTAAACTGTCTTTCTTAGGCGAGCGTCGCCCCTTATCATCATACTCAGGTGACATTTTTACGAAATTTCCCACGATATCACTTTTATAAAATTGACATAGGAACGGTGTACTATGTGAGAACGTCGCGTCGTCCAGCTCATTGAAAACCTTGTGATACCAAAATTAGCGTGACGATTGTCTGCCTTTATGTAGAAATTAGCTTTCCTCTTAAATTACAAATTGAGCATATACAGAGTTAGTTTTAAAACAACTGTACAATACAATACTTTATTATTCCATCACGGCATAATCCCACAAGTGAATTATCCAGTGGACTTACTGCATGTAGGTGGTAAACATTGAAGTAGTACAAAGTTAAGACAATCAGGATGGGTGGCTTGCCTCATTATTGAATTGAAGATGTTAATTATTACCTAATACGTGAAGTTTTATGAAAATTAGTCTTTTACAGTACACTCGAAAACACGAGGTAAAAAAACATTCCTCAACTGAGAAAATTTCAAAAAGATATTTGAAATTATTTTCACAATGTTACTTTGTACATTAGGATCGTGTTGAAGGTATTAGAACGGTTTGGAAAATATTTCTCTTGGGCCTATTTAAAATCGGCTCTCATTTCGGCTTGTGGTTTGCGATCCATTGGGTGCAATTTCAAACAGGGTGGCAAACATACGGGAATGTCCTTCCCCAAGAGAATTTATAATGTGGAGAAATGCTTTCGAATTTTAAATCTTGTATCAGGTTTGAAAATGGAATAATATCGTAAAGTCGGTTCACTTTTTATATAAAAAACGGAACATAAAAGTGAATCACCTTACTACTAGAGCGGAATACTGGAGCTATTTGTAGGTATGTGTGTTTATTTTTTTATATGTTTCTTTCTTCGGCAGAATACATTTCTACTTTTTGGATAAAAAATATTTTCGACAATTTTAATTGTATAGTTTTGATTATTTGTTTAAATATCTATAGTATTTTTTTTTTC
Source organism: Athripsodes cinereus (assembly GCA_947579605.1). Lineage (NCBI taxonomy): Eukaryota > Metazoa > Arthropoda > Insecta > Trichoptera > Leptoceridae > Athripsodes > Athripsodes cinereus. The sequence goes on from OX388315.1 coordinate 18,451,156, forward strand.
CAATTATAGGGTAATGACGAATATAAAATGAGTATTTATTATTTTTATTATTCATTCACAATCAAGTTTTCAGTTTTGAGTAAAAAGCAGGTGTTCGTAAAACCTTACGAATAAGCCATTTGACAGCTTCAATTCAGCGATGAGGTTTGACACCTAGTCTTAACTTTTTGATGGTAAAAAAAGGATGACATGTATGTTTTCAAATGTAGTTAGTCCGCTGACTAGCCAACTTGTGAAAGACGGTATACAATTTTTTTTTTATTTTTTGGTTGGTTTTATGTGAATAGATGGAATTTTATATTATGTACTTATTTATTGGTATACATCTTCTCTTCGTTAATCTGGTTGGTGCAGGAACCAATTCCTCCTGAAATAGCTGTCCATTGATGTTTCCAGAAATTCTGGCCACAACATACAAAATATTAAATTTTTACACGAAATCGATAATCTAACTCATTTACGATTTTTAAAATAGTCGGATACTGCCTAGATGGCGATTCAAATATATTAAGTGTGTAATACTCCTACCTCATTTGAGAATAAAAATAAACATATTTCTATCTATATATTGAATTCAGTTCAGTTATACAATAGTCATGACAATAAATGTTATAAAGGGGTATCTACAAGGTATTATACTAATCAGACGGATGCATGTCACTCGGTCTATCGCCTGTCGCCCGAGGCATACAATGTTTGTATTAGATTGATTCACCTTTACATATCATGGTAAATTTGTTTGCGTAATTCATGGTTGAGCGGTGTGTGGATCCCTTAATATATTTTTATAATGTTTGAATTAAGAGTTAGAATGAAACAATCGCTTTCTATACAAATGCAAGCCGAGCGTAATACCCTTATAACGTGTGACGTCATCTGACGTATTTGCGTTCCAACTTTTATATTGCTTAAAACTATATCGCTTTCCTACAAAAGATTTTGTATTAAAAACAGATTAATATTAATAATTAGGTCAATGCAGACCAAATTAACCTAAAACTGCTTTTTAGCACAAAAATTTTGATATTAATTTCCTAATTTTGAGTATTTTACATATTTTTTATTATTTCCGTAGTGTTCCATTTTCGAACGCCGATATTTTAAATTTAAATAATTGATTATTCTATTGTTCCGCCCTCTTTACATATATGAGGTCTAGTGAGCACTTAAAAGCAAACTAAATGCACGTTTTTAGGTAGATAGATTGGTATGTATTTCTATATTGCATTAGGTCGTTGAAAAGAATAACAATAATACACTTTGAAAACCTTTACATACCATATGGGCCATTATACCCATATGTGCAATTTGGACACCAACTTTACCGATATCCCATTAAAGGGAAACGCTTCTAAAACTGTTTATTACATTGTATACCTGTGTTTCATACGTTTCTTCATCTGCGAAAACATTGACATTATTTATTGATTTAGCGAAAGCTTTGCCACAGTTTCTTAACATTATTAAGATTATTGAAAGTCAAATACGTACAAAGTTGTTGTGGCGTCCCCGGCAAAGAATAGGCCTCCCACTGTTTTCTGTCCGTTTTCGAGTGTCCTGTCTTTAGACTAGACTACTGCAATATTCTGTAATGCAGGACTGTCGCAAATTCAACTGAATCGTCTTCAAATGGCATTCAATAGCGCTGCAAGGATTATTATCCGCGAAGATAAGGGTTGCCACATCACACCTTTGCTAGAAAAGTTGCACTGGATAAGATTGGGTGAAAGGGTCCAATACAAACTGTGCCTTATACATAGTCTACAAAGCTTTGAACAAAATGGCACCTCAGTCATTTTCTGAGCTCTGTGTTCTCAAAACACCTGCAAGTAGACCTTTACGCTCAGCTAAGACATCCACCAACATGCTGGACAAAACAACAGAGCAAACAAGTCTTCCTTGTATGATAAGGCTTTTGGCGTCGCAGGACCTGTCATTTGAAATCGACTCCCCGAGGACCTCTGTAAAAACTAGCCGATAACAACGTTCAAGAGCAAGTTGAAGACATCGCTCTTCTTACATAGTTTCCCGCACCCTTGAGATGGATGCTCCATTATACGGCGCTGAATAAATCATCCAACATACATATCACCTTCATTTCATCGATGAACTATTCTGATGATCATGGGAAATGATGACAGATTAACTGCGTTGAGTAAATGCAGTAAGTGTGCTGGTAACTTTGTACACTTTTGGTATGTGTCGTGATGCTAAAGGTAGGTCGGCAACTTTTCTTAGTTTTTTTTCTCAAACAATCAACTCAATAAGTGGAAATAGTTTATAGACTAACTACACGTAGCAAATATGCAGATTGTCCTTTCCATGCCAATTTGAAAATAAGAAATTAAACATGGGTCGCATACCTTTTCACTGAATTGTAAATTTTAATCTTCCTAATCGTGAAGTTTTACGAACAGCTATGTAGCTGCTTCTTACAGGACACTTGAAAACTTATAGAAAAGAGTGAGAGACTTATTCTTCACCGAAATAATACACATAATAAACTATTTTATGTTATTCACTAAAGGTACTTGTTGGAAGTCCATTTCAAGGTGAACAAAAAAACGCTATTAAGTTGCATTACATTCAATTGACGATATAGGTGATTAAAAGATGGAGTCGGGAGTCTCCGAATACTAGTAGGCGTAATTTATAGTTAATTGGAATTTAACTAAATAGTGTTTTTTTTTCAATTCGCCATATACTTACCTAATATAAGTACATATAATATTTTCTTTATGTTTAGAAGCGCTGTCTGTTACCGATTTCACCAGTTCTAAATCCTCCACTAAGTCCTAAGGCTCGCATGTTGTATTATTATGCACAAAAAGCTGATTCTACTTACCTACAACTACTACTCACTAGGTACCTACCTATTATGTAATTGTAAAATGGGAACTTACCTACCTACTTGTTTATAGGTACAACTATCCGCATTATTTTCTATACCCTTTGTATACCCAGTCAGGGACCATAATATTGTATGCGCAGTATTCGTTTTAATATAGAAATAATGTGACCATACATTTATTTATTTATTTTTATTTCATCATAATATAAATACATGATTTTTTACACAATATATTTACCCAAATATTTTATTTAACTATTACTTTTTATATCAGAAAAAGAAGAATTTCCTTTTACAAATTGTCCTAGGTCTGAATGTTACATGTATATGTGTTTAGTGCATTGTATACGTGTGTCGTCGCGTTAGTGTCCATAATACAAGATTCATATCTTATGTAAATTAAACACACGAAACTACCATAGGTATAAGGCTTAGAAAAGACAACGTTACCTCATTTGGTGGTGCCCCGGACGGGACTCCCAAATGAGGTGACGTTGTCTTTTCTAAGCCTTATAATATGGAAGTTTTGTGTGTTAAATTTACACATGTGAGCTCATGCAATTGTTAATTGTAAAAATAACATTGATCAACATTCTTCATCTTCAACATCTTAGTTTGGAACTGGCTCGATCTGTGTGTATTGTATATTTATATTTATTTATATTTATATTTATTCATTTGTTAACAGCTATTAATAATAAGCTTTTTGTATACATTAAAAAAAAAAAGAACACATCAAAAGATCCATGATCAGAGATAAAAATTTACATATGAGCCGTACAAATGCAAACAGCACTATCTCTCTACAAGAAAAAAATATGTTGGGCAAACGTATTTGAAATATTGGCAATGTTAAGCGAAAAAAAGTCTGAAAATAACTAAAGCAAAGAGAAAGCAATATGCTTACATTTAGAAAGTAGAACATTTTACAAGACATTAAAACCAAATATTAAGAAGTATCCTGCATGTTCAATTGTTCCCAAAAGGAGACAGCGCCGCTCGCACCCACACGACTCACATAGACACTTAATTAACAATTAAAAACAAACAACACGCAGACATATGTAGAAAATAAAAACACACAGCAGGAAGACCCTTGTCATATGTATATATATATAAAAACACTGAATTGCAGAGAAGTTAAAAAAAAAAAAAAATCAACCAGTCTGTCTAGATAAAACAATTGCTCTTTTCAAACTAAATTTAAACTTGGCCAGACCCACACCATACAAATCCACCACGTGAGCATATTCGTTTCCCGTACGTTGGATTCTATTGAGAACTGAGTTAAAATTATATGTGGTTCTGGCATCTTCAACATAGAAGGGTAGGGCCTGTCTTGTCACTCTCATTGTATATATTATATGCATGTTATGTTACGTTATCTACAAAAAAATGCTTTTAAATTTTTTCTTTTTGAAAAATAATAGATTTCTCTCTCTCTCTCTCTCTTTCTCTGTAAGTTAACAAGTCTACTGTAAGGAGTTGAATACTTCTCTAAATCATTTTCTGTAATTTTTTTATGGTGTTCTTTAAAAGACAGATACTAGTAATTATTACCTACTTATAAAACGTTAAATATCCTCAATTCAGAAATGAGTGTATTTCATGCGTTTGATTTGCTGCCCCCCCCCCTCCACTTGTGGAAAATACCGTGACAGTATGGTATAGTTATAGTACATTGGTGCCGTATATATTATATTCCTTCACAAAATTTCACAATGGTCACCCTACCTGCTTACGCGTGTAGCTGTTCTTGGGTAGATACTAAACTAGTAATATGTCAAACTATAGGTAGTTTTATATGTCTACCTATGACTGTTTTTGTGAGCGATAGTTAGAAGCTTTGGGCTTCATTTACAAAAAGTTGGCAACCCTATCACATATAAGCTTATAGTATCCCTGATTAATATCAGTGGCGTACATATAATTTTTGCTATTATATTTTAATTCTTAATATGAAAAAAAATAATCTATTTATTATGTTAGCTTGTAAAGATCTTCAATAACCACAACCAATGATCATATTAGATGGAATAAATAAATCGCTACAATGTGATATAATATCTCCTTTAACATTTTGTTTACTTTATATTGCATTGTTACCTTTGTTGTATAGTGATGATGTGCTAAAAGAAAAAATAAATAGTAAAATACTTTTTAAGTTATTAATATGTGGGGAACTAATTTGAGCAAATATTCACCAGTAAATTACAAAACAATTTTTTTTATAGATCAATGGTGTATTTCTAAGAAGTCATCGGGAAGGTATCATAAAATAATTGAATATCAGATTATTTATATCCAAATTTTACTTTTCTATCATTGGGCACATTCAAACATCGTCATTTTGACTTTTTTTCATTTCTCGTTTCACCACTGTTTACACATACCATAGTTTGTCACATTAGAATCAGCATTACCTCTGCAGAGTATGTGAATAACCTAGTAGTGAACAGGGGTATCTCCACTCTCCAGCCCTTGGTATACTCAGGTGTGGGCCGGGGGCGACATTTAGATCCATTGGACGGGGTCATTGTGTCTCTAGAAAGGGGAGAAAAGATTAATAATTCTAAATTTAGCAGTTAGAGTGTAGTTTTTCTATTCAGTATTAATTCAAAATTTTGACAGTAGTCAATTCTTGGAATGAAATTAAATATGGAAATAAAAGTAACGTATTCATCGTCTGACATTTGAGGAAACGCTTAATATCGCTACATTCTAAAGAAATTTGAATTGAGAAAGCGTGAAGCAACACATCTGTAGGGTTACTCTTGACAAAATCTAAATACGATCTTAATCTTAATCATACAACCTACGAAGTGACTATTAATCAAAAATACGTGCATACCAATCTCGCGGTAGCGGTAACACGGTATTTTTGACCAAAATCCCTTCGTGCGTTGTATGATTAAGATCAAGACTAGATTAAGATCGTATTGAGATTGTGTCAAGAGTAGCCCTGCTGACGTTGATATTGACAGTGATTTTTTCAATCGATAAATCAATCACCCATTAACATTCCTTCCAGGAGCATAAGGCCGAGACCAGCTGCCTCCATTCATTTTACCGCCAATCAAGGCACTTTGTAGTAGGTAGTTGTAATATTTATAATAACAATGTATTGTGAAAGTGGACGTCTGGACTACCACGTCGGAATATTTATGGACGAAAGAACGGCACTCTTGAAAGCTAACTTTCATAAGATATTTTCAAAACATGACTCTGTCAAGATAATCGTCGTTCTTATATTACATAGACCATAGACTATAGATATTTGTTGAGTCCGTTGACATACAACGCTGTCCTACATTTTTAACATACCCGCCCATTTACAGAAATGTTTAAAAACTCTGCCTCTCAATCAACCCATATGTTGCAATCAATATTTTGATAAAAGTAAGTTAGTATTATCTGACAGACAATACACTTTTTTGTCAATGTAATCCTCGTTCATCATGTCGCATATTTATAACAAAAAAATATAATCTCACTCATTGTTATTCACCTATAATTATTGTGAAATGTGTGAAAAATCTCACATTTGTCCCAAAATTGCATCAGATTACGAGTATTGGAAATATTATGAAAATAATCTCCAAATTATATTTTTTACTAGGATTATTATAAATTTAGTCTTCCGTTATATCACATGTAGGTAGGTATTATTTGTTCCCTGTTTTTTTTTTATTAGAATATGTAAAAACCTGATCGGTATATAATTAAAAGCTTTATACATATACATAATAAAAGGCGCAGATATGTTTCAGTAGGTATATTTTGGTAGAAAATTATTGAAGGCGGTTAGCACTAAATGAAAGTTTTAAGCACTCTTTATGTTATATGAATAGGAGTTCTTTGACTTCTGAAATATCCCGGAAACAAAGCGTTATTTCAAAAATTATTAAGTTAAATTTTTGAAATCTTTCTATTTTTCAGTTTCATTAAGAACATTCAAATATGAAAAGGATTTGCCGGGATCCTAAAGGTGAACCATGAGCACGAAAACAAAAATTACTTGACTCACACATTACATATTACACAGAGAAAATGCGGAGAAATAAGTGTATTATAACGCTTAATGCATTTTCGTATGAATACTTGTCTTTTATGAATAAAAAGTAGTGTAATCTTTTAACTCGTACTATGGTTATCAAAATTATATATAATAAATATTGCATAATAACAGGAGTAATATTTTACTCAGTAATTAATTAATTTCATTTTTCACTGAACACTTGCTGCAATATTTTAAATCAATAAAAAGTATCATAAAATTATCAGTTACGATTATACAACTCAATGTAAACAGGGTGAAATTATTGTTTTTTCAAGGAGAATATACATGGTAATTCAAAGTCTGGAATCTCTTTTGATGTCCTTTTTTAAGTTTAATTTTCTACTTGTGTATCTAGTCTTTTCTCCGCAATCTTAACCTCCAATAAGAGTAGAAGGATTATGAGGGAGATGACATTAATATCCCTGGAAAAGGTGAACTACATAGAATGCAAATAGACTAACAGGGCAAGAACAAGATATTCTTATACTTTTCATGCTATAAAAATGTATATACTCCTATCTTATTATCAAATAGTGTTCAGTAATGGTTCAGTACAAAAGAATTTTTGCTCTAACAAGATGTTTTGGGTATAGCCTAATCACTCGAAAACGAGTGGATTTTTTTTGATCATAGAAAATTTTTATGTTAGGTAGATATTTCATAGATATTTACCATTAGAATATCAAAAGGTATGTGTATTTTAGAACAAATAAAATAAAAATCTGCGTTACATAAAAGTTATCCAAAACAATCAGGCCAAGTTATCATGTGTCTTTGAAAAGGTAGCGTACGAGTAGATATAATCGTAAAATTTGTTTTAACTACGTTTATCTCAATGTGACGTGGTTAGATGGAAGAAATCACTTCATAGTGATAATCTCGCCACTGCACATCGTCCTAGTTTTTTAAATTTTATATTGTTTTGTGTACAATGTTATATTATAATGATGATGTGCAAAAAGAATAAATAAATAAAACATCACATTATTATTATAAAACTCGGTATGTCATCCATCTTGAGAGATGTGAAACGGAGAGGACTACATTTATTCTCATTAGATTAACCCATTCATTATCCCGCATGTGAGAGACACTGAATTTTATAATTACTTATTCTAAAAATAGACCGCATACTATTTTCTGGGATAAACTTTTTTTTATATTCAAACACAAAAGACGAAAAATTTTGTGATAGAAACCCTGTAAAATCATTTCAATAGATTCTTGTATGCAGTATATGTACTAAAATTGTTTGTTTCTAAAATAAATATCATACTATGTAAGTTTTATGTGTTATTCAGAATCGACAACCTGAGGCAAAACGGTACGGGAGCGTTTCACCACCCCCGAAGCTAAATATTCTTTATCAAACACAGCCACTGGTACTTACCGGTAAAAAATTGCCCTACGACTATTATTACTATTATTTACATTCATGCTACCTAGTCTACCTTTGGAAAGCTTAATAGTAGTAAAAGAGAGCTTATCGGAAGCTTTATTGTTCCGGGGAGCTTATTTTTATAATTTACACAAAATATTATTAGGGGTCTTATAAATCATGCATTCACAATAGGTGTATGTTCAAACCGAGTAAATACTTACATATACAGCAATTTTTGTCCACTTATGAACAAAAGCCTCATCCATATTTTTCCAGTAGTCTCTGTACTGGGTTTTCTGTAACTAGTCACCAGTGATTCTTTTAAAATTTCATCAGACCGTCGTGTGGGAGGTCTTCCTCTATTTATTTTATTACTCTTCACGAGTTGTTCACTTATGATGAACACGTAGAGTCAATCGATGTTTTTTTACTGCTATTTAATAAAATGTACTTACGTACACTTTTTTCACCAAGATGATATTCTATCACAATAGACTATTTTTATAAAATTTTCATCAGGGCATTACATTTATGTAGTCTTAGAAAAAATATACTTGATTGATCCAACATTGCCTAGAATAGAGGAAGCTTGTTTCCATCTTGGACTTTTGAAAATAGTGTAGGTAAAAGCACACTTCAACACATCTCATGTGTTGTCTGAAGTGTGTAACTGGTTTTGAATAAATAAATAAATAAATCTCTTCGGAGTATAGGGTAAATTAGAGCATCTTGCATTCAGAGTAATTCTGCACTCGTCAAATAACCTTCTCCACGACATTCTTAGCGTTCCGATATCGTTGTCGAAAGATTGGTGTTTTGTGAATTTTAATGGTTAAGACGATTGGAAAACTTATGGAAGAACGAAAACCTTATTTTTTGGTCAAATGTAAAAAAAAATATAATGAACAAAACTAAACGATTCGCTACCTCCGAAACATTAGTAACACAAAAATGTCTTCATAGTTTTCATACTAGATAATCAATTCTACAAGAATGAAGGTTTGTACGTGTATCTATTGGGAGTTGTATTCTTATAATCCCTTAATCTCAAAGATCATCTCCAAACTGCTCAGACAGAGAACAGATCCGTCGTCAGGTGTCAGAAAACACACCTCAGAGAGTTTCCAATAATAACACTACCTTGTTGTAGTAATAATAATAATCCTGGCTTCTATATCCATACTATCTAATATCCTCCTCATCCAGGGTCGAATGCTGCTTCATTTGGATAATTGCGCCCATCCATCAAAGTCTGTCGGACCGTTCGCCCGTACTAGGACATTGATGAAGGTGGATGGAACAGGACAGGTTGAAATGTGATGTAAATACGCTAACGTATTTTGCGTCATATTTTTTAATTCTTTTTTTGTAAGAACGTAGTTTAATAATGTCAATTTTATGACATTTGTAAAGCTTCTTGTGATTTCATCAACATTTTGACGCTTTATTTCTCTATATTTACAATAGTAAATACGATAACATTTACTTAATTTCCACAACTACTACTACTATACCACCATGGCATATCCCACAAGTAATGTAGCCGGCAGATCAGCCACATGTAATAATCATGCAAGCTTTCTTCTCTTCTTTTTCGTGTTGTAGATCATAGATCTATTATTTCGGTAGTTGTTGCTTCTTGTGATACAGCTGAAGACCAACTGTCTTTTCATCTTTTTGGTTGTCTTTCTCGAGGCCGTGAGCCGACTGGTGTGTCCTTTGCAGCTATACATGTACGATTCTGTTTTCAGTAGCTATCCGATCTACATGGTCTCTCCAGAACCGTCTCCTTTTCCCACCCCATCTTACGATGTATTCCGTGTTGCATATTTTTCTAATCCCAGAATTTCTTATTTTGTCTCCAAGAGTTCTCTGTGCTAACAAATCAAAACATTGAGAATAGGTGGCAAACCTCATCGCCGAATTCAAGATGTTAAATTTCTTTATTTTTTCGAACAACTGCCATTTATACAACACTCCAACATTTTTTTATCATAAGCTCTTGTTGCAACTTGACACTAGTATAGCTTGGCGTATATAATTTTGGCGTAAATCAGTATTATTTTTGTAAGTATTTAGGTGTGATAATACTAATAATAATTTCAGGTTATACCATGTTCAGAGATACTTGATGTGATAGGTAGGTAGGTACTCCCCGTTGTAATGTATGTATGTATCTTGTAAGCATAACATGTTATAGATAGTCGTAAAGATAATAACATAATCACATTTTGCATCTGACGTTTTTACCTTGTACCTTTCTGTATACCTTATGCCTAGGCCTTTTTGTATCCATCATCAGGGTTGTAGAAAGGAATGTTGAGTTGCTTGGAAAAATATTCAGACGAGGATTAGAATTATAAGTAAAAGCTTTCTGTCTTAATCATTTCTTGTTCATGTTGCTCGCTGATGGAACCATCTTCCTTCAAAAATCAGGATGACAACAACCTTTCATTCTTTCAGACAAGCTGTCAAAAATCATTTCCTCTCTTTGAATTTAGCATCTGTCTCCTTAACTCCTTCGGCATATGCATGTGCATGCTACAATATAATTTTCTACTTTTTGATTATTATTTGAATATATAAGTGTATGGTTGCTTGCATGTGCGTTTTTCTACTTTTCAAATTTCAAAATCAAGAAATTTAACAATTTTAATAATGCGATGAGGCGTGCAATCCATCCTGAATATATTTATGTGATTTACCTACATGGAAAGGATGATTCGAATTTTAATACCTAACAATATGCAGATAATCTGCTGGTTACCCCGCTTGTGGTAAATACCGTGATGGTATGAATAATAGGTATAATGATTTTATTAATATTCTAATGTACCTAATCCTACCCTGTTAACTTTTCAAATAACATGTTTCATGTTAGAAGATTGAAGACTTAAGTACTTTTAGAAAAGTCCAGAACACCTTTAGCAGTATCCAATATTTTAACGATCCCTAGAATATAATACATAATATTATATTGAGTAGCTTTGAAATACTTACAACATGTATAATTACCTATACCTACATATCATTCGAAAGTCATTACCTCATTTAGCGTGCAATCGCTTTGAGTGAAAATTATTCTTTCTACCATGTATCTATTGTCTAATAAAAGCTAATTTAATAAAATTTATTTACACTCTGAATTTTGACGACAGAGAAATACACATCATACTTTATAATATTCCTGAAATTTGCAAGTCTGTTGGGAGGATTTTTCAGACATTCTAAATCACCAATAGACACGTTACTTAAACTACTAGTTCTTCTTCGGTAGATAGTCAAATCATAAAAATAATACCTTTAAAATTTATAATATCTAACAATACTTTAAAATTTATAACATCTAACATATCCGCACGCTAACAGGCTGGTACGTCTCATAGTAGGGAGGGGTTTCGGGTGGAGATTGTGCGACTTGGAGTGCCACTCTTAATCCCGAGAGCAGCACCCTCGCTTCGCATACAATCCAAGTAGTTATGCACACACACACCGCAACTTATAACAGCATACCTTTGTGCAAACTCACGATATCAATTTATACCATTTAGTATCACTATTACTACTTTTATAAATGATAGGTAAGTAGTTAGGTACGCCACTGAAGAAAGAACAGTAAAATTTCGATTACCAGTACTTTTGAAAACTTATACCCGATCTAAAATGATGGTCATAATGTCCCATCGATATTTGCGAGTTTTCTAAACATAAACAATATTTACTTCTGTTGTAAAACAATTAAATATATGAATGTTTATAAAGAGTGTTGTATTTTTCAATTTACATTGAAAGTCATAAGAAACACATTTTATGAATATTTATGTCCTTTTTGATATCTAACAAAAGCTTTCATATGAAAAAACTTAATTTTTAAATAAATGCAAGTATAAAAGTAAAGGAGAAACTTTGAACGTCCAATTTAAATATGTACATAATTAGTTATATGTAATACGGTGATGTATTTTGTTGTAATGTTTACTCGAGTTGTGATGGAAGAAGACTATGTAATTTCTTAGCTTCGTAGTTGTGAAACTATTTTGGATGATCTAGAATAGAAAGACTTTCTCAAAACCAGTGATCGTCTTTACAGTGGACGAATCAGGAAACCGTCCAGAGGTTCGCGAAAATTAGGGATTCGTGTGAGACATTAAAGATTTTTTGAGTTTTTTGAATCAAAATCGATAAGAAACATGTTTCGAAATAAGCCAGTTGCTAATTTTTGTTGTTGTTTGTAAGTTGACCGTTTTTCTTTATTTTTTATCAATATTCCTGATTCCTGAACGCTAGCCTATACTAGTCTATACCTGTCACGGTCAGGGGCTCCACAAAAGCTAAGAATGCCATTGTTCACCAGTGATTTAGTCAACATTGGGTAAACACGATATCAGAACAAAAATATTCTGTATTCAAAAATTTGAAATAAGATGGAAAGGAACAACACTATTCGAATCCAATTGTAATATGAAACTAGTTAGGTAGGTATGTACTTACTCTGGTAGCTTTGTACTCCCGATAAGTAGGGCCCGATGTACCGACTATTAAATGCAATATAGAGGTGAGTATTGGGAATGAATGAGCGGCAGACGTGTGCATTCGGATTCTGTGCAGTGGCAGCTCGTGAAGGTATTATTTTTTATTCATTACATGCAGTAGTAGTTATAGTACACTGGCTTCTTCGTTTAGATGAAAAGACTTATAATATACTGTTGTTTTCTGTTGAGTAAATACTTTTGAAAATAATGCATGAAAAAAATAATTATTATTAAGTACCTATTCATAAATGTTTTTATCCATAAAAAAGAGAGGTTCATATTACATCTGAATATCGTCAGAGATAAATAATAACAACTAAACTATTTGATTTTTATTACTTTTTTTTTGTACCGGAAAAATAATATATGAACTATGATATTTTGTTTTGTAAATAAGATGTGATACAGGAATAAAAGATACTTCTCGTGGACAGATATAAGCGCCATTTGTGCCAATAATTTACAAAGGTGTGTTAGGCATAAGTGGTAGTGATGTCATAATCGGATATTTTTCATACCGAGTAACGAAGGGTAAAATACCCGTTATTGAATAACTAGTATGTTTCATTTAACATATAGTACACTCCGAGAATCAAAGAATTTGAGAAATTTACTAAGATTTTATATTTCTAATTTTCTACGACTACCTCGTCATCAAATAATCGATTTGGTATCAGAATTTGAAATATTTCTTGATTTATTCATTTTTATATTCGCATATCTATAACGATTTCAAACGAGATCATATTATGTCGATTAAATATAACAATTCGAAATTGAAAAATATGTAATACCTATGTAGGTATTTACCGACCCGATCAATTCATTAACAAATCACGAGTACTTTTTATGGAAAGCAGTATACTGAATTTAAATAAAATAACGGATATTTACTAACGGGCAGGTAACGGATTGACATCACTAGTATGTAACACGTCTGTATGTATAATAATAATATGTTTATTATATGGGTCAAGTATCAAGATAAAAATATTATTATGATCATATACAACATGTCGACCAATGTTTCATCGGGCCGGACGTTTAGCACTCGTAATGAATGTAAGTTTACAAGAGCCGAATAAACATACAGTGTATGATCACAATTTTAGAAATATTTTTTGAAACTTTCATAAGGTCGAAATATCGAAATTTTACTTGAATATGTATGAGAAAATTATCTAAACTCTTAAGAAAGTAAAAAATGCTTCATCTCAATGGAGTATAGACAATTGGATGCTTTGTACAAAATATAATATCCGTTGCGTTAACCAGTATTTTATTACTTAAACAAACATATTATTATATACATATATAGGACAGCTTTCATGTTTATTGCATTTAGCTGATCTGCTGGCTATCCAACATAGATATTATGCTGTGCTGTGATAGAATAGTATAATAGAATAATAACATATACACAGGAAATATGCGGTAGGTATATACATGAGAGCGAAAATGAAGAAAAAAGTTTTCCCTATCTTGTGGCAATGAACCAAAAAAATATTAATTGTTGAAGGGTGTTTGTGTTCACACTGCGAAAATTCATATTCAATAATTTATAAAATTAAAAATATTTATCAATGATACGGCATACAACTGTACATTTTGACTTTTGAAACATTGAAAGCCAAATCGGAAGTGATGAGATGATCAGACAAGTCTTCTACATGAGCAGTGATAGGCCATAAATATTTTAAGATATACTGTTATGACTTTTCATCTTAACTATGCTAAAACATGTTACACTCACAAGTGAATTTGTTTGAAAATAAGTATATTTATCTTATACTTACGGAGAATATTTACCTACCTACCTACACCAAAAATTACCCAAGACATATTGCAGATATGATCACATGAATAATTTAAAAAATTCTAGTTTTTAAATTAATTGGTTAAAGTACACAATTTAAAAAGTTTAAAAGGAAGATCAATGGTTGCTAGTTATTTATGACGTTTATACATAGATTCATCCTAACATTTTTTTTTATTTTTTTTTTTCTCTTCTTCACGTGTATTCATTCACGTTGAGCAGTCCTCCCCCCCTCCAACATGTGTGTTGCATTTCGCATTTATATATTTTTTTTTTAATTTGTTTATTTATTTTTCTTATATGTATTGCTATATTTACGGTACCTATGTATCTTAGTATCTATTTATATGTATGTATGTATTGTATTTATGGTATTTATTTTAATATCTATTTGTATGTATATATTAATTATTTGTTTAGTTATTTATTTTTAATGCTTTTGGTAATTTATTTCTTAAGAGTATGTATTATATATTTATAGCTTATAATTTGGTTTCTATGTATCATTTTAAAGACTTTTTATAATTGTTTCCATTTTTTTATCATTGTTTACTTGTTTTACTTTATTGGGTTAGTTGGAAGATATCGCGTCCCTGCGATAAACTCGCCCATTGTGCAAAATATTTGTATATACCATGTTGTACCTAATCTCATTCTTTTTATTTAAATATTTTGTACAATAAAGTTTATTATTATTATTATTACACAGAAAATAGATTTCCATATTACAAATTTATATTTGAGAGGGTCAGAGATGCAATGAAAATCCGCCTCAATTTCGAGAAAATTAAATTTATAAACAAAAACTGATTTAGTATCAAAAACATAGAAATTGAAATGTGCTGTTTTGTCAGTTTCAATTTTCTAAGATCGAAGTGCTTTTTCATTCTGAGCTCTCATTTGTTTTACTAATAGTTCTCAAAATGATAATGTGACACATTATTCACTCGATTTTGCGTGCTTTGTCATGAAATAACTAGGACGAGACAAATATTCTCATAGTAGGTGTTTCGTAAGTAAGTAATATGAAAATTAAAACTATGTAGGTAGGTACATTTAGTAAAAGAAAAATAGTCACTCTGCGATTTGTTGAACAAAATTGTTTTGCCAATAATGATTTTTTTATTTACTTCTACCACTACTGTACTATCACGGCATATCCCAAAGTGGGCAAGTCAGTAGACCAATTGCATGTAATAAACATGCAAGCTGTCCTTTGCGAGCGAACAAAAAATGAATATATTCAAAATGGTTTACAAACCTCAATTTGGATAAGCTATAAAATGTCGTTATTTTTTCGAGTACCTGCCTTTGGACATTTGAAAACTTACGGAAAAAAAGTGGAAGACCGATTCTTTGCCGGGTACTCCACGGAGCATTTTTTTTTAAATAGTTGAATAATTTTTTGTTTGCACTCGTAAACATCGCTCACGTGGTGTCTCAAACAAGTTATTCTATTTTTGAAATCCAGATCGGATAATTTGATCGACAATAAATGTATCAAGTTAGATCGTTAGATGTCTCTTGTATTAATTTTTTATACAATGTTTATTATTGCACCTTTTTAAAATATATATTATTTTTACATTTTAATATTTTAAAATCACTTTTTCAAATCCGGCTTGTTATGATTTGTTTAACAAGTATACAAATATTTCATTAAAAATATTGTAAATGAAATTTCAACAGGAATAAATGTTATCAAAATTTAGTTAGCTAAAATATTGAAAGACGTGTCGTAGTAGAAAAATTATGAAGAAAAATTACTTAGGTAGGTATTAGTGATAAATGTATTTTTAAACGATATCTAAATATTACCAGGATATAATTAATACTTCTATAACATAAATAAATAGATAATGGCACTCAAATTATCATAGAATTACAGATAATAATAAAATATTTGGAAATAATTTATCAGGGGTTATTTATTTTATTTCGTAACTCTCCGCCAATGTGCGATGTACAGAGGGGTGGCTGGGTGGCTAAGCGCATAAATAAATACGCAAGGGTGGAATTGCAATTATTGCTTTTATTCCTGGCGTGTGTCCGCGCGTGCCCCTTACCTACATACCTAGTAGTCTACCTTCGTACATCTGATTATATTACATACAAACACACTGCCTATACCCCATTCATACGTTCTTGTTATTATGTATTAGTACCTATTGCACTACTATGTACTACATACCCCTAGGCGATTCTACATATTATTATGCACCCAACACCAGCCCTGTTCACCTCTGTCCCTTCAGAACTATGTCGTATACACAAAGAGGTTATTATATCGTCGTGGTACTAAGCAAAATCAACGGTGAGTGTCTCTACAAAAAAAATATCACAGAAAACTGGAAAAACAGATTGGAAAGTAAGTGAATAATTGTCTTAAGACGAACAAATCATAACTTATCCTTCCATATATTCGTATTTATTTTGCTTTTTACACATAGTTAATAATAAGATAATTAAAGAAAATAAATTGAATTTGTGTATAAAACATTCATACTATGTAAAATTAGATTTTAAAATTCCATTTTAATCAGGTAATTACTTCCGTATTAATTGTGCATTATTGATTATTGATTAATTGTGAATAAAAGCTCCTGCTAAAAAAACTACTTCCGGACAGCAGCACTATACGTATCTTGGGGTAGGATTCCATAACAATTTGAAGGGAGAATATTAGTTTAAAACAGCAGATAAGCTTTCAAATTTTAGGTATAACCTGAAAACGGTATTTAGGTGAAAATAACTGAGTGTATTATCGTTTTATAATTATTTTTTGCATATAACTCTATTGTTATTAATTTTTTGGTTATGTGTTTTATAGTTGTGTATGTTTTGTTGCTGAATTTAAGATATAAGAATAACCCTTTATCCTTCAAAGCACGAGCTCTGCTCAATTTTGAAGGAACAAAAAAGTGTGTATTTTTTACTGAATAAATATATTTGAATTTGAATTTGATAAATAACTACGCTTATTGCATCAAACCTGAGTGGTGTGCGACATTGCTAAGTCTAGACGACAAGCTTGTGCTATTATTCGTGGGTGGCGTTAGTATATTATAATATTATTCTATTTCAGCTAGCACACGTTGCGATTTATTTATCTGGATACATTTTAAATTAAATTATTGTTTATTGATAATAATAATTATTATTTTGTTTTCATTGTGTATTTTCATATAGTTTCAACAGGTGGAATTTATACTGAGTGCCATCGCTTTTTAAAGGTGGAAGTAACTCGCTATGAAGATATTTTTATATATTTTTAAATATGCAATTTATGTTTCCTGTGAACTACTAAATCTAAGATTTTTCTAATTTGTAGGCATTTTTAATGTACCTTAATTCATTTTCAGACACTATCATAAGTTACATACAATATGCTTACGTAGTGAAGCGAAGTATATCGACAGAGAAATTCAAACAGCTATTCTTCCGATTTGAATTTTTTTAATTAATTTAATTATGTATTGTATAAATATTCATTTTATGTATTGTTTGGTTCCTATTTTTAAGTCAGCCACGCTAAAATTAAATGAATTGGGAACGGCATTAATAGAAGAAAATGTATGTACCTACTTAGTAAGTAGGTTGAAAACTATTTAGGTACCTACATATATCTCATTCACGAAATGTGAACATATGTAAACGAGAGGTTTATATTATACAAAATAGTCGCGTGTTTCAAACAAAATTACTATAAGCTGTATTTAAAATATACTTCAAGCACATACATTTTCTATACCTTCATTAATACAAAACTGGAACACTTGAAAATGAATAAAAAAATATTCGCATGAAAAATTCTGTACGACCCACCATCCATTCTCGTGAAATTAAACAACAACTGTCGATTTCTTAACACACGTGTCAGCCACATTTCATTACGTACGTCAAACAATGGATTTTTTTCCGCAATCTGTTTAACAATCGAAATGTAATTTAGACACGGTGCACTGAACTAAATAGAAAATATTTTGTTACCTTTTCATACCTAGTACAACTACTTTTATTATTATTTGATTTTTTTGGAATAGGGATGAGCAAACGACCGTTAGATTTTTATCGGTACCAACTGACTATTGTACGAATATGTAACGATTTCAATAGCAATTGAACGCGGTAAGGAAGGGTGATTTCAAATAATCGAATGAATAACATAATAATACATCATTTCATATACCTACCTAAATAGGGGTGGGCATCGATCGATATTGCTTTGCACACCTTTTCCATCCCTTAATTCGTTTTGTATTAGGTAACTATTATTATTATTGTTATATATGTACTGCATTTGAATAAAACTAATAATGTTTGTTCAATATAATAAGATTTTAATTTAATTCTCATTCATATAGGTACCTGTCTATGTACCTACATACCTACTAGATCTTTGTATATAATATTTTTTTGATCAGGTACTTTTTTCCAATTTATCTTAATAGTATTGCATTAAAATTATATAATTTTGTAGTTACTTCATATTTTTACTGGGAATGAGATATTTATTAAAAAATCATGAATATTTACATACATACCTACTCAAAATATATCTCCATTTTTAGATTCGTTATATAATATGCGGTTCAAGTGCAGTAGGTATAATATACCATTCACTGTGTCGGTCTTTAGGTAGTAAAATTCCATAATAAAATCAAAAACAAATATTTTTCTACTAGGTATATTGTCTTTTTTTATTTAGAGAGGCGTCTTTCGTCTTACAAGAACATTGAGATTGACAATCTTCTTGCAAGACGAACGACGTCTCTCTAAATACAAAACAATATAGAAGAAAAGAATTTGTTTTTAGATATCTTGATAATTAACCGGTGTTAGTCCAGTAGAATCGTTATAAATATTGATTGAGGGGTTCACATGCAAAAACATATCGATCCTAGAATATTGAAACTGAGAAAACAATACATTTCTGTTTCTACTCTAGTATTTTTCATACTTAATCAATTTAGCCAATCAGTTTTGAGAATTGAATTGCTCGAAGATAGTGGCGGAATTTAATTATATTGTTTAAACTATAATGTAGCCAGCGAAAATATAAACATTTCCACATGGGTGTTACATGTATATGTGTTCAGTGCATTATATATAGATATGTGTATCGTCGTGTTAGTACCCATAATACAAAATTTATATTATCTTAATTTGGGACTAGCTCGGTCTATGTGAATTGTCTATACATGTTATATTATATTATTCATAGTTATCTAAATATTTGTGAAAAATGGACCGCAGTGTGATGATTATTGCATTTGAACTCCTAAATAAATTCTTCTAGATCTCACAGTAGTTCAGCCAAACAAAAAAAAATGCGGTCACCATATTTTTACGGGACATAAACATACAAGAGTAGGACAGAAAGAGTTCTAATCTATTTTGGAACCTATTTCAAACAAGGATACATAGACATATTACTATTGTAGATACATAATACATATACAAAGGTACTAAGCAAACTAATGCACATTCATAGATTCATATCAGCGCCAGATGTAATTTGTAATTTGATATCAACTATCTGAATAATTTCATGTCCGACACAATTTGTATGACATCTTTATTATCATACCTACATATATGTGTATGTGTGAGGATAATAATATTTTATCTATTAGTTATTAATGTAGATAAGTACCTTTGTATGTGAGTGTCTATGCACCTTTTATTATAGGTACACGATAAATATTATAATTATTATGAATTTGATGTCTGGTCGCATTTACAGTATAGTGTTGTTATTGCGCATCAATTAATTTATTATTATATTCTAATCTAATATCTGATGTACGTAATGTAATTATGAGATTTAATCAGTTTTAGGTTACGTAGGTATAATATGTCTGTCTGTTTCTTATAACGATGGTTTTTAAATTTGAATACCTTCTCAAAGTTTAGTTACTTGATCAAAGTATTTTGGTATCCCCGTAGATATAGAATCCCTGGAATATCCCAATCTTTTTAGTAATTTTATAAGTGTCATGAAGAAGGCAGGTATTTGGATCAGATGTATTTTTATACTTGTGTATTTTTTTATTATTTCACTTGTGGGAAATGCCGTGAATAAATTATTTTAAATACAAAAAAGAGATAAAATTAGAAACGAAGACATCAGACACCGACCAAAAGTCACAGATATTATGGGTCTTGTTGCAAAGCTTAAGTGGCAATGGGCGGGTCATGTTGCGAGACGAAACGACGGTAGATTGACTCCTTGAATCCTCAAATGGCGACCATAGAGTAGCAAAAGAAGCATCGGCAAACCACAGAAGAGATAGACTGACGACATTACTCCAATCGCGGGAAGTAAATGGATACAGAGGGCACAGGACAGTAACTTTTGGAAGAGTTTGGAAGAGGCCTTTATCCAGCAGTGGTGAGATGGCTGACTAATCAATTATCAAATCACAAATAAATAAAATTAAGTTGCATCGTGTGTTAAAATAGACATTTATCATCACATTCTATTATATAATTTTTATTACGTGTGTTTTTACTTGAACCACAATCCTGTCCAGGGAAATTTACTATTTTTCGTTTGTAATTAGTTGTAAATTATCCACCTATTATGACTTTCTATATATAAAAAGTTTATATGGAGTACGTGAGACTTATTTTTGAAAACAGTCTTCAGATACAAATCAACATTATTACGTAGAATGAATAATGTAATTAGTGATTCTTTTCGGTGAGTGCTTATCTATTTGTCCACATATCAAACGTCAGGGAAAATATAATAGAGTATCCTGTAATAGTCTCTATTCCTGATTTTATAAATAGTACCAAGGGGACGGGTTAGACATGGAATATGGTCCCGAATGAAAGGATAAATGAATGAATTATTATTATGATTGTATAGCTAAAGCAACATCCATTATGGCGCAGGTAATCTGATCTTATTTCATACTGTTCTTTAGGTGCATATTGGGGTTGCTAAATTATTCTGTAATTATTATTAAAAATCAACCCTAGGTATTTTAACATTGGACGACACACGACGGGGGTGATATTGAAGGGTGGTTATGTGCATTGAATCAATTCGTGCAAATGTGACATCTTTCATGAATAAAATAACCAGAGAGAACAAATTTATCTTTTAATTTGAAGTTCATTAATATAACACAGTTTGCTGAAGGGTAAGTCCAAGTCAGGCGGTCCAGCACTGGTTGCTTGACCATCTCAGAAAAAATTGATATTTTGTATGCTATCACCCCAATATGTTGGTAGTTCAAAATGACAATTATTTTAATTTTATTGGTTTTAGTTTTTGTGTGGCGGCCATATTTGTTTTACTAGGCGGAGACATTTTCGCAGTTTAAAGGGTTTGCGAAAACTTAAATATCTCAGGTCCTATTTATTTTATCAACATGAAACTAATGGCAGTTTGTTTATAAAAATATAAGCTTTAAGGTTGTTTACAAACATTTTCACCTAAATATAATTTTAAGGGATGAAATTTCAGTCTAACTTCTTAACTCTCTTTTGTAAAAACTCCCATTTTCACGGAAAGATTTTGGACGAAGGGAAAGAGTCCACACATCAAAACTTTTTTTGACAAACAACTAGGTACTAGTTGTGTTTGATAAACAAAATTTCAAGTCTGAGACTTGACCCCTCTTTTCAAAAAAAAATTTCAAAAATTGGAAATTCTCAAAATTTTCCATTTTCCGAGCTCAATATCTCTGGTGGGGGACCAGATAAAAATTTGAAATATCACCCCATAATAGACCTGTACCATAGTATTATGAGGCAAAAATTTGGAGTTTGAGATTTTACTACGAACAGAGATATGGCAATCACAAAATGTCCAAAAATTAGTACTTCAACGGGCATACCGCATCGGCATAACTATATAGAATATAAAATTGCATACTAATATTTAATCAATGTATAATAAATAATATTTACAAAATAGAATTCTTAGTATAATACATACTATACTATACTATACCCTCACGCCGTGTCCCAAGTGGGGTAGGCAGAGAGAACGGAACGCCAAACAGATCTATCTTTACACACTTCCTTCGCTTCCTCCACATTCATACAGTTCCTCATACACGCACGTCGGTTCCTCTTACTCAACACGCGGCCGTCCTTGAGAATTTGATCTACGTGATCAAGCCACGTGGTTCTCGGACGCCCGCGTTTCCTCACACCCTTTCTTTCAGATAAGTATATCCTCTTTGTCATTCTTTCCTCTTTCATTCGTTCCACGTGACCAAACCATCTCAATTTATTTACACGCATTCTGTCCACAACAGTCTTCTTGCATCCGCTCATTCTTCTAATATCCTCATTCTTCACTCTATCGCGCAGCGTTTTACCAACCATTCTTCTCAACGATCGCATCTCTACTGCATTTATTCCACTTTCGTCCTTCTTCAACCACGTCCATGTCTCGCTTGCATACGTAAGTGACGGTACCAGAATGGTATTGTGCACCAGCATTTTAGCCATGTTCGACACATTGTCATTGCTGACAATGGGTCGAAGTGCACCGTTTACTCTAGCACCGGCCACTTTCCTTCTTTCAATGTCCCTATCGCATCTTCCATCCCTCGTAAACATACTTCCCAAATATACATACTCACTTACTTGCTCCAAACATTCGTCACCAACTTTAATCTCGCAAATCGTTTTTTCATTCTCTCTTTCAAAAACAAGAACTTTCGTCTTCATAACGTTCATTTTCAAACCATTCAAATTGCAACTATCATACACACACGTAACAATCTCTTGTAAGTCCCTTTCACTCTCAGCCATTAACACCAAATCATCTGCGTACATCAATGCATTCACCCGAAACCCATTCAGCTCGACACCAACATCCATCTCTTTCACAGGTCGCATACAGTAGTCGAAGAATAGGTTGAACAGCCACGGAGACATGACACAACCTTGCTTCACTCCTTTGGTGAGGACAAACCACTCCGAGAGAGTGTTATTTACCCTCACGCAAGCGGAGCTTCCCACGTAAAGTGAAGATATTGCGCGGATCAACCGGCTGCTCACCCCATACTCCGACAACACGCGCCACAACCTTTCCCGGTCCACTCGATCATATGCTTTCTCCAGATCCACGAACGCACAAAAAAGCCTCTAGTGTTTACCCAGAAACTTCTCTATAACCATTCGCAGGGAGAAGATCTGATCGGTGCACCCTCTGCCATTCAAAAAAGCTCCTTGCGCATCCCATATCTTACACTCAGTTATCTTTCGTACTCTCTCAATCAAAATTCTACCATACAGTTTCCCTATTGAGCTCAGCAAGCTAATAGCCCGATAACTCCCGCATTCAAGCCTAGAGCCTTTCCCTTTGTACAGGGGGCAGATGATAGCCCTCTTCCAATCCTCTGGTGTAACACCTTCTCTCCAACAATCGTTGAAAAGCTCCAAACACCACGCGAGAGCCCCCGGTCCACCAGACTTGATGAGCTCAACGGCAACACAATCATACCCTACAGCTTTACCGCACTTCGCTTTTTTTAATGCATTCAAAATCTCATTCATGTCTATCATATCGTTTTCATTCACACTGCTTTCACTGTCGTCATACTCATTTGCATTTGTACCATCACATTCAAACAGATCTTCGAAATATTCCTTCCATCTCTGTAGCACACATTCATCATTCACTAACACACATCCATCCTTGTCTTTTATCCCTTTCATACTGTTCACACTTGAACCCGTCCTCTTTCGTTTCACTTCCTTCCAAAAAATCTTCATATTTTCACTCGCATACGTAGACAATTTCTTACATTCTTCATCTTCAAGCATTTTTTTCTTCATTTTCACAACTTCACGCACTTCCTTCTTGCATGTCTTGTAAACTTCTTTCTTTCGCTCTTTTTCACATGTGTCACACTGTTTCACACTCAGCAAGTCTTTCCAAGCATTCTTCTTCTTATCTACAGCTTCTTTCACATCATTATCCCACCATGCATCGCCTTTCTTACGTCCAACTTTAGCTTCACCACATGTTTCTTTTGCACTTCCTACAAGCACACTTTTTAAGACATCCCACCTTTCATTCATCGTTAGATCATTCTTTTCGTTCGCACTCAGCTTCTCATTCACAGTTTTTACATATTCATTCTTTACACTCTCATCTTTCAGTTTTTCGACTCTCAATCTCATAGCTGGCGTGGACTTTTGTGTTCTCGAACGCCAACCGGAGAATAGATTTATTCTTGAGACGACAAGAAAATGATCCGTCTCCAGCTCAGCGCCTCGATACACTCTAGTATCCGTGGTCGCCTTCCTGAGACGAGAGTCCACACACACGAGGTCAATCATCGATCTTTCATTCCCTCTCTCCCAGGTATACATGTGGATCTCCTTGTGGGCGAAAAAGGTATTCGCCACAAAGAGATCCATCTCCAAGCACACATCAATTATTCTTTTGCCATTATCGTTCACTCTACTGTCTCCATTCATTTCCAAAACACTTTCAAGTTCATTCCTCCTAACACCCACCCATCCATTCAAATCACCTGCCAAAATCAATCTTTCATTTTCATTTTTATCTTCTGCAATCTTTCTCACGCCATTCCAGAACTCTTCCTTTTCCGTCTCTATGGCATCGTTCCCAGGACCATACCCAACTATGAGTAAGATCCTAGTCATCCCCACTTTGAAACGGATCCAGATTAGCCTGGAGCTTACACATTCATACCCTTTCATACATTCGCTCATTCTTTCCGATAAAAAAGCACCCACACCTTGACATGCGTGTTGTGTGTCTGGAACACCAGACCACAACTCGATCCTTCCATCACTTTCTTTAATACCACACCCTTTCCTCTTCGTTTCGCAGACACACAAAACATCCAAATACTTATCATTCATCATCTCTAAAATTTCGTCCGTCTTTCTCACCATCCCTCCTCTCACATTCAAAACTCCCACCCTGCATTCCGCTCTCCTCTTTGTGCCCTTCACCCACTTTGACGCGGCATGATGGGTGGCAAGCCTCATCGCTGCCATATGCGTCAAAGCGTACTACCTATTGTCTTACATTTATCTTACATTTTACCCCCCACCGCCAAGGAATACGAAAAATCCACCACCCTGTAACCCAACACCAAAACTTACAAGTAGATTAAAAATATAGGATAAAAAGAAAAGAAAAGTAAGAAACCTCCACCAAAATTAGTCAAGGTCGTGGGCCGGCGTGGTTGTAGACACGAGAAAACAACAACAATGTGACTATGAGAAGCGACAGAATACGCTAGAACAGAACGTGATTTTAACACAACGACGAAACGACAGTGACTGATGTAATTCGCAGAAGAATAACACTACACACACAAGAAACGCGGCGTGGTTGTAGACACGAGAAAACAACAACAATGTGACTATGAGAAGCGACAGAATACGCTAGAACAGAACGTGATTTTAACACAACGACGATACGACAGTGACTGATGTAATTCGCAGAAGAATAACACTACACACACAAGAAACGCGGCGTGGTTGTAGACACGAGAAAACAACAACAATGTGACTATGAGAAGCGACAGAATACGCTAGAACAGAACGTGATTTTAACACAACGACGAAACGACAGTGACTGATGTAATTCGCAGAAGAATAACACTACACACACAAGAAACGCGGCGTGGTTGTAGACACGAGAAAACAACAACAATGTGACTATGAGAAGCGACAGAATACGCTAGAACAGAACGTGATTTTAACACAACGACGATACGACAGTGACTGATGTAATTCGCAGAAGAATAACACTACACACACAAGAAACGCGGCGTGGTTGTAGACACGAGAAAACAACAACAATGTGACTATGAGAAGCGACAGAATACGCTAGAACAGAACGTGATTTTAACACAACGACGAAACGACAGTGACTGATGTAATTCGCAGAAGAATAACACTACACACACAAGAAACGCGGCGTGGTTGTAGACACGAGAAAACAACAACAATGTGACTATGAGAAGCGACAGAATACGCTAGAACAGAACGTGATTTTAACACAACGACGATACGACAGTGACTGATGTAATTCGCAGAAGAATAACACTACACACACAAGAAACGCGGCGTGGTTGTAGACACGAGAAAACAACAACAATGTGACTATGAGAAGCGACAGAATACGCTAGAACAGAACGTGATTTTAACACAACGACGAAACGACAGTGACTGATGTAATTCGCAGAAGAATAACACTACACACACAAGAAACGCGGCGTGGTTGTAGACACGAGAAAACAACAACAATGTGACTATGAGAAGCGACAGAATACGCTAGAACAGAACGTGATTTTAACACAACGACGATACGACAGTGACTGATGTAATTCGCAGAAGAATAACACTACACACACAAGAAACGCGGCGTGGTTGTAGACACGAGAAAACAACAACAATGTGACTATGAGAAGCGACAGAATACGCTAGAACAGAACGTGATTTTAACACAACGACGAAACGACAGTGACTGATGTAATTCGCAGAAGAATAACACTACACACACAAGAAACGCGGCGTGGTTGTAGACACGAGAAAACAACAACAATGTGACTATGAGAAGCGACAGAATACGCTAGAACAGAACGTGATTTTAACACAACGACGATACGACAGTGACTGATGTAATTCGCAGAAGAATAACACTACACACACAAGAAACGCGGCGTGGTTGTAGACACGAGAAAACAACAACAATGTGACTATGAGAAGCGACAGAATACGCTAGAACAGAACGTGATTTTAACACAACGACGAAACGACAGTGACTGATGTAATTCGCAGAAGAATAACACTACACACACAAGAAACGCGGCGTGGTTGTAGACACGAGAAAACAACAACAATGTGACTATGAGAAGCGACAGAATACGCTAGAACAGAACGTGATTTTAACACAACGACGATACGACAGTGACTGATGTAATTCGCAGAAGAATAACACTACACACACAAGAAACGCGGCGTGGTTGTAGACACGAGAAAACAACAACAATGTGACTATGAGAAGCGACAGAATACGCTAGAACAGAACGTGATTTTAACACAACGACGATACGACAGTGACTGATGTAATTCGCAGAAGAATAACACTACACACACAAGAAACGCGGCGTGGTTGTAGACACGAGAAAACAACAACAATGTGACTATGAGAAGCGACAGAATACGCTAGAACAGAACGTGATTTTAACACAACGACGAAACGACAGTGACTGATGTAATTCGCAGAAGAATAACACTACACACACAAGAAACGCGGCGTGGTTGTAGACACGAGAAAACAACAACAATGTGACTATGAGAAGCGACAGAATACGCTAGAACAGAACGTGATTTTAACACAACGACGATACGACAGTGACTGATGTAATTCGCAGAAGAATAACACTACACACACAAGAAACGCGGCGTGGTTGTAGACACGAGAAAACAACAACAATGTGACTATGAGAAGCGACAGAATACGCTAGAACAGAACGTGATTTTAACACAACGACGAAACGACAGTGACTGATGTAATTCGCAGAAGAATAACACTACACACACAAGAAACGCGGCGTGGTTGTAGACACGAGAAAACAACAACAATGTGACTATGAGAAGCGACAGAATACGCTAGAACAGAACGTGATTTTAACACAACGACGATACGACAGTGACTGATGTAATTCGCAGAAGAATAACACTACACACACAAGAAACGCGGCGTGGTTGTAGACACGAGAAAACAACAACAATGTGACTATGAGAAGCGACAGAATACGCTAGAACAGAACGTGATTTTAACACAACGACGAAACGACAGTGACTGATGTAATTCGCAGAAGAATAACACTACACACACAAGAAACGCGGCGTGGTTGTAGACACGAGAAAACAACAACAATGTGACTATGAGAAGCGACAGAATACGCTAGAACAGAACGTGATTTTAACACAACGACGATACGACAGTGACTGATGTAATTCGCAGAAGAATAACACTACACACACAAGAAACGCGGCGTGGTTGTAGACACGAGAAAACAACAACAATGTGACTATGAGAAGCGACAGAATACGCTAGAACAGAACGTGATTTTAACACAACGACGATACGACAGTGACTGATGTAATTCGCAGAAGAATAACACTACACACACAAGAAACGCGGCGTGGTTGTAGACACGAGAAAACAACAACAATGTGACTATGAGAAGCGACAGAATACGCTAGAACAGAACGTGATTTTAACACAACGACGAAACGACAGTGACTGATGTAATTCGCAGAAGAATAACACTACACACACAAGAAACGCGGCGTGGTTGTAGACACGAGAAAACAACAACAATGTGACTATGAGAAGCGACAGAATACGCTAGAACAGAACGTGATTTTAACACAACGACGATACGACAGTGACTGATGTAATTCGCAGAAGAATAACACTACACACACAAGAAACGCGGCGTGGTTGTAGACACGAGAAAACAACAACAATGTGACTATGAGAAGCGACAGAATACGCTAGAACAGAACGTGATTTTAACACAACGACGATACGACAGTGACTGATGTAATTCGCAGAAGAATAACACTACACACACAAGAAACGCGGCGTGGTTGTAGACACGAGAAAACAACAACAATGTGACTATGAGAAGCGACAGAATACGCTAGAACAGAACGTGATTTTAACACAACGACGAAACGACAGTGACTGATGTAATTCATCCATAGTATATGATTGATATGATTACATCCATAGTAATGACTGATGTAATTCAATAACATAGTATAATACCATGTTATATAATTAAATATCTCGATTGTGTGTGTGTGGGAGGGGCTAAAACTCTGGGAGAACTGGCAGTCTGAATCAAAATAATGGACACTTCAGTGGGTGAATATAATGCATTAAGTCGATTAATATGTGACATGTCCTTGGCAAAAAGGACATTTTATACAAATCTAAAGGCTTACTGTTATACACACATAAAATTTAAAGCAAACTTCTTTCTGGTAGCTAATACATATGGGCATACGCATAGTCTTCAACTAATTTTGGTGTAGACTATGCGTATGCCCATATTTATTAGCTACCAGAAAGAAGTTTGCTTTAAATTTTATGTGTGTATAACAGTAAGCCTTTAGATTTGTATAAAATGTCCTTTTTGCCAAGAACATGTCACATATTAATCGACTTAATGCATTATATTCACCCACTGAAGTGTGCATTATTTTGATTCAGACTGCCAGTTCTCCCAGAGTTTTAGCCCCTCCCACACACACACAATCGAGATATTTAATTATATAACATGGTATTATACTAAGAATTCTATTTTGTAAATATTATTTATTATACATTGATTAAATATTAGTATACAATTTTATATTCTATATAGTTATGCCCATGCGGTATGCCCGTTGAAGTACTAATTTTTGGACATTTTGTGATTGCCATATCTCTGTTCGTAGTAAAATCTCAAACTCCAAATTTTTGCCTCATAATACTATGGTACAGGTCTATTATGGGGTGATATTTCAAATTTTTATCTGGTCCCCCACCAGAGATATTGAGCTCGGAAAATGGAAAATTTTGAGAATTTCCAATTTTTGAAATTGTTTTTTGAAAAGAGGGGTCAAGTCTCAGACTTGAAATTTTGTTTATCTAACACAACTAGTACCTAGTTGTTTGTCAAAAAAAGTTTTGATGTGTGGACTCTTTCCCTTCGTCCAAAATCTTTCCGTGAAAATGGGAGTTTTTACAAAAGAGAGTTAAGAATGTAGACTGAAATTTCATCCCTTAAAATTATATTTAGGTGAAAATGTTTGTAAACAACCTTAAAGCTTATATTTTTATAAACAAACTGCCATTAGTTTCATGTTGATAAAATAAATAGGACCTGAGATATTTAAGTTTTCGCAAACCCTTTAAACTGCGAAAATGTCTCCGCCTAGTAAAACAAATATGGCCGCCACACAAAAACTAAAACCAATAAAATTAAAATAATTATCATTTTGAACTACCAACATATTGGGGTGATAGCATACAAAATATCATTTTTTTCTGAGATGGTCAAGCAACCATTTTATTTATTTCTGGACCGCCTGACTTGGACTTACCCTGAAGCAAAAGTGAAATAACAATTTTTTTATATAAACACTACTACTACCATGCCATCACGGCATTTACCACAAGCGGGGTAGCCAGCGGACTAACTGCGTGTAATAAACGTGCAAGATGTACTCTCCGTTTCAATTAAAACAAGACATTCAGAATAGGAGCCAAACCTCATCGCTGAGCGCTATCACTATTTTCACATAAAAAAAATTCAGCTTATTTATATTGAAAAACAGATTTGTTTTCGATAGCCACACAACCACACTCATTTTGTAGGAACTATTCTTGGTTGAGAATTTTTTTTATGTTGTACCTATATGACTAATATAATAATGAATGTTTTGTAAATGAAAGTTGGCATCCTTGTTATGAAATTGTAATGTTTTTGTTGAAATAAGTTTATACCTATTACCATTAAATTTTTATTCATCATTGATATATTTATTTCATTTTGTGTTATTCTGTGTCTATTTTATCTGTAATTTTTGAAGAGATGTCTGTTGATCTATATTGTTAAATTCTTTGCCGTTTATGAGATGAAATAAATAAATAAACAAATCAAAAAGTTTTGCATTCGTTGTATATTTTCTAATTACATTTTTTTTTGTATTGTATTGGTTTAAATCAAGTTTTGTATTGGTTTACGAAGAGCAGATTTCATATATTATTAATGTACTTATATGTTTAATGTGAGCATACCGATTAAATAGGTAATATATTTTCCTCTCACTCTTTTCCGTAAGTTTTTGAGTGTCATGTAAAAGACAGATGTATTATAGTCGTCATGTATAAAACTTTTAACAATGAAGAATTCAGCAATGAGGTGTATCGTCTATCCGAAATAACTTGAATTTGGGAGCCGTAATGGTATATATAGATAGATATTATTACCATTGCATTTTTAAAGAGTTAAGTGTGGATAATTTAAATTTTTACAGACAGAACACATAACGGTGTTAGTGACGTCATTCTTTAGGTATTATCTACCTTGTTGTCAGTAGGTGAGTCTTTAGAGAGAAGGGGGTTGGATGATAATATATTTGGGGGTGACTACATCTAGGGGACAGTTTTTTTTGTCATTCACAAAAGGTGCGACACATTGGCTTTAACAGGAGCTTTGAGGATCGATTAAAAAATGTATCTGAAATTTTCAAATATATTGTAGGATATACTTGTGAAAAGTAGTTTTTGCGCCATTGTGGATTTTTCACACCTGCGTGAGTGAAGATATTAAGAATATTACTTTATAGTCATCAAATCTGCACAACCAATAGATTGCACAAACTCCCTTTAGTAGGAAACAGGAAATGTGTACGTACCCCAATATCACCATGTCCTGTTTCAAACCATTATGTTTGACATCTGTTTTGCATAATATAATCTCAACTAATAGTAACCATCTTAATAATTGTGATGTGAGTGGCTGTCCGGTAGTGAAAGGATTCGCCGACTTTCTTCGTTTCCAGGGGGCGCCGGATTGCTATTTTTTATTCCTTTATTTCTCATATTGGTTTTACTTTGAAACGTTTTTTGTAGTTCACTTCGTGACTTGCTTTGATTCGTATAGTTGCAATCTCTCGTGGAGGCTCCTTTCATGCCCCTCTTTCTGGATGGAGAGGACGTTAGCTGCGACTGCGGGGAGGAGCAGAGTGATTCTCACCTATTGCAATGTCCGCTGATGCGGAATGCATGTAATGTGAGTGACCTGATGATGGCGAATGACAAGGCGATATGCGTCGCTGCATACTGGAGTGGCAAGGTCTGAAGT
Source organism: Athripsodes cinereus (assembly GCA_947579605.1). Taxonomy (NCBI): domain Eukaryota; kingdom Metazoa; phylum Arthropoda; class Insecta; order Trichoptera; family Leptoceridae; genus Athripsodes; species Athripsodes cinereus. The sequence goes on from OX388315.1 coordinate 18,483,690, forward strand.
CCGGATCCGAAAAGTAAGTAAAGAAATAATTGTGATCAAGGCTTTTGACAATCTATCGTCGATCGTCAACCATTACACTAAACGGTACCAGAAAACAAAACATACGCAGAGGTTTGTTCGATTTTAATAGTAGAGAAATTAACAAATTATCAACACCGGGCCATACGAAAAGTAAGTATATGTAAGTAGAGAAATTAACCATTTTGAGAATAAATAAAAACTGTGTTAATAAAGTCATCAATTTCTTAGATAACCAAGCATATAAATATTTGGTTTTTACACATTTTCACGAAGATTTTTCAAGCGCTCCTCTTTAAATCCCTTTGGGCCATGATTCCGTGGTTAAATTCACTGGAGGGTGAAATTTGATGCTTTCACTTGTTTCTTCTTATGTACATATATCAAGTTTAAAATCAACGAGATTCACTATTTTTCTGTAAAAGACAATAAAGGTATGTAGGTATTATACTTTGTTCTACAACCTATCACTATTGACGAATCATTGTAAAGAAACCACATTCTCAAATACAAATAGATAATTTGTGAATTTGTAAAAACTTGTTTTTGTAATATCTTAATATTGAGCTTCTCGAAAAAATATGTATCCACACTCCCTCTAGAACTCGGGATAATAATCTATTTTATATGCCAGCTGCGAGTACAAATGCAGGGTTACGCAGACCTCTGTGGAGAATTACATCTCTATACAATAATACGCTGACGGACGTCGATTTATTTGGATTACCTCTGAATGCTTACAAGAGACAGGTATTCAAAAAACTTACTTCCACACTTCTAAATGAGTCAGCAGGTACGCAGTAATTTCCCCCCCTCTTTTTTTTTTCTCCTTTCCCCTTGATTTGTGTTTTTTTTTTATTATTATTATTATTGTTGATTTGTTTTTGTGCTAGTGTGATGATTGAGTGAGCGAGCGAGACTGTGTATAATGTAGGCATGTTGAGATGACCGGAATGTTAGGTACCTATCTTTTTAAAATTAATTGTGGCGCATGGTATTGGATGATAGCTGATCTCTGAAAGATTAACCTTTATTTTAACTTTAATTATGTAGTTATTGTCTGTTTTGTGCTTCTATATTTATAAAATAAAATAAAATATCACATAATTATCTTCCACTTGACAAATGTAAACATAAGTAAATATTTGATAGGGAGAGATGTGAGTTTAATTATATCTTGAAAAGGTCGCAAGAAATCTGGTACAAACATTGATTATTCGCTCACAATGTTTCCGATGACTTAGACGATCCTCTTTCACAATATACCATACTGGATTCACATTATCAAAAGCTGTAAGATTCCCAAAAGAATATTAAGTTTTTTTTCAGTAATATCTATCTCTCTAGTAATAATTTCGTTTGAATGACAACGACGAAATGGGATGAGATGTTTCAATTGGTTCAGAGGTGTTTCAATTGGTTTTCAGAAGCACTCAGAATTGTGAAGACTTTTCAACCATATCCTCAAGAAAACTTTCCTCAACATTTATTATGTAAGTATGCTATTTATTTTTTTTAACAAAAATAATTACAGCAACGATATTAGAACAGAAAAAAAGTAAAACATGCGGACGATATGTTATCACTTTGAGGCAATGTGTCTTGTGTAACGAGACATAAATTCTGAATTTAAAACTAGCGGGCAATTCTAATATTTCATTTATGGAACGAGCGGTGTGAGTGTGTGTATGAAATTGCTCGTTTCATAAATGTTTAATAAGCTTTCACACCTGCTCTGCTGAAAAGTGCTTTGAAAAAAAGCCTTTCCGTGATATTAAAAACTTGCAAAACACCTCTTTGATTTGTTGTTCATACGTGATTGTATGTTACTCTGGTGGAGGTAGGGACAAAAGGTGGAAACTTGCAGGAGAACCGAAAGGTCCTAATGTTGTCACCATTTGCAAAACACGATATGAACTAGAACAATATGCATCAGGAAATGAAAAGAATTGCATTTAAACATGTAAGGTACAATCTTTTGAATCCGAATGACGTTTTATTTTCTTTTCAGGTGAATATTACAATTATCACAAGTATCAAAAATTAAATTCTTTTTAATATTTAGTGAAAATAAAATAACAAGCAAATACAATTCCTCAAGTTTTGTATAATTAATGCGTTTTTGTATACTTAATCTATGTACACTTTTCTCCTTTTCATCAATCAATGAATTAATAACCTTCACAATTCATTATTGAAATACTCTGAATATTAATGCAAAAATAATCTTCTCGATTGCCAGTTCTTGTTGAATGTTCTTTAACAAAAAAAACTTTTTATTGCCAAATGTAATTGGCATAAACTTATCACTAACATCTCCTAGCGATAAAATAAGGAACTAAATTCTCTTTAACCACTCTACATCACCCTTTTGGTTTTGTGGAATACATATTATGTACCTACGTAAAGTGGTGAGAAGTAAGTACTTCTATAGGTAAGTTAGAAAGGTAAGTGGAGAAGGGTGGATTCAGAGAACGTGTGCTGTAGGAGGAGAGGTACATATGAGACAACAGGTGTGTCAGACAAGGTATATTTCCTATACCAATATATTTTGTATCCACATGCGTCGCGTATCGTTGATGATTTTCCGTACAAGTTAACCCCGTCTGTATTAGATATTATTGTGTAATTTAACGCCATTTCCATTTTATCTATAGATTCACATTTTTTTCTTAATAAATGTATTATTAAATTGATTAAAATTTATGAAACATTTAAATATTCTACTTATTATGACTCATCATAATGCGTATTATTTATTAAACATTAATTATACGTGGAGACGATTTTCGCAGATTGAGTTAATCCTAAACAAATATATGAATCTTTTTTATGGGTAGGTACTAACAAGACGTTATACATAATTATATACATACACAAAACACATATATGTGTATGTAACACCCAGACACCTACTCAATTTTAGTAAGATATTTATTTATGTAACAAAGATGAATGTAAATAAGTTAAGATGGTTTGGGCACGTGGAAAGAATGAATGAGGATAGAATGACTAAGAAGATATATTTGGCTGAGAGGAATGGTGCTCGGAGACGCGGACGTCCGAGGATTAAATGGCAAGATCATTTAAATCAAATCCTACAGGACGGTCACGTGTTGAGCACATTGAACAGGAGAGCATGCATGAGGAATTGTATGACAGTGACGGAAGCGAAAGATGTATGCAAGGATAGAAGGAAGTGGCGCTCGATCCTTTCTGCCTACCCCGCGAGGGAAGCGGCGTGATGGTATGTATGTATGTATGTATGTTTATTTATGTAAGCCTTGCATTCTCATCATACATACATTTTACGCTATGTTGAAGTTCATACTGGGATATTATTCTATGCACCATTCACAACAATAAAACAATAGAGCCTTTATTAATAACAAACTAAATTTAATTCCCAAATGTTTTGTGAATTAAATTTAGTTTGTTATTGAACTAGGTGTTGCTCTACACACTTTTCTCGTTGATGGAATTTTTTTAATTGCTAACGATATTGTTAATTAGTACTTAATTAGTATAATAAATATTAGGTACAATATCCGAGCCAAGAAATATTCATAATTTTGATAGCTTCCTACGGTCATGACATTACTTGTGATATCATTATTACTTTTATCTTAGTTAATTCACTATCAAACATTCTCCTTTATAGCTGGTCAATTTATTGACACTATATATTATTTTATTAGATTCAGTTCTTAAAATAATACGAGGTCGTTGCTCATGACACGGCGCAACAAACTGGTTTTTGAAAATGATAAACTTAATTTCTAACTTAATATTAATTAACTTTTTACATATTATGTATTCTAAGCCAGCGATAAATAAAACAAACAACATTAAGGATTAATTTTATTCGTTCATCAATATTTAATAAATTTCATAATCAATTATCAATGCCTAGATGGAAAATGATATCATGCCAGTTGGTTCAATACAAAGAAAATGACAAAGAAAGAAAATCTTCCCTCAACTTTTGTATTATACGATTATTTTCCATACACTCTGTAATATATTACCAATAATTAAAAAGTGACGTATTAGAAGTTTCCCTAAAAAAAACAGTTTCCCAAAATACACAAGATCTATGAGCATAAAACTTTTATACATTTGCTGCCTTCAATAATATGTTACTAGTTTTGGGTACAAAGTAAATCAATTCTTCAATTATTTCCGTTTCGTTCATCAGTTTAGTATCTTTGTTCCAAAAATAGAATCAAAATAATGAATGGACCAATTTCATTTGCTTTCATGAATGAAGAAAATTCATGAATGAAAGAAAATACTTACGTGATATACGTGGAGGTACCTTTTGGAGTCAAATGACAGATGGAAAATTTACTACCTACTATATTCTCTTGTCGAAGAATGAATTAAATTATTTTATTCATTGATTTCCAAATCTAATCATTCATGTGGCCTTTACATGAATGAAAGTAGGTAGGTAAAATATCTAGTCTTGTTTTTGCTTATTTATTCCAAATCATAATTATCTAAAGCTTATACGCAATCAAAGCTCAAGAGGGGAATAATTTAAGCTTCAAAGAGTCTTAGAAGGAAATTGGATGTTAGGTGGTATAAGGTTACTGATGGCCTGGACACATCTCTTTTACAATATTACATTGAAATTTGAGCTTACAAATGTCTTACTTTAAAAGAGGTGATTCAATTAGCGTAAAGATACTCTGAATGCAGGAAGTTGGTTTTTCTCTTGTTATCTTAAAAGGTGTGTTAATAGGAGAAAAAAGAAAAGGAACGTTCATAAGACTCAATATTAATTTAAATTTTGTGGCATAAATTATGAATATGTTTATTTTATATCTTGTACTTAATTCCCATCCAATATCCTTCATAACTGCTATTCTTACGTAAAAATATTACACAAATAACCACAGAAACCGAATATGTCATAATGCGGTTAGAGTTTTCTTTTTGAAACTTAATAAACAGATTTGGGTAAGGAGATTTTAAAGATTCTGAAAGTAATATGGAATGTTCTGGAACAAGAGCTATCACTCCCGCGGGAACCATTCTGTGTTTTATTAAGGAGTATTACATAGATAGACAGAGGACAAAACCTATTCTTAAAGTATTTTGGAAATGAGGAGGATGATAGCTGAATAGGTTTTACAAGTTACTTTTTACGTAATAAGTCAATGGAAAAATACATTTAACAATTATTTATGTGTCTTTTTTGTCACATTGCTACATATAGTCGGCGAGTTCATGATACCTTCCTTTGTCAAATTTTTCAAAAACGTGATATTAAAGATATCAAATTATTTATTTTGTCCACCTTCATATAGGTACTGATGAAATAACCTACTCGTTGAGATATCCACGGGAAAAGTTATTGAGATAGTTCAAACTTCTAACGTGCTGTTTTTTTATTGATATTTCTTGAAAGATCACTTGTGCTATAAAATGATTACGGGAAATTTTTCGAATAATGCCAAGAAATTTAATATACTGTAGAATTTTTAAGACACTTTCTCCGCAAGAAAATGTTTTCCAGCAAAACAGGTTTTTTGATCTCCTGCGTAATTTTCATAAATGCACATAGGAAGTTGCATCAATTCACCGCTGACATTTTCTTTGATATCAATGGTCGTTTATTTCCGTCTTAACTCTTCGCTCGCCAACGTATCACCGGTGATATCACAAAAAACAGTGTCCTGTGCGCCAACGTCGCACCGGTGATATCGGTGACTGATGTGGTGTTCTCACTTTGGCGAATATCGCCAGGCACCAAAATATCTCCAGCCATTTGAACCGTGTGAACAAAATGACAGCTAGTCTGAAACGATAAAAAACCAGTAGAAACGATATCGTCTCGAGTTGACCACCTTCCAACTTTTCGGCCGATTGAACGATTCGCGCATGCGCAGATGTGCGCGGCGTTCGTATCTATGGTAAAGACTTTATAACCTATAAATTTTACAATGTTTCCCGCTTCGTGACAGCTGTTATCTTTGTTGTTGGTTTGTGGCGTTTGTTTCCTTAATTAAATGGCGCCTTATAACCTCTTCTATAACATTTTCGACTAAAAATAAACACTTCGCCATCTCCATCTCGACGCCATTTTGAAAACAGTGTCAAAATCAAAGCGCATCTGACAGATCGTTTCTATATTGGTGGACTGTGTGAACAGGTGTGACGATCAATGGATGTCCGGCGAATTTTGTTTTTTCGCCTGGCGATATATTTTGAAATTCGCCTGGCGATATTCGCCAAATGTGAACACCCCATTATTTACATTGTATTATATCTATATATAGGTATACTAGTATAGAAATCAACTGTGTGTATTCGACACACAATAGGCAACAGTATTATAAAATCCATGTTACAATATAATTAATAATGTCTAATAAACATCGAAATATTATGTGATTTACGATTGTTTGTTTTGTCACGGCGTATAATTGATACCTAGGTTTACCATATTGCGGCGGGCTTGAGGTTAAATTAGGTAAGAGGTCAGCCACGGATCAGATTAAAAAAACATTTGAGTTTTGTAAATTAATACCTACTGTCGACCGATATAAATGTAATTTTATCACTTTACGCTAGCCTGATGATGAGGACGGAAGCTCTAGAATGTCGACTTGCAAACAATAAAGTCCCGTAAAAGTACTAACGTTGAATTGAAGATGTTATATGTCCAAAAACAAATGTTTTTCGAGAGATTGACAACGTCTCTCGATAAAAATCTCGTTGATACATCTGCTTTCGTTTTTAATTATATTGTGATCCTACCCCGTAGAGTTCTCGGTAAAGAATTAGCCCCCAACTCTTTTATGTAAAAAGGCATGTGTTTGTAAACCCTCACAAATTAGACAATTAGAATCTAGAATCCATCGACGAGCAATGCCTTATTTTACTGAATGTCTTATTTTTAATTGGCACACAGAGGACAATCTGCATGTTTATTTTTGCAACTAGTCCACTGGCTACCACACTTTTGGGATTGCCTTGATGGTAAAGTGGTAGCAGAAGGTGTTGTGATGGTAATTAATTTATTATTTTTCACACGAATACAATGATTGGCACCAGCTGAGTAAATATAAACACAAAGATTAAATAATGTGTTCATAAAATTTGCTAAAATTACGTTGAACATTACTCTTCATACACACTCGACCTAGATTAACGTATGCATGTTTTTATTAATATCTTCATATCAGTATGACTACTGTAGCACGCAGCATCCTCGATAATATATAAATATATGTACAATATTATCGCCGACACGGACACCTGCCCGGCTAGCTCAGTCGGTAGAGCATGAGACTCTTAATCTCAGGGTCGTGGGTTCGAGCCCCACGTTGGGCGAAATGCTTTTTTATTTGCAATCTTTTTTATTCTTACTTTTTTTTGAGGTTATAAAAATTTGATCAGAAAATTTTATTTATAATACTTAGTTATTTTATTGTTTTTCCTTTCAAGAGTCTTTTCTTTAGAGTCATTTCTTTCGACCATATTCCATATAAATTTAGAATTTCAAGTAGGTATGTCTTAGACAAGGATTAAGAAAATCTCACACTAATCTTTAACACGTATGCTTAGTATCATGGTTGCCATAAATCAATTAAAGTTGCTTTGTGTAAAAATATTCAAATATTCACAAAATTAAGGTTTGTGTAAAACGCTCATAAAAAATAAATTCATACCCAATTACAATGTGCATATAGAAAAACAAATATATTGGTAAGATTTTATTAAACATTCTCAATCTTATTTAATTCAAATAAGTGAGATCACCAGTCAATACTCATAATAGTAAAGTCAAATTAAAATAATATATTTCCATAAATGCCTGTATATATAACTTACATACCTAATGTGTTTTTCCGTACAAATAATAATTATTTTCCATCTTGATAGGATATAAGAATATACGCGAAAGCATTTTTATCCGCAACTAAGACTTTTTATACGAATACAAAAATCTAATAGTAAAATGAGAATTATGTTTCATAACATTTTTTGGCATCCCTGACACAACACAATACGTCAACCAGGTTTATAATGGTAATATTGTGCGGGTATTCGGACATCAAGGGATATTTCACGGAGCGCACAAATATTTTAATGATAATTGAGGACAAAAATAAACTTGACGATTTCATCTCCTAAGCCGACCAATACAATCACAATACATACATACACACACAAACAAACTACATATACCTACAGCGATGATAATTAGTGATGAAATTGATAGTGATTTGACCGAATATACGGATAGGTTCTCCAAACTGGATCACTGGATATTCGGCCAAAGTTACGTATTTACAATGTTATGTGTTTATTTTGTTGCAATTTTTTTCTATTGGGTGCAGGTATTTTACAATTTTTGGTCTTATACAATAAAATATGTGAGCGGGTAAAAATCGGGAAACCTAGACAAATTGCATTAGGCGATCGACTACAAACGAACTTTTCGACAATGTATCATAACATTATAATATTAATATATTATGTACATTGTCGAAAAGTTCGTTTGTAGTCGATCGCCAAATGCAATTTGTCTAGGTACCCTGATCATTCTAAAAAAATCAGGGAGTAGGAACCTGCTCGTAAAAAACTCTAAATTCGTTGATATATCAAAAAAAAATTGATTTTAATTTAACAATTATGCGCTTTCTGGCTAGATTCTGAATCACTACCCGATATCTCAATTTCAGTTTAGAGAAGATTATTGGATAGTGTCATTATTATCCGTACCTAGGAAACTACCGTTGCAGGAAAGTCTATTAACTGACTTTCTATGCTCTCCAGAATAAGGTTATAGGGCGTTAGAAATAAAAATCTGGTTATTTGGCAATTTTTCGGTATCAGGCCGGTAGTAAAACTAAGCCGGATAGAGTGGATAGTAAAATTAAAATTGTATAGGCTGGATACCAGATACGGGACCGTATATCCGCTTCATCTCTATGCCAATAATATTCTCGTGATTGTAATAATATAATGTGCACGAGTTTATTCCGGAAGCAATATGTTTCACCTAATGGCTCGATTAGATAGTGTGTAAAAACTTACACCATACTCCGTTTCTTTTGATTTCATCAACTGACATATTCATTATCTTTTTAGACTTCGTCATATTTATAATATTTTACCAAGTTATGAGCGTCCCGTCATAATAAACGATATTATTTACTGTACATTATCGTAATATTTTAACGGGGACCCACACACGACTAAATATTGGAGCCAAATTACCTACAAGACACTATTTATCATAAAGGTAGGTATCTAGGTATATGGATGGAGTACCTAATAATGTATTTATCAGTCTCACCACGGCGACGTCTTTAAATAAGTACTACGCACCTATGAATACCTATAAACCAATGAGGTAAAAAAAAAACTCGTTATTATCTTAATTCTGAAAAAGAGCCGATCAAGATAGAGATGTCTACGTTGGTGATCTGTTTCAGTAGTCAATGAAAGATTTTGATTGTCTAATAAAGACTTAGTAATGAATAAAGATCATTATATATTTTTTAATGTACCTACTACAATAAAGAAGATGGATCCTTTTTGGGGTTGCTGTTACAGTTACATTTACCTAGTTTGTTTTATTTTATTCGAAGTAAACGCAGAGTTATTACAATTTTTAATATGTTGAATACAAATTACCATGGTGAACCACCACTCTGAATGTCTCTGGTTTCACCAATAATTGAAAAACCATGTGTTATGCATTCAATTTAAAACTTCATAAGCCGGCATTCTGTAGCCAACCTATTCCACCTTCTAGAAATAAACTATTTATTTATTGCGAGGGTGTTTGGATATATATTTGGGTTTATTGTAACTACATATTCATCTGTAGATAGTGACACCTGGTGAAGAGAACAGTGTTTAAAATAGATATGAGAAAGTTCTTTAATCAGGAGTGTACGGGAGTATGTAGGCAAACACTATGAACAAGTTGAATAATGAGATGGATTGTTTAAAATATATACGTTGTGATGCTAATAGACTAATAAGACACCTTTTCTGTATCTCTATTGCTAAGTATTCCGTTGAAATTAATTAGTGTTGTTGCAATTAGTCTGGCTGATGATATTGCAAATTCCACAAGTCTAATTTGATTGAATAAAGTCGTCTGAATAATCCTGGTGGCTTGCTGCATCAACACTGGAAAATGAAACAAATCAACCGCGGCCAGGTTATTTCCAGGAATCCATCAACGATCACCTCTGCGTGTGGTGTGTCAAATACAGGATGACCAGTGAAATAATGACGAATATTTTATTTGTGAAATCTTAAAAGCTTTGACATAAAAAAAAAACTGATATTTCATCGAAGATTGTCAATGATCCAATGATGACTGTATTTTTTATTCCATTCTGGTAGCTTAACAAACTATAATTTATGATGAAAAAAATCCTCTTTAGTATACCTACCTACTAATATCTCATTACAGAATATTGTGAATGTTGTATTGTAAAGTTTAAGAACAAACTAAAAATAACCTCATTGTAGGTACAGTAAATAATCACTCGAATACATGTTTTTTTTTTATTTATTTTTTGTTTGGGTTTGCAGATATCAAATATTCATCTCACAATAGGTGATCAGAAACTTAATCTTTATGTAACGGTAATACTATGAGGGTTGTAAATTAAGAAATAATCAAATCACATTTTTCAATTATCAAGAGAATTAAACAGAATAAGCTGTATGTTTCAGTATAAATGTGAGGTGCTCATTAGCTTGACTGAAAAATTCCTAACTTAAATTCAATATTTTAGTCTTTACAGAGTTGTATATAAAGATTATGACTATCAGCTCTTTTTATCAAATGTGCGGGTTGAGTTAATCACAGAGTTGTTATGAAATAGGAGTAGGTATATGGATTGATTTGACTATTTTGTTAACTAAGAAAATGAATGAAACATTTTCTCGTTACATTCACTACTTTATACAGATGACTTGTTTGTACTAAGTCCACCGTGTTCTCGGTGGACAGGAACAATATATTACACCACTGCATATTCTGACTGGCGAACCTCATCATTTATTTGATGAAGTAGTTTGTAGATAACTCTACCCACCAACAACGAATCGCTGCATTTAATTGCTAACTGCTGTACCTGTCTTGTGTGACTCATGTGTGTGACGTAAATAGTACATATCTGTATCTCTATACACAATAATATCAAGAAAATGCATTTAGAAATGAGACGTTTTTCATATATTTCCTTAACGTATTTTCCAAAATTTCACGAAATACACAAATGTCAAAAATACTGTAGGTACTATACAATACTTCACTATATTATTTTATTTAGTTATTTAAACATATTTTCACAAGTACATTTTTTTATTTACAATAGTAGGTAAGTACATATAAAAACACTTTTTATAGATTAGCCATACTAGCCTCATGGTTGTGTTGTGGCCGCATATACCGCGCGGGCGTCCTCAAACCCTTTCTTTTAAATAAGAATATCATTTTTGATATTTTTCCCCTTCCATTCGTTTCACATGACCAAATCATCTCAATTTATTTACACGCATTCTATCAAAAACGCTCTTCTCACATCTTCTAATTCTCCTGATATCCTGATTCTTCACTACATCACGCAATGCAATGTAAAAACGCATTGAGAATTAATTCACTATACTTACTACGAACAAATTGCGTTTTTTTGTTAGCTGTTCAATAGAACACAAAAAATATGGATGAAACGATAAATAGAAACAATTTGTAATTTAAATACTTTAATTTTGATGGTGATATTAAGATTTTAGAAATGTGATGAAGCAAACTTAAGTCTGCATTTTTAATTGATACTTTTGAAACTCGAAATAAATAAAACAAGCGTTTTATTCTTCTATTGTTTTATTCGGTGAGAGAGACGTCTTTCGTTTTATAAGGACATTGTCAATCTGATTTTAAACATAGAACAATATTCATATAAATAAAAACAATATTTACAATAACAATGATAAGAGAGTATAGTATAATATTATAATGTGGTATGTATCAAACGGAAAAAAATATTTCTATATTTTTAGTTGTTATGTATAAATACCATAAATATTGTGCCTTTATGAATAGTAAAATACCTGAAGTAAATACTAATTGACTGATATCTTTTATTTGTAAAATTTATTGTATTACAAACATGTTGGTACGTTTATTTGTTTGTTTCATTTGATTCAACAGTCAATCGTGTAAAATCTGTTGTAACACAATCAAAATAGAACATAACATTAAAAAGACGTGTTGAATGTTGAAGTGTCAAGCGCCTTTGAGTTTTTTACCTTGCATTCTCTGCATTTTAAACAGCGTACTGAAATATAAAACAATAAAATAAATTTCAGACATTTCGCTGAATGCAATATGTGTTTTGACTGCGAATAAGTTGTTTACTAAACACAATCTTAAAAACTTGAAATCAGAAATTACTCAACGTCACTTTGATTATTTTGAAAGACATTTTGCGTATTTTGAAGACTTTAATCTACTATTGTAATTTATTTTTTTAAATATCAAACACACTGTAGAATATTATACTCATTCAGATTCACAGACAATGCAAAAAACCGTTTCATTTGATAACAATAAAGACCATTATTTTTCTATTTTTTTTCATTTTGTGTTGTGTAAACCATACTTATGTCAACATATTTTTATGAGCTTTCAGCGAATATCATACTCTAGTTTCATATGCTCTGTGGGCAATCAATCAGAACTAAATCACGTTTTAAAGGGATTTCTTCCCTAAGAAGCGAACAGAATCAATTAAACTGATCTGAGTAAAATTATTGGTCTTAGTTAAACATCTTCGAAGAGTTTTTTTTTTAAATTTCCGTCTTCTTAAAAGACTTTAATAATAATATTTGAAAGCTATTGTTTGTTATATTTATCACACAGACAAAGCAAATATTAGAAATTACAATACATATTCATATTTTCATGGCTATCCATTAATTATTTTCTTCTAATTTGCTCACATCTAAATGTTTAATGTTTATTTTTACCTGCAGCTGTTAATTCATATTTTATTATTTTTGTCTATCAAATTGTTTTGTCTTTGTAATTTGTCTAACGTGCAAAAGGCTCACACCATGTACAAGTGATAAATAAATGAACTATACTATACTATACTATACTATACCCTCACGCCGTGTCCCAAGTGGGGTAGGCAGAGAGAACGGAACGCCAAACAGATCTATCTTTACACACTTCCTTCGCTTCCTCCACATTCATACAGTTCCTCATACACGCACGTCGGTTCCTCTTACTCAACACGCGGCCGTCCTTGAGAATTTGATCCACGTGATCAAGCCACGTGGTTCTCGGACGCCCGCGTTTCCTCACACCCTTTCTTTCAGATAAGTATATCCTCTTTGTCATTCTTTCCTCTTTCATTCGTTCCACATGACCAAACCATCTCAATTTAAATAAAAATAAATGAATAAATAAATAAATTTCTTCGACAATATAAATATACTTTTATTATTATTAGGGTTTGTTAGAAGAGTTCGCAACTTAGCGATAAACCTGCCCTCTGAATATTGATTGTATTTAATTTGAATTTATACCTTCTATGGAATTGTTTGTAATCAATGTACAGAAAAAAAAAACAATAAATAAAATATTGCTATTACTTAGATGATTCTTGCTAGGATCATAACAGCTGAAGGCCAATGCAATCACAGCAGATTACTAACTAACAACGAACGATGTACATAACTACGAGTTATTACATAAAACATATTATTATGTGCCTCGCGAAATAAACAGCATTAGGTTAATATGAATGACAATGACTAGATGAATACTTTTTTTTAAAACAAAACTGGTGTTTGTTTTCTGTTATTTGATAAAATATTTAGTTTTTTCTACCGACATTTTAAAGCTCGCGCGTAGTTACAAGTATGTTTTGGCAGATGTGATTTTTCCGATGATATTTATTGTCATTCTTTGGTTATACCTTCCCATTACATTGTGTAAACAAGACTTAACGCGAGCTGAAAGTATTTACAAATTTATTATTCATTTTATAATTGGAATCAACACTTTATCCGCTATTTTTGACATATTTATATACAATAATTCAAACAATTATCATAATTCGTTTCTTTTGCCTTAAATCTTGCTCATAGAAAACAAATATTAGAGGATTTTAATTTTGTATTTTTTTTACGTAACATTAAAAAGATTCTAACACATAAACATGTGCGCAAATATTTAAGTATCTTCACTTTTACGTGCTACGTATTTTCTTAACCTGTCTTTGTTATTCCAGGTGTTTCAATAATGCGTACTTAATTTTATTTAAAGAGATATTTGATTATAGAGAATGTGTTTTGCAGGAATGCAGTAATTGTCCCATATATTTTTAATATATGTAAATTAATGATTATGTTTTGAACAAATCATGGATATCAATCTTAAATTTATTGAGCATATAACATCTTTAACAAGCAAATAATTCATAGTAACTAAATTCCATACAAAATGCTTAAGGAAAGACGAAAATAAAATAACTGAGATTAAAAGTAGCGTTAATCACGGATCATCATAAACCGTGTGTTTACCTTAGAAAAAAGAACTTGTATTTTTGTTATAACTCCGGTTTCTTAATTATGTTTTTCTTTTCTTCTTTTTACGATTCCGTATTTAACCAAGGGATTAATGTCTTGTGTTCATATAAATATTCTAAAAGCATATAACTTTTTAATCACGCCATTACTGTCGCTTTTTCAGAGAAGTTTACTGCTTTTACGTGACTATATTAATGTTTTGATTACGAAGTTTTAAAAAAATAGTAAATGAAATTGTTAAAAAGTCGTTAAAAATGGAATTTTGTTACCTACTTATAAGTTATAATAAAACAAAGTAATAAAACTATGAACTTGTATAATATTTTGTAGAAAATAATTGATAAGGAGGAACATACGTTGAAGTATAATCTTCTCACTTGACTATGTGATACTGTATACCTACTATGCAATAGTATTAAATTCGTTGACTTTACTTTGGCTCCTAATATTTCATGACTCATGAATTTATTAATTCGTTCCTTGTGTTTATTACTATACGCTAGTATTAGAGAGGACACAATATTTTTGATGAATTTCCGAAACCTTACAGAAAACTATATGTTTCGTGAATGTGGAGAAGATCGAATGTTGTTGAAATCTCTCGATTGAGATAGTCTACCAGCAAGCTTCCAACTACCTCATATTTCTACCTAATAATAAAATGTTTATAATTAAAATTCATAAAAAAATATTTTGTTTTATTCGAAAGTTTGCAATACTTAGGTACGTCTCTTACTTCCTTGTACGCGATTTTATCGTAAATTCCAGAAATATTCACGTAAAATCGTCAATATTACGTTACCTACCTAATTATTATGACTTTGATGATTGCATAAAAAACATAATTATGCGTGTTGTTTTTGCCAAGTTAAAGTGATTTTTTATTACCGTAATACTGGTAAATGTGCGGTTTATTTCGTAGTGAAATTTTGTAGTTGATAGTGCCTATAAAATCGTATATTTAATAATTTGAGCCTCTTGTCAACATAAGCAGCACTTAAAAAATTGTCACATTCAATAGGCTTTTGGTTTATTTGAGATATTTTATGAAGGTAGTAAAATTCGTAAGGGGTTTAAGACTACACACTTAAAAATTATCAAATTAAAACTTAATAAAAGTGATTCACTTGAAAAAACTTGATATGCATTGCTAATTAATTATGACGGAAAACATTATGATGAATATAATATTGTTTTGTTGATACGGGAATATTTATTTCAAATAATAGAGTTCGCAAGAAAGTCTAGAAAAATCCAAATATTGATGCATCTATTTTTATGTACCTATATATCTACCTGCACTTAGATACTATTGTATGTATTAGTGAAAGTTAAATAAACAATGGCAGGATTATAACTATCCCATATAACAATGAGAGTTCTGGTGACTACTCACTTAGCAGCTGGGTAATTTTATTTTGTTGTAACTTTTTCTACAAAAATCTTAATGGCTTTATGATATTCCCTTTTGTTTAACAAAGTGTTTTGTTTTTACATCTGTTTAATAATAATGACTAATGTCCGCGCTAGGTATAGTAATATTTTAATTGTAATTTATTTTGTATGATTTTTGATATGATGTATGTGATAATACATTATGAGAGATCCTAAAATATACCTAACCTGTGTAAATATTGCATATAGTAAATAATTGAGTAAAAGAAATGTTTAAATATGTAAAAATGTAAATAATATAGTAGGTAGTTAATATTTACTAGTATGGAAAGAATTAATTTTTTTATAATTATATAGATGTGTTCATCCAATGATTAATTGTATCACTGATTCATTATATCTAATAAATATCTATCAAGTCACCCGACTTATGGGATATTGTCACTATATTGGAAAATATAATTTGGACTTAATATCTGGCATTGAGATAGGTATAAAGAAAGTTTTGCATATAAAAAAAAAAAAAAAAACAATTGTAATTATAAATTTGATTAAGGACGTATGTAAATAATTGGATATTATAAGAAAAAATAATGTTTGATATGTAAATAATTGCTTGTTGATAGACAGAGGTGTACACTAATAATATATAATGATTTCAATAATATATTATGACGATATGTTACAATTGAGATTTGTTTTATATTTAAAGTAGATCGAGTATGTAAATTATAAATTGATGTTGCTAAGTAAATTGTATCGGTAGGTATAGGATCAAACTTTATGATAATCTTAGAGTCATAACTATTGTTTTAAAATTCTACGATACCTATGTATATCAAAAGAACATGAAAATGTATTTAATTAAATAAATTGTTGTTTAGAGATGTAGATATCTAGGTGAAAATTGATTGTAAATAATTTTGCATATGTTAAGATAAGTTATGTATTTGTTCCATAATTCAAATGTATGTAAATAATCTTGTTTGATAATTACCTTCCGAAAAACGGCTGTAACTTCAAGAAAGAAAATCATCGCATTTTAATCATTTTAATATTCTTCATATTATGATAAAGCAATCAAATTTAAAATACATACTATTTTATACTGCCATTGAAGAAAAGTACAAGGACATAGAAAGAGCAAAACAATTTTATTTCTGTCTCTGTCTGCCGCCCCGGAGAACTATATAAGCCAGCGCAGTTCAAGGACGAGAGTTCAGAAGTTTTTCAACATCCGTGCGCGTAACACCGATATAGTACTCGCCTTGTCTGCTAGGTATTTACGATATACAAATACCTAAGTAAGAAGTGATCCATCGAAAGTGAGAAATAAATTGAAAAGTGAATTTCATTATTATCATCAGAGACTATTTTTTTTTAATTTGATTGCAATATCATATATTCGACGAGTGATTAATAGACTATTGATAAAATATTCCATTGTGAAGTTGTTCATCGGGAACTATATTTGTGCACTGCAACTGGACTCTTCGTGACACATATATAGACATTGTGTTAATTGTACTACAATCGCTGAGGGTCGCGCCCTCGCGTTTAGCCAGCGCAACGAAGAAGTAATTGTTTTTTTATTTATAATTTTTGTACATTACTTATATTCTATTACTATATGATAATAGTACTTACATGTTTTTTTTTTTTTACTGTGTGAACACGTCAGTATTATTGTTTGTGTTTATTTTGCATTGGTCCATGCATATAAATTATTCCCTTGAATAAATCGTATTTATTATTATAATTATAATATCTTTTTTATTTTTGTATATTAGTACCCACCTACTTAAGAGGAACTTTTCTTGTAACGTGGCCCCCAAGCTAGCCGTGGCAAAGTACTACCACGGGAGCTCACGTTATATTGGCGGTCCCAACGTGGTGGATTTAGCGAAAAAATACCTATTATCGGTATAATCGCTAAAACGAACCTGATTATTTGTATTATTGTTTTATAAAATTAATCGTTTAAAATGTTTCCTCTTATTGTGGGTGGTGCAACTATAGGCATCGGTGGATTTTTATTATTGTTTAAATATGTATTTATGTCTGTCGTATCTCGTGAGGACTCTAGGAGTTCGGGAAGAACTACCACGGAGTCCGGGGAAAATTCAAATACGTCTAGAAGTCAACATGAAGAGGAGAGTCAAACGATACAGCGCGAGGTCATATATGTAATGAACGAAAGGAGGGACGGCGTTCCAATGAACTTCGAGGGGAGGCCTGAAGAATCTCCGGAAAAATTCATTAGGTATTGTGAGGCCTATTTCAATAAAGTAGATGTACATGAAGATGACCGTGTTGCAGAAGTAGCTAAAAAGCTTAAGGGATCGGCTATGTTTTGGTGGCAGAGAATAGGAAGTAACCATTTTAGGTGGCACGTATTCAAAAAGCTCTTTTTAACAAGATACACCGGTGAGGAATACAGGGAGAGCCTCAAATCACATTTCTTGACAAATAAACAAGACAATCGTGAGTCAGGAATTGCATTTCTCGGAAGAAAAGCACGGGTATATTCCAACGTGTATGGGGATAAACCTTGGAAACACGCATCACTCCTACATACTGTCGGACTTATGACTCTGAAATATCGCGAAAGAATCGGAAGAAACGTCGGGGGTAGTTTTGACGAATTATGGACAAAGGTGAATGACATTGACTCGCCAATCGAAGCTCTTCATCAGGAAACAACACACAGGGAGGAGAGAGAAGATGAGCAGATGGAAAGAGGCGATAACAATGTGCAACACAATACAAGATGGAACGGACAGTACCCACGGTACAACGGAAATAACTCTCGGAATAACGGACGCAATTATCGTAACTATCGAAATAACGGTCGCAATCATAACTCCTGGAACAACGAACAAAACTCGCAAAGCTTTCAGTATAACGGACAAAACACTCAGCATAACGGACAAGATTCTCGACGAAACGGACGAAATTCTCCACATAACGGACAAGCTTCTCAATCTAATAATCGGCCTTTAAACGGACAACGCCCGGGTCAAGGACAGTTCGGACCTCGTCCAACCCAAGGGCACCGCGATTAAGAGATACGGCCACCATCGAAGAACCCCACCCAGACGAAGAGCCAGCAGTACAGACAGTTATTGTCGAAGCGATGATACACTCGGATGGTGAAGGAAGAGGAAATAGGAGTCTCCAGAGTGAACAAAGCGTGGATAACACATCCCACGGACATATCCAAGTGGAGGATATGCATGTTCCAAGGAGGCTGCCTGTAGAAGACTTCGATGCCATTGAAGTTGAAGTAACTCCTGAGTGTAATATCATCACCAACCCTGGGCGTGTCGTTCTTCCTAAGATAAGAATAAAAATAAGCGGCAAGGAGCGAATTGCATTGGTGGATTCAGCGTCATCCCACAACCTTATCAAGTTATCCCTGGTAGAGGGAAATGTACAAAATACATCCATAAAAAAATTGCAGTTGGCAAATTTCGGTACGCGTATGGATGTACATGGAACGATTTCATTGAGGATGCAGGTACAGGAGGCAATAATGGAGGAGGAGTTTTTGGTATCAGAAGATCTCCGGGAAGACATAATTCTTGGCATAGAATGGTTGGCTAAACATCAGGCAGTTTTGGACCTGTATCGAGGATGTTTACATTTTGGAAGAGAGGAACGGATGACAACGCACCTTTTGCCAGTAAGAAGAGCTGGTATCGATTCAAGAAAAGTAGAGTTTCCAGAACTACCAGCCACATTGTCCAGGACCGAACATGAAGAGCTGAACGAGATTCTGGATGAGTTTAAAGATATCTTCTTGCCATATGCTGGACCTGCGCCGTTACAACCTCACACCATCACACTGCGGGATAATGCACCTATTAGACTTCCACCTTATAAGCTGTCAGATGCTAAGAAACGTAACCTATACTCCCAACTAGAGGGAATGCTGGCAGATGGAGTAATTGAGGCAAGCAGATCTCCGTACAGCTTTCCAATCGTTATGGTTCCCAAGAAAGGCAAAGACGAGTATAGATTTTGTGTAGATTACCGAAAACTGAATGACGTCACCGAAGATGCAGCTTCTCCCTTACCTATCATTCATGAGACACTTAAAGACTTGGGCAACGCAAAGTTATTCTCAACAATAGATTTACAGAAGGGATACTGGCAGGTGCCAATGGATGAGGATTCCAAGATTTATACTGCGTTCACCACGCCTGATGGCGCGTCATATCAATTTAAAGTTATGCCTTTTGGTTTGAAGGGTTCTCCTCGAACTTTCCAGAAAATTATGTCACAGGAAGTACTTGCAGGTTACTTACGAGAATTTGTGCTTGTTTACTTAGACGATCTGATAATATATTCACCAGATTGGGAGTCACATAAACGTCATCTACGGTTGGTTATGGAAAGATTACAACAGTATAGTCTTCGATGTGCGGCCGATAAATGTAAACTTGTCACCAAGGAAATAGACTACCTGGGCCATGTCGTAACAGCTTCCGGAAACCAGGCACAAAAGGTTCACGAGATTAGCGTAATGGACACTCCTGTCCCAACAACCAGAAAACAATTACGCGCTTTTTTAGGTTTATGCAACTGGCTGCGGGAGTATATACCTCGTTTCTCTGAATTAGCAGCACCACTTACAGATTTGTTAAGTGTTAAAAGACCATTTAAATGGAATACACGTGCTAACCAAGCAATGGAGCGTATCAAGGTTGAGATGACTAAGCCAAAGACCCTATGCAGACCTGATTTTACCCGAAAGTTTATTTTACAAACGGACGCTAGCATGCTGGGTGTTGCAGCAGTATTATTTCATGAACGTTCAGATGGTGGTAGAGATGTTATCTCTTATGCAAGTGCTCGTTTTACTGACGCTGAGCGAAAATGGCACTCCAATGAGCAAGAAGCATGGGCCGCAGTGTGGGCCATCAAAAGATACCGTGCCTTCTTAGAAGGTAGACATTTTATCTTGAGGACCGACAACAGAGCCTTAACATGGTTGGACAGCGCCAAGGATGAACGAGCCAAGTTTACAAGGTGGGCATTGCTTCTTCAAGAGTATAATTTCACCATTGAACATTGTCCCGGCGAGAAGAATCAACTTCCGGATTATCTTTCTCGTAGCCCCGAGCAAGTTCTTACTTACCCAGATACGGAAATTAGTAGAGCCATGTATCCAGCAGTACACCAGGAAGGCTGGAAGACAGGATCCAATGTTCCACAAGTGATGCATATTGAAGATGAATTAGGATCGTCACGTCAACATCAAGCTTCCAGTGACGAAGATATTATTATAGGATTAGCAGATAAAGTGCGTATGGCTCAGAGATCTGATGTTAGGATTATGAGGCTCATCAGTAGCTTAGAGCATCAAGTTTCGGCGGACAATTCCAATCCCAATACAGAAAATCAATTTTATCGATTACGTGACGGTTGCCTTTATCGTGCTATGGAAGATGGTGAGACAGAGAAAATGATCGTACCTAAATTTATGATCTCGAAAGTGATCAAAAGTTATCATAATGGGTGTCGAGCAGGACATCCTGGAGAGAAAGAGACGATTAGAGCTGTCCGACAATACTATTTATGGTCCGGAATGAACAGTGATATACGGCGATACGTAAAAAGATGCATCGTGTGCGCAAAAGCAAGAGCTTTGCCCGACCGTCCACATGCTCCCTTAGGAGCATACCAAGCACAGCATGCTTTTGAAATTGTAGCAGTAGATTTAATGGGGCCTTATCCACGATCATTGAAAGGAAACAAGTGCCTACTGGTAGTCACCGATATGTTTTCCAAGTGGGTGGAAGCATTTCCAATAAAGACTGGACAAGCATCTCAAATCGTAAGGATCCTGGAAACGGAAGTATTCTCACGATATGGTTATCCAAGGGCCATACTCTCAGATAATGGACGACAATTTATACATAGATCATGGAAGTTGGCCATCGAGCGTTGGCAATGCCAACATTGGACCACTGCAGTTTACCATGCCAGAGCGAACATAACGGAGAGAAGAAACCAGGAAATCAAGAAGGGATTAAGGATTCATCTTCTGAATAGAGAACATCGTCATTGGGATGAGTGTTTACCTCGAATAATTGGAGCGCTTCGAGGTCGACGTAACGACGCTACAGGAGTAACCCCATCACAGGCCTTATTAGGATATGAACGGAAGCAGCCAGGAGAATGGGCACATATACCTGCATCGGATAACGATCAAGTGGAACAAGCACGTGACCGCACAGACGAGGATAACTTAATACGTCAAAATCAAGCACGTTATTGTGAAAAATATGCGTCTGCGACGACCACCATACCTAAATTTACCACCGGTCAAGAAGTCATGATGAAAGAACATCCTATTTCAAATCACTTAGCTGGGTTTCATGGAGGTTTTGCGCCAAAATGGTCAGGGCCTTACTCTGTTTTGATGTCGGTTGGCCGAGGAAACGTATATTGGATTGACAGACGTGGAAAACCTATCAAGGTTCACGTAGATAACCTTCGATCAGCCCCAAACACTACGGAAGACATCGAGTCTGTACAAGAGGAAGTTGGCGGAGAGCTATTAGAAGAAACGGCTGAGTAAATATATTATACGTGTCTCTTAAAAAAAAATCATAATCGTTGTAAATTGTAATTGTAAATACCTAGTATCCTTAAATCATCGCGTGTAAATATGAGTGCAATATAAATAATTCTTTCATAATTAATCAATTGTAAATATATAAATAGTTAGGTAGGTGCGTGTATGTAGAAAGGTAGTTAGTGTAAATATTAGTTAAACTGCGCAGTTTAAGTAGAGTTTAGGTAAGCTTAGGATAACATGTAGGTAAGATAAGTGTTAAGTTGTAAATAAT
Source organism: Athripsodes cinereus (assembly GCA_947579605.1). Classification (NCBI taxonomy): domain Eukaryota; kingdom Metazoa; phylum Arthropoda; class Insecta; order Trichoptera; family Leptoceridae; genus Athripsodes; species Athripsodes cinereus. Next base: position 18,506,549 of record OX388315.1, read on the forward strand.
TGTATATAATAGATAGGTAGGACTGACGTGTTCACACAACATTAGTTAAGATGATCTGTATATAGGCTATAAGTTGGCAATAATTATGTTTTTTATTTTTTGCCTAATATGTGGTGTGCAGATGGGATAATACAGGTGTGTTGCCGATAATATTATCATTGAGCATGACGGTCTTACTCATTCTCCGTCGAACATCTAAATAAGAAGAATGAGTTGGCGCCTATCGGGTTTAGAGTAAATTTTTAAATATATCGGTACATACCTTGGTTATCTAGTTTGCACACATTATTGATTGTATATGTAATAATTTAAGAATGATGTTATTTTTTCGGGACTTGTAATTGATTAAGAATAATTAAGGTATCATTGAACATAATTTTTCCGTCAAGAAGGGGGTGTCGAATTTGATATGCATTGCTAATTAATTATGACGGAAAACATTATGATGAATATAATATTGTTTTGTTGATACGGGAATATTTATTTCAAATAATAGAGTTCGCAAGAAAGTCTAGAAAAATCCAAATATTGATGCATCTATTTTTATGTACCTATATATCTACCTGCACTTAGATACTATTGTATGTATTAGTGAAAGTTAAATAAACAATGGCAGGATTATAACTATCCCATATAACAATGAGAGTTCTGGTGACTACTCACTTAGCAGCTGGGTAATTTTATTTTGTTGTAACTTTTTCTACAAAAATCTTAATGGCTTTATGATATTCCCTTTTGTTTAACAAAGTGTTTTGTTTTTACATCTGTTTAATAATAATGACTAATGTCCGCGCTAGGTATAGTAATATTTTAATTGTAATTTATTTTGTATGATTTTTGATATGATGTATGTGATAATACATTATGAGAGATCCTAAAATATACCTAACCTGTGTAAATATTGCATATAGTAAATAATTGAGTAAAAGAAATGTTTAAATATGTAAAAATGTAAATAATATAGTAGGTAGTTAATATTTACTAGTATGGAAAGAATTAATTTTTTTATAATTATATAGATGTGTTCATCCAATGATTAATTGTATCACTGATTCATTATATCTAATAAATATCTATCAAGTCACCCGACTTATGGGATATTGTCACTATATTGGAAAATATAATTTGGACTTAATATCTGGCATTGAGATAGGTATAAAGAAAGTTTTGCATATAAAAAAAAAAAAAAAAACAATTGTAATTATAAATTTGATTAAGGACGTATGTAAATAATTGGATATTATAAGAAAAAATAATGTTTGATATGTAAATAATTGCTTGTTGATAGACAGAGGTGTACACTAATAATATATAATGATTTCAATAATATATTATGACGATATGTTACAATTGAGATTTGTTTTATATTTAAAGTAGATCGAGTATGTAAATTATAAATTGATGTTGCTAAGTAAATTGTATCGGTAGGTATAGGATCAAACTTTATGATAATCTTAGAGTCATAACTATTGTTTTAAAATTCTACGATACCTATGTATATCAAAAGAACATGAAAATGTATTTAATTAAATAAATTGTTGTTTAGAGATGTAGATATCTAGGTGAAAATTGATTGTAAATAATTTTGCATATGTTAAGATAAGTTATGTATTTGTTCCATAATTCAAATGTATGTAAATAATCTTGTTTGATAATTACCTTCCGAAAAACGGCTGTAACTTCAAGAAAGAAAATCATCGCATTTTAATCATTTTAATATTCTTCATATTATGATAAAGCAATCAAATTTAAAATACATACTATTTTATACTGCCATTGAAGAAAAGTACAAGGACATAGAAAGAGCAAAACAATTTTATTTCTGTCTCTGTCTGCCGCCCCGGAGAACTATATAAGCCAGCGCAGTTCAAGGACGAGAGTTCAGAAGTTTTTCAACATCCGTGCGCGTAACACCGATATAGTACTCGCCTTGTCTGCTAGGTATTTACGATATACAAATACCTAAGTAAGAAGTGATCCATCGAAAGTGAGAAATAAATTGAAAAGTGAATTTCATTATTATCATCAGAGACTATTTTTTTTTAATTTGATTGCAATATCATATATTCGACGAGTGATTAATAGACTATTGATAAAATATTCCATTGTGAAGTTGTTCATCGGGAACTATATTTGTGCACTGCAACTGGACTCTTCGTGACACATATTATAGACATTGTGTTAATTGTACTACAATCGCTGAGGGTCGCGCCCTCGCGTTTAGCCAGCGCAACGAAGAAGTAATTGTTTTTTTATTTATAATTTTTGTACATTACTTATATTCTATTACTATATGATAATAGTACTTACATGTTTTTTTTTTTTTACTGTGTGAACACGTCAGTATTATTGTTTGTGTTTATTTTGCATTGGTCCATGCATATAAATTATTCCCTTGAATAAATCGTATTTATTATTATAATTATAATATCTTTTTTATTTTTGTATATTAGTACCCACCTACTTAAGAGGAACTTTTCTTGTAACGTGGCCCCCAAGCTAGCCGTGGCAAAGTACTACCACGGGAGCTCACGTTAAACTTTTAGGTGCAGAGATATTTTTTTGGTATTTATCATATATAGATGAAAAAGTTAAAGAATTTTTTAATTCATTAAAAGAACCAATCATATGTAGATATGATGTCCAACCCATTATTATAGTATTTTAAGACAGCCAACCTTTCAATTATTTGTCACTGTATTTTGGTATTCTCTGAATATCTCATAAAAAATACTATTTGAATCACAGTTGAATAACACCTTCACACGACAATGAAACTTTGATGTCATTGTCGAAAATTGTCATCTCATCAAATAAATACCTGATTCGATTAATAACTTAACTTACCAAATACTTATAAGCGCTTGGTGGATCTGTCATTCAAACTTATATTAATAGACGTTTATAATAATAATATTAATAGACGTTTAATATCTTTAATAAATTAGTATCTATTTCGCTATTAATTATATAGCTCTATAAAACATACGTTTGATGGGCCTTGATATCCTCATTAAATATGTGATAATAATATTAAATAGGTGTATATAGGTATAAATATAATATTCCATCATATCGCCAGAGACTATAAAACTTGGAATTCAGGTCTGCCAACGGATCAGGGTAATCGTCAAATGATTTGGATACTATTAACTAATAGAAGATCTATTTACATACGGCACAACTGGAAAACATAACTTATAAATATTATCATGAATTTATGGAGTTTTTCAGAAAACAAGAACGTACATAGAAGAAAATGATATTTATAAAAAGATGGAAGGAGACACATTTTTTTTAAACAATAATTTATTTATTTATTTGATTCTTCACTGTACATTGTTTACAATAATACAAATTAACATAGAAAATATCATTTATACAACTCAATGTACAGAGGGCGAGTTTATCGCTAAAATGCGATGTCTTCCAACTATCACGTAATCCACATGCAACTAATCTTTGTTTAAGATATTTTCTAAATATAAATACATAAAAAAGTATATATTCTTCAAATAATGTCATTTAATTAATAGAAAAAAAACAAAACACATTTGAAAATAAAATTTATTATGAAGCTTTTCTTATTTTATGTACCTACAATACAATGTCTCAATTACGATCACGAAAAACAAAAGTTTATTTTTTATTCAACACACTAAACATAAATCAAAATTAATAAAAAAACCATTTGCACAATTATTCACCTTAGTTCATTATTTTGAAGAAAACACTCTTTCACAGTACAAAGACCTATCTACAGCCATTCTCATAGATAAAATTAATGTTTAGACTTGGTTAACAAGTCATGTATGATTTCAACCCTAAAATAAAAAAACTGACGCACAGAACAATTTGAATTTCCTGATTTAATAAAGAACTCCTAAACAAAACATTTTATTCTATGATGTGATCGTTCAATATTATATCGAATGTTACACATACATAATCAACATAAATTGACATTTATAAAGAATATTCTTTGTTAGACATAAAGTTGAAGCAATGCTTCTCAGTACCAGTTATTCAATTTCATGTAATTATATATTAAAAAAAAAGATATATCTGGGTTTTTGTTATAAACCTAAATACAACCTTATGTACCTTTCACAGTAAGCTACTAAAAGCTTGTGTCGTGAAAGGGGAGTTTGCCGGCACCTGGTATCGAACCACGGACCCCATGTTCACGATGGCGAGACTCTACCTCCAGGCTACCGACGAACTCAATGGTACGCGTTATGTACTTAGATCTTTAATATCTATTGTATTTTCCCCGATTCGCTTGTCTGATGTTATCCATTTACAGCAAGCATTTTAGTCCCAAACAACTCATGAAGCTTAGGAGTATGAAGGGAGCTAAAGTAGATTCCACTTATACTCACAATAAATGTTAACGTTGCTTAGTCAGGTATAATGTTTGGAATAGTATTTATTCCTTATTTCTGAGTACGATTACTAATGATGATTTGAATAGTTTTAATACTCTTTTATAACAAAACAGTCAAAAGAAAAATGTAAACAGGTGTGATGGAAGCGTTGAAAGGAATTCCAGAAGTGTCATCTAATAATTGTGACGTCAGGTGGTTACTACCCATTAGGAACATAATACACCAGAGACAAGAGTATTCTAATATTTGTGAGTCAAAGCGAAACTATGCTATGTAGGATTTCGTCCGAAGTAACTGATGAATATAGTCTTGTAGTTCTCGCAATGTTTTTTGTAAGGCATGTTCACCTATCTTGAAAACGATTTAAATTTTGTGATGTCAATGTATAAAAAATATATGTCAAATTTTTACCACTTTGAGTTGACATCGTTTAAGTATTAGATATTATGGATGACCCTCAGTATTTTTATAAAAGTTTGGTGTTTACAAACAGGTGAGCAACAATTGTAATATTGTAGAAAAAACTTTGAACAACTATATTTAAAAAAAATACATTTCGAGACATTATGTAGTTTTGCTTTGATATACACATGTATTGCCAGTAGGAGCGGCGTTTTGTAATAAATCATTAAGGATTTCCTACTCATGTCATGTTTTCACGGAATATATATCACACCTGTCGTTGAGTTTTTTTTTATTAAATTTATTTATATTATTATGTTTTTTAATGTGTGTTTTTCACGTGGAAAATTGTTATACATCTAACAAGATTTATTATTACTTTTTATCTATCTTGGAGAAAGAGAAAGGAAAAGACAGAAAGATTTATTTTAATTTGTGTATCTTGTAATTATTTTATAATCAGACCTACATTTTGTAGGTTCCAATGTGTTTATGTTTATCAGTTTTCAGTAATAAAATATATTATTATTGACAAAATTCCTCCTACCATTACGTTATTTTTCCAAGAAAAAATTACATAATTGATTGTAAACTTTTTTGAATAGCAAATTTTAATAATGATCATTATATTATAAATATAGTTTTGTTGATTCCTGAACACTCTTAACAAAAAACTTTAAATTATTACTTCTTCTACTTTACAACTATACTGTTACAGCATATTCCATAAGTAAAGTAGACAGCAGATCAGCTGCATGTCATAATCATGCAAACAATCTTCTCCATGCCAATGAAAATAAAGACATTAAGAATGAGAGGTAGTTAACTTTATCGCCGAATTAGAGTTGTAAAATATCTGACAAGAATTCTTATAACTATATTTTTTACGGGTGCGCCACGTTAAATAAATAATGTTTTAAACAATACTTTCCTAATTAATTTATTAATCTAAATCAGGTACACAATAAAGTATATAAAATTAAATCACTTTATAAATAATAATACTTTAAACACAGACAGTAAAAAATACACTCAATTATTGCAATATAAATTATTAGATCTGAGAGAGTTTGATATCTATCCAGTTTCTGAACGATGAAATTCGAGCCCAAACAGCTGGATATCCTGGAGTAGCACATCCATATGACCAAGAAGTTATTCCCACGAGTGTATTATCGACAACCAATGGACCACCAAAGTCTGAACGGCAAGGACCTTTTCCTCCTTCTCGGATAAGACCAGCACAGATCATGCGTGATGTGATTGGTGTTCCGAATCTACTATAAGCTTCTTTGCAGACATCTTCACCGACAATTCGAAGTACCAGTCTACGAATTGTATTAGAATAGGTTCCTTCTTCCTATAATGAAAAATAATTCTAATTTATATCAGCAGTATTACAAATAATAACACACCTAGTCATACTTAATGACTGGAAAGGTAAATTTGAATATATATACAATCGTACTCATATATTTATACTTACAGTCATTCCCCATCCAGATGTTTGAGCCAAAGCTCCATCAGAAACGATAAAATCTTGTGAGGCGAGATTAATAGGAATAGTTGATACGGTGAACTTGATGTAATATGACAATACTACAATACTGACATCATTATCAAAAGCGTCAACATCAAAGTCTTCATGAAGAATAATGCGTTCACTAGGAATAAGTTGACCACCTGAACTGTGGAAGTTGGATCCAACGCGGATGTTCAGATATGAAGTAGGCATACTGAAACAATACAATCGATATACTGGTAATGACATAATGAAGTAATAAGTTTCTTTTAGCTCTAGGACCTTCATTTAGTTAATGACATCATCTAAGGAAATTTTGAACTGAAACAAAGCAAAAGGAAATAAAGTGCATGTAATGTACTTACTTTGTTGTGCAATGAGCAGTTGTTAAAATAATATTTGATTTCACAATGGAACCACCGCAGAAGAATTTCCCTTCAAAAATAAGAGCAGCTTGGTAAGGCACTTCCAGAATGGTGGTCACTTCTCCTCCTGAGATTCTTGGGACAATTGGAGACACTTCTTGAGTTTTGTGTAAAGGTCTGATTGGCAGGTAAGCAGCTATAAAAAAATATACAATACAATGAAAAAATAAAATCAAATAATCCAATAATTTTGTTTTCACTAAATGAGTAAAACTCCATTTTTAAATTAAAAAATTAATAAGTAAAAAATACTTAAGAGTTTTAAATTTCTTCAAAAAATAATCCAATGTTGAGACACGATCAAAACTAATATCAAAATCAAGTCAATTAATGTTAGTTTCTCACCATTGCTTACTGCAACTATAGCCACGAGGACAACAAATCGGAACATTGTTAAAAAAGTTTTGTATTTTTGCAAAGAACTATAAATTCGTTACAAGTGATCTGAAGACTTCAGAAGCGCAAGAGAAATGTGAAGATGATAGAGAAAAAATCGTATTTATACTAAAAAATAATACTGATAACAATTGTTTATGAGGTTATCACAAATTGGTGACAATCGCAAATTTGTATTGCTGGTTGCAATTTTTTGTTATTAAATTAATTTTCATAATTACAGTGATTGATACACGCGTTCGATAACATATTTATCCATTGCCTGTCTCTACGTATGATTCTTATCAAAATCAATTACAGTTATATTATACTTAATACGTAATTGTTGTTCATAATATTGATCACGCCGTCTTTTATCCATTTTCTCCTGCATGCGTGTGAATACGTGTCAGACAGTAATATTTTGACCCCATCAGTTACTAAGTAGACTTTTGTTATTAAATATTTATCTATATCAAAATCTTGATGAGTCCACAATTAATAAATACATATGTATTTGTATTAAAGTTGTTTGCCTTGGATTTCAGTTATCAATATTTGAAAAATACCTGTATTATGGGAATTAAAAGCAAACAGCAAGCTTGCGTTATTCATTTACATTATTTCCATTGGAATCTTTAAGTATTGGCGATATTGAAAGATACTAGTTGAAATTAAAATTTTATTTCATCTACCTGAAGAATTTACTCATATTTCTTTAACAAGATTATCAATAACTTGTCGAAGCATTTGCGTGAATACAAGATTGTAACCGTTAGACCAGAAAATTGTACAACACGAGGTTGGTAAAGAATTTAAAACAAAATAATTTATTGCTTGACACAAATATTCTTATGAAGAAAATCACTCAGATAATGGTTATTGTTTATCGCTTTTCTAGCTGACACTTATATTTATTTTCAGAACACAAAACCATTGCTTCAAACTTATTGTTAACAAGGCCCGTTAAAATACTTCCTGTAATTTTTTAATGTTCTTTCCTTTATCTTAATGAATAATCATTGTCAGCTTGTACATAATTCATTACTTATATTTTTAGCACTGGTAATGGACAGTGTTGTGATGAATATATCTGTATTAGCAAACATGCTCGTTTTCTTATGATTTGTGATGCATAAAAGATTTACTTTGGTAATAATAAATCGTTTTACGTTTTGTGAAATATTATAATTACTAGGTATACTCACCTAAATAACCGGTGATAAAGCTTATGAAAATAAAAACACCTACCTAAATAAAATATTAGCTAGACTCATCAAAGTACCGATTTATTCACCGTTGAACTTTTATGCACAAAAGCTGAGGTATTTAGCTATTGCTTTACACGTGGTGTTTTACGAACAGGCTTCAACAATACTATTTTGATGGTTTTGTCATGCAAATTATGCACCATGTTAGCTACGTACTTTTGGGATTTAAATAAATAAATAGATAATATTAATAATTAACTTGGTTCATTTATATTCAAGAAAACATATAATACTGATCAATTAAAATTAATTTCTAACATACATAAAAATATTTTCACATCTTCTACCGATACACATAGCCATCCAAATCCGTTTGGGAAATGCCGTGATTCATGCCTCAAATAAAACGGAGACCTCGTGTGTGTATACAAATTAGTATTTTGACCTTTGTATCACCAAGTTTAGATAATTTCATTACCATAACAACAACAACAAAAACAAAAAATGTAACCACGCTATTTCTTATCATAACCATGTAAAAATATTTGGGTACATAGGGTATAATTTAAATAAAACACTTATTTGTAGTATATCCACGGTGACTTTTTATTGGACGCGAGCCGGCTTTCAAGAGCTTCCGCTCTCATCATCAGGCTGGCGAAAAGTAAAAGACTTACTTACTTTTATAGACTTAGGGGGAAGTCCTACAGTACCGACACCCTGAGGTTTATTTATAATAAAATAAAAATCCTCTCGGATATATGCAAAATACCCATCGATATGTGTAAAGGAACTCTTGTACTATAAATAAAAATAATAAAATATCGATATATTTAGAAATTATCAACTTTATTAACAAAATTACAAGACAAAGAAAAATCAACTTTAAAAAAATTGGCCTCCAGTACCGGCCAGCATAAATTTCAACATTTATTTGAGGCAATAATCGTAAATATATTGATTTGATAGCTCTGATACGTTTGCACAAGCTTCATGGACCCAAGCATTGCAGTTTCCACATTTTATCCAATCCTCATCATTTAATACCACTAATTCCATCATTCAATGTTGTTCTTGGTACATGATAACGATCTGCGGCCTGACGCGCCGCACTCATTTCATTACTCAGTACCTTTTCCACGGTTTTTCGCATATTTTCAGGATCCCATGTGCCCTTTTTTTCTTCATCTCACCATTATTTTCATTGCCAAGCATCTTGGTGTATCTATAAGCAAAATAAATTACACAAACATTAATTTAAATAGTGGCCGGTACTGGGGGACAATTTTGTGGCCGGTACTGTAGGAAACGAGGTAAAATATTATTTCGACATAGCGTAAGACTGTGCGGATAATGATTGATTTTCAATATATTTTATAATAGCTATATAAACAGTCAATACATACCAAGTTTGACTTCTTTAGAACTCGTCCTCAAAACTATAGCAATCACTCACAGAACTTTAACCGTGTGTCGCACTTTCACTATATTTAACACAAATTTTAGCACTGTCAGGAAGCTTGTCGAAATATGTCGCCACTGAGCGAGGCATATGCTTGTGAAAACGTATTACTTGAATTGAAATAACTGTCTCAGCGCTATCCGTTGTAGAATTTTGTAAATTGCAACTGGCCGGTACTGGGTGCCGGCCGGTACTGTAGGACTTCCCCCTACTTTTCGCCAGCCTGATGATGAGAGCGGAAGCTCTTGAAAGCCGGCTCGCGTCCAATAAAAAAGTCACCGTGGATATACTACAAATAAGTGTTTTATTTAAATTAATTCAACATGAATTTTCACCAAGTACCGTCGGTTGAAAATATCAACTTTACATAGGGTATTATTCTCATAGATAGATAGTTACTGAGACTACTACTAAAAATCATTATCATTTTAAAATATTAGATACCTAAATAATAATTGATTATGTTTTTTTTTACAATATACTATACGTATCTATTTCTCATCTAATCAAAATTTCTGATTAGTTTCTATCACAGTAACTAATGGTAACAATTAGTCATGTTTTCAGACATACTTACACTTGTATGAAATCGAATGTTATTATTATTATTTTGTCATTATAGATATAGGTAGATAACTCCCTAGTAACGAAATGAACTTCAAGTTATCTAAAATAATTTCGAAGTTTTAGTAGCGTAATTAGACATAACCAATCATTGGCGTAATCAATATTCATATCATTCCACTAAATAACTAGCTGTCTGCTTATTATTACTATTTCAATATTAATTAACACATCCTGGAAGACATCTATTTTGCCTAGATGATGATTTGTATGCTTGGCGCCGTTTTACAATCGTTTGACCGTCTCCAGATCGATTATTTGAGTATTACTTATTGATTTTTTATTAGGGAAGCAAGTATTATAATATTATTTGTATTTTGAAAATTATTGTTTTTTTAATAAAAGATACATATATCTGGGTTTTGTTATAAACCCAAATACAACCTCATACACCTTTCACACTATTATTTTTATTACATATTATATATAGTTATTAATGCGGAGGAATCAGGAGAATGAGCGGATGTGAGAGGAGTGTTGTGGACAGAATGCGTGTAAACAAGTTGAGATGGTTTGGACATGTTGAGCGAATGCAAGATGAAAGGATGACGAAGAGGATGTATTTATCTGAAAGAAGGGGTGTGAGGAAGCGCGGATGTCCAAGAACCACGTGGCTTGATCACGTGGACCAAATTCTTAAGGACGGACGCGTGCTGAGTAAGAGAAATCGGCGTGCATGTATGAGAAACTGGATGAATGTAGAGGAAGCGAAAGAAGTATGTAAGGATAGATCTATATGGCGTTCCGTTCTCTCTGCCTACCCCTCCTGGGACATGGCGTGATGGTATAGTAGTATAGTAATAGAAGTAGGTAGTAATAGTAGTTATTGATTTTGTTGCACAGAATCTAACTGCATTTTTATGTCCACTTTTTTTCATAAATATTGAGATCAAACAAACTTATAAAACAAAAAGCACCTGACAACTAAATTATTTATCTATCTTGTAACCAATGTAAATAAATAAATATTTATCTGTGATTTTTCTTGTTCCAAACAATATGATTTATTAATTATTCATGATAATCAATTTTCTAATCTTAATTGGACAGTGTTAAGTAGCGCAGTAGACGACTTAATAAATAGATTAACAATCATGATAATAAAAAATGTGTACCTTTGTATTTTGAAAATAATTTTAATTTCGTATATATTATGGTAAACAATTATCTAAATACTTCCTCGTTTTATCGTTATAGTCCCTATATAATTTTAATCATTTTTTGTCCTCATGCAAACTAATCGATAATGAGTGATTCATGTTAGTCATGACTTAGTAACGAAATATTTTGATAATAAGATGAAATAACGAAATAAATAAAACAATTGTTTTATTCTACTAATGTTTTAATATGTGAGAGAGACGTCTTTCGTCTTATGAGGACATTGTCAATCATTGATTGACATGACATGACATGACAATGTCCTCATAAGACATTAGACGTCTCTCTCACATATTAAAACATTAGTAGAATAAAACACTTGTTTTATTTATTTCGATATGGAATTCTACTACCTAAACACCGACACAGTGAATAAGATGAAATAATTATGTAGATACGTAATTGATTTTATTATTTATTTGAACCTAAGTAATAACCGTATACCTATTCATTAAATTTATCTAACATATTTATATGAAGAACTGGGTTGAATGTCTGATTTTGAGCGAAAATTTATGCTTTCAACACAATAAAAAATGTGTAAAAATACAAGCATCATAATTTATCTGTGGAATGGATATTTCTAATAAGTATTGTCTTATTCATGTAGGTATTAGTGATATAACGAATATTCGTATTCGCATTCGCGAATATTCGCATATTTCAAAGTATTCGCAAAAAAATATGCGAATGTTTTGCGAATACTACTTCGGTAATAAAGTATAGGATATTCGGTAAAAGTACCGGATACTTGCCCGGTACATTGTAGAAAAAGGTACTGCAAGAAAATGTTCTTTAAGAAAATCGAGGAGTTTTGAAATATTTTAAATTCCTATACCAATGAGAAAATTCGGTGACGGGAGGGGGGGGGTAGAAATTTAAATGATTGTGCAATATTATAGAAATCTAAGCAAGTCAATATTCGCTATTCGCATTCGCGAATATCCAAAATCGCACATTCGTTACATACCTACTAGGTATGTATTTAAATAATTATAAAAAGAAATACATATATTTTTCCATTATTTTTCGCATATTCATATACAATGATCAGTCCTACCCCTCCGTAGAATATGTGGCGTTTTGCAATTTCACTTACATATATCAAGTTATACATTATTATTACTTGTTTATTTATTTTATTCTTGTTTGCATTATTTATTTTAACTACATATATGTTTTAGAAACAGATCTATCTTTACACACTTCCTTCGCTTCCTCCACGTTCATACAGTTTCTCATACACGCACGTTGGTTCCTCTTACTCAACACGCGGCCGTCCTTGAGAATTTGATCCACGTGACCAAGCCACGTGGTTCTCGGACGCACGCGTTTCCTCACACCCTTTCTTTCAGATAAGTATCGGGTTAGTTGTAAAATATTGCGTCTCTGTGATAAACTCCTCCATTTTACAAAAAAATATTTGTACTAACCATATTGTACTCCTATTTCTGCTTTTTATCATTGATTTAAGAATTACATTGTACAAAAAAGTTAATTGTTGAAAAAGTGATAGGCAGGTATATAGATAGAAAGGTAATTTTGTATTATTGAGCGGTAAAACGCCTAATATTGTTGAATACATAAACATTAAATTGTGCATTTTTACATAAAAATTTCAGTCATATGGTTGGTTTACTTGTGAAATGTATGCACGGAACGAGACATAACAGGGATCAGTCATATGGTTGGTTTACTTGTGAAATGTATGCACGGAACGAGACATAACAGGGATCAGTCATATGGTTGGTTTACTTGTGAAATGTATGCACGGAACGAGACATAACAGGGATCAGTCATATGGTTGGTTTACTTGTGAAATGTATGCACGGAACGAGACATAACAGGGATCAGCCATAATATGGTTGGTTTACTTGTGAAATGTATGCACGGAACGAGACATAACAGGGATCAGTCGTTTGAAATTGCTTTGGAACAAAAATCTTCATAGATAATAATATTATAAATTTTAAGAAATAATAAAGAATAAATTGTCCACATTTTTGCCGAGATAAATGAACTAATGAATGAATATTATTTAAAATGCATATTTTTTAGGTTTGTTTTGCGGAAGCTATGTACACCAAAGTGTGGGAGAAAAATAAACATAAAATACTTAAACATTCAACACGAAATGGGTTGATACAATTAATAAAGAAATCACTCGATTACTATAAATTTAATTCTACCTTGGATTTTCTTTACGATGTCACTTAGCACAGATCGGAATAAAAAAAATACGGAGAAAATCATTAATGAATTTTATTGAAACGTGTTTGGGAAAAAGGCAGTAAGGTGCGTTTTAAAAACTTTTCAATTGATTGAATGGGTTGCGGTATTTCATCAATACCCTAACCAAATAACGACTTTTCTAAGCCTTGTATTATATTTTCATGTCTTGATTTTACATAAACTTACAAAAATTCAAATTACCACCATATTTAAATTTGTGAACATAAATAAAAAAGACACAAACACAATTTAATATATACACCCGGTCACAGAAGATGTCTCCCACTCTTTTATATAAGTTTAAAAGTGTCTTGTAAGAGGCAAGTATTCATAAAACATCACGTTCACGACATGTAACATCTTCAGTTGGCGATGAGGTATGCCATCCTTCCAGAATACCCTAATTTCTATTGGCACAGAACTCTGAATTAATAAAATTCCCAGTTATTCTGATTTTCAGTCAAAACATTCTGAATGTACGAGTTTTAAAAAGTCATTAATTATATATTCTAAGAAATCCAAATTAATCTTTTCCACGGAAAATTTTCAACTCAAAATTTCGTAGCTTATTGTATTTTTCTGAAACACGGACGACACTTTTAAATAAACATAATTTTCTTCGTTGAGTGTGGACATCTCATATAGTTTACGAGGAACTTCAGTTCAAAAGACTTTTTTTTTTAAATTAATAATTTATTTTAATTCACGACTATTGTAAGTTATATTTCCTCACAGACTTATTCAATATTGCAACTTTCGTATACCTATGATTTATAACTTATCCTAAACTTCTTTAAAACAATTTCGCTAATTATTGAAGGATTTTATGGAACAGTTGCGTGATATATTTTTAATTTTGTCAGTTAGTGGTTTTTTTTTTTTTTATTTATATTATTTTGATTTTGTTAAATGATGTTGATAAAACAACATTATGACTTATCAATCTGAGAGAGTTTGTCATCAATCCAGTTTCTGAATTCCGATATACGAGCCCAAATAGTTGGGTATATTGTTGGGACTCCACATCCTGCAAGTGTCCATGAAGTGACTCCAACTAAAGTGTTGTCAACCACTAAAGGACCTCCATAGTCAGCACGGCAAGGTCCAACCTTCCTTTCTACTTCTTCTATAAAACCTGCACACATCATTCGAGGAGTGATCCATTTTCCAAATATACCATAGGCTTTCTTACAAGTTTCTTGGTCTATAGTTTTAATCATAACTTTACGAATCAGCTCTGAATAGACTTCCTCTTCCTGTAAATGAATAAAAAAAAGTTAAGTAATAAAACACTTTGTCTGTCTTAAGGAGAGCAGGGTCAGTCAACTGCCTACCTATCAAACGAAAGATGGCATGAAGGAATTGGTTTATGAAAATATACATTTTAAGTTTGGATACGAATCTTCATCTCTTCTTTGATGAATATTTCTATTGCCCTTATCCATGCATAACATGAACATCACAGTGATTTTTTGCGAGAAAATTTATAGTGAAAACTAATAAACACCAAATACTTGTTTTTAGTTACTTACGGTGTCTCCCCATCCAGATGTTTGAGCAGGGTATTCTGCTGGAATAATCAAATCTTTTCGTGCAAGAGCAATGGGAGCGGCTGACTCACTAAACTTGATGTGGAGAGACAGTACAATAATGCAGATGTCGTTGTCATAGCTGTCGACGATAAAGTCTTCATGGAGAATAGTATGGCTGCTAGGAATCAGCTGACCACCCTTATTGTGATAGCTGGATCCAACGCGTACATTTAACTCAGAAGGAGGCGTGCTGAAAACATAGAAATTATGTACTGTTTTTCTGTTTATTATTTTTTACTTTTATAAGTATAATTCTTTACTGAATAATGACGTCATGTTATAGCTGAAATAGTGAGATATAATATAATTATTTGCCTTTTTACACACGCAATGATTCTTACTTAGTTGTGCAGTGGGATGTTGTTATAACAGCGTTTGATTTCACAATGGATCCTCCACAATAGAAGTGTCCTTCAAACAAAAGAGCCGCCTGGTATGGGACATCTTCAATAGTTGTAACTTCTCCTCCTACAATTCTTCCAACTACAATATTTGGATGTGGGGGTAAGCCATACAATCTTACAGGCAAAAAAGCAGCTGAAATAAAACCAATACTTCAATGACAAAAGTAAGATAATAAAAAAAAAACAGTATACTAAGAAATTTAAAATACCTCAAACGTTCGAAACAAAGCCCCTAAGTTGGAATAAATATATCAGAAAATTTATTTATAAAGCTCTGTTAAAGTGGAGTAAGCACAACTTTGTATGTAAGTTTTCACGTAGCAAGAGGAACCTCTGTATCAATGGACTGGTTGAAAAGGGATTTTATTGTGTTTCCAAGTGAATTGAAGAGGTGACTCATATTTAGTATTATATTTTAACATGTTAATAGTAGTTGAAGGTCTAATTTCATCAGAAAAATCGCTGATGACTGGTTGCTAAACGGCTAGTACCTACAGAAAAAAAAACTGAAGAATTTTTGGGGGGCTTATAATCAGCAGCAGACTGTAGTAAATGTAAGCAGTAGACTGTAGTAAAATAAAAAAGTAATTTAATAAGTAATTGAGAAATTCTTACCGTAGCTTGCTGCGATAATAGAAACGAAGAAGAGAAAGCGAAACATCGTCCAAACGTTGTATACTGCGTATGCACGAGAAATCACAATATACGCACTCCAGACAAGTGATATAATTTTATA
Source organism: Athripsodes cinereus (assembly GCA_947579605.1). NCBI lineage: Eukaryota > Metazoa > Arthropoda > Insecta > Trichoptera > Leptoceridae > Athripsodes > Athripsodes cinereus. The sequence goes on from OX388315.1 coordinate 18,523,083, forward strand.
GTACCTAATTGGATGCGGGTGCAACATCTTTTTATACTGAAATATGATGCTTGATAATGTTTTCAACAAGGATATTGATTTCTTATTGCTTATCTTTAATTGTATTTTCATTCTAATGAATATACCTAACTATGCCATATTATGACTATCGCATATTTTCAATTACCTGTAAAATGATTTGTATAAATATGAATAATATCCGCGTTTGAAAACTGCAGCTAACAGCGTTATTTTTTTTTATCAAACTACCTACTTGTTGAAATCAACCGAAAAAGGGAATCGATTTTATCTGATGCGGATTCGATTTTTTTAGTCTCCATTGCAAATACATGTACCTTTATGTCTGATTTTGAGCGAAAATTTATGCTTTCAACACAATAAAAAATGTGTAAAAATACAAGCATCATAATTTATCTGTGGAATGGATATTTCTAATAAGTATTGTCTTATTCATGTAGGTATTAGTGATATAACGAATATTCGTATTCGCATTCGCGAATATTCGCATATTTCAAAGTATTCGCAAAAAAATATGCGAATGTTTTGCGAATACTACTTCGGTAATAAAGTATAGGATATTCGGTAAAAGTACCGGATACTTGCCCGGTACATTGTAGAAAAAGGTACTGCAAGAAAATGTTCTTTAAGAAAATCGAGGAGTTTTGAAATATTTTAAATTCCTATACCAATGAGAAAATTCGGTGACGGGAGGGGGGGGGTAGAAATTTAAATGATTGTGCAATATTATAGAAATCTAAGCAAGTCAATATTCGCTATTCGCATTCGCGAATATCCAAAATCGCACATTCGTTACATACCTACTAGGTATGTATTTAAATAATTATAAAAAGAAATACATATATTTTTCCATTATTTTTCGCATATTCATATACAATGATCAGTCCTACCCCTCCGTAGAATATGTGGCGTTTTGCAATTTCACTTACATATATCAAGTTATACATTATTATTACTTGTTTATTTATTTTATTCTTGTTTGCATTATTTATTTTAACTACATATATGTTTTAGAAACAGATCTATCTTTACACACTTCCTTCGCTTCCTCCACGTTCATACAGTTTCTCATACACGCACGTTGGTTCCTCTTACTCAACACGCGGCCGTCCTTGAGAATTTGATCCACGTGACCAAGCCACGTGGTTCTCGGACGCACGCGTTTCCTCACACCCTTTCTTTCAGATAAGTATCGGGTTAGTTGTAAAATATTGCGTCTCTGTGATAAACTCCTCCATTTTACAAAAAAATATTTGTACTAACCATATTGTACTCCTATTTCTGCTTTTTATCATTGATTTAAGAATTACATTGTACAAAAAAGTTAATTGTTGAAAAAGTGATAGGCAGGTATATAGATAGAAAGGTAATTTTGTATTATTGAGCGGTAAAACGCCTAATATTGTTGAATACATAAACATTAAATTGTGCATTTTTACATAAAAATTTCAGTCATATGGTTGGTTTACTTGTGAAATGTATGCACGGAACGAGACATAACAGGGATCAGTCATATGGTTGGTTTACTTGTGAAATGTATGCACGGAACGAGACATAACAGGGATCAGTCATATGGTTGGTTTACTTGTGAAATGTATGCACGGAACGAGACATAACAGGGATCAGTCATATGGTTGGTTTACTTGTGAAATGTATGCACGGAACGAGACATAACAGGGATCAGCCATAATATGGTTGGTTTACTTGTGAAATGTATGCACGGAACGAGACATAACAGGGATCAGTCGTTTGAAATTGCTTTGGAACAAAAATCTTCATAGATAATAATATTATAAATTTTAAGAAATAATAAAGAATAAATTGTCCACATTTTTGCCGAGATAAATGAACTAATGAATGAATATTATTTAAAATGCATATTTTTTAGGTTTGTTTTGCGGAAGCTATGTACACCAAAGTGTGGGAGAAAAATAAACATAAAATACTTAAACATTCAACACGAAATGGGTTGATACAATTAATAAAGAAATCACTCGATTACTATAAATTTAATTCTACCTTGGATTTTCTTTACGATGTCACTTAGCACAGATCGGAATAAAAAAAATACGGAGAAAATCATTAATGAATTTTATTGAAACGTGTTTGGGAAAAAGGCAGTAAGGTGCGTTTTAAAAACTTTTCAATTGATTGAATGGGTTGCGGTATTTCATCAATACCCTAACCAAATAACGACTTTTCTAAGCCTTGTATTATATTTTCATGTCTTGATTTTACATAAACTTACAAAAATTCAAATTACCACCATATTTAAATTTGTGAACATAAATAAAAAAGACACAAACACAATTTAATATATACACCCGGTCACAGAAGATGTCTCCCACTCTTTTATATAAGTTTAAAAGTGTCTTGTAAGAGGCAAGTATTCATAAAACATCACGTTCACGACATGTAACATCTTCAGTTGGCGATGAGGTATGCCATCCTTCCAGAATACCCTAATTTCTATTGGCACAGAACTCTGAATTAATAAAATTCCCAGTTATTCTGATTTTCAGTCAAAACATTCTGAATGTACGAGTTTTAAAAAGTCATTAATTATATATTCTAAGAAATCCAAATTAATCTTTTCCACGGAAAATTTTCAACTCAAAATTTCGTAGCTTATTGTATTTTTCTGAAACACGGACGACACTTTTAAATAAACATAATTTTCTTCGTTGAGTGTGGACATCTCATATAGTTTACGAGGAACTTCAGTTCAAAAGACTTTTTTTTTTAAATTAATAATTTATTTTAATTCACGACTATTGTAAGTTATATTTCCTCACAGACTTATTCAATATTGCAACTTTCGTATACCTATGATTTATAACTTATCCTAAACTTCTTTAAAACAATTTCGCTAATTATTGAAGGATTTTATGGAACAGTTGCGTGATATATTTTTAATTTTGTCAGTTAGTGGTTTTTTTTTTTTTTATTTATATTATTTTGATTTTGTTAAATGATGTTGATAAAACAACATTATGACTTATCAATCTGAGAGAGTTTGTCATCAATCCAGTTTCTGAATTCCGATATACGAGCCCAAATAGTTGGGTATATTGTTGGGACTCCACATCCTGCAAGTGTCCATGAAGTGACTCCAACTAAAGTGTTGTCAACCACTAAAGGACCTCCATAGTCAGCACGGCAAGGTCCAACCTTCCTTTCTACTTCTTCTATAAAACCTGCACACATCATTCGAGGAGTGATCCATTTTCCAAATATACCATAGGCTTTCTTACAAGTTTCTTGGTCTATAGTTTTAATCATAACTTTACGAATCAGCTCTGAATAGACTTCCTCTTCCTGTAAATGAATAAAAAAAAGTTAAGTAATAAAACACTTTGTCTGTCTTAAGGAGAGCAGGGTCAGTCAACTGCCTACCTATCAAACGAAAGATGGCATGAAGGAATTGGTTTATGAAAATATACATTTTAAGTTTGGATACGAATCTTCATCTCTTCTTTGATGAATATTTCTATTGCCCTTATCCATGCATAACATGAACATCACAGTGATTTTTTGCGAGAAAATTTATAGTGAAAACTAATAAACACCAAATACTTGTTTTTAGTTACTTACGGTGTCTCCCCATCCAGATGTTTGAGCAGGGTATTCTGCTGGAATAATCAAATCTTTTCGTGCAAGAGCAATGGGAGCGGCTGACTCACTAAACTTGATGTGGAGAGACAGTACAATAATGCAGATGTCGTTGTCATAGCTGTCGACGATAAAGTCTTCATGGAGAATAGTATGGCTGCTAGGAATCAGCTGACCACCCTTATTGTGATAGCTGGATCCAACGCGTACATTTAACTCAGAAGGAGGCGTGCTGAAAACATAGAAATTATGTACTGTTTTTCTGTTTATTATTTTTTACTTTTATAAGTATAATTCTTTACTGAATAATGACGTCATGTTATAGCTGAAATAGTGAGATATAATATAATTATTTGCCTTTTTACACACGCAATGATTCTTACTTAGTTGTGCAGTGGGATGTTGTTATAACAGCGTTTGATTTCACAATGGATCCTCCACAATAGAAGTGTCCTTCAAACAAAAGAGCCGCCTGGTATGGGACATCTTCAATAGTTGTAACTTCTCCTCCTACAATTCTTCCAACTACAATATTTGGATGTGGGGGTAAGCCATACAATCTTACAGGCAAAAAAGCAGCTGAAATAAAACCAATACTTCAATGACAAAAGTAAGATAATAAAAAAAAAACAGTATACTAAGAAATTTAAAATACCTCAAACGTTCGAAACAAAGCCCCTAAGTTGGAATAAATATATCAGAAAATTTATTTATAAAGCTCTGTTAAAGTGGAGTAAGCACAACTTTGTATGTAAGTTTTCACGTAGCAAGAGGAACCTCTGTATCAATGGACTGGTTGAAAAGGGATTTTATTGTGTTTCCAAGTGAATTGAAGAGGTGACTCATATTTAGTATTATATTTTAACATGTTAATAGTAGTTGAAGGTCTAATTTCATCAGAAAAATCGCTGATGACTGGTTGCTAAACGGCTAGTACCTACAGAAAAAAAAACTGAAGAATTTTTGGGGGGCTTATAATCAGCAGCAGACTGTAGTAAATGTAAGCAGTAGACTGTAGTAAAATAAAAAAGTAATTTAATAAGTAATTGAGAAATTCTTACCGTAGCTTGCTGCGATAATAGAAACGAAGAAGAGAAAGCGAAACATCGTCCAAACGTTGTATACTGCGTATGCACGAGAAATCACAATATACGCACTCCAGACAAGTGATATAATTTTATAGTACCTAATTGGATGCGGGTGCAACATCTTTTTATACTGAAATATGATGCTTGATAATGTTTTCAACAAGGATATTGATTTCTTATTGCTTATCTTTAATTGTATTTTCATTCTAATGAATATACCTAACTATGCCATATTATGACTATCGCATATTTTCAATTACCTGTAAAATGATTTGTATAAATATGAATAATATCCGCGTTTGAAAACTGCAGCTAACAGCGTTATTTTTTTTTATCAAACTACCTACTTGTTGAAATCAACCGAAAAAGGGAATCGATTTTATCTGATGCGGATTCGATTTTTTTAGTCTCCATTGCAAATACATGTACCTTTATATGAAAATGTCATGGTTTAGTGAATTATTTATGGAATAGCACGCATACATACACACATCTTCTTGCCATATTCCTAGCTGTGTCCCCACAGAAAATAAATTCATTACTGCCTTAGTTGTAAGTTTTCATCGTTAATATTTATAAGTAAATGTACTTTACTACTACTTTACCATCACGACATATGTCACAAATGGTATAGTCAGCAGACCAGATACATGTAATGTGCATACAAGCCGTCCTCTCCTCATCAACAGAAAACAAGACATTCAGGATGGGTGGTTAACCTAATCGCCGAATTTAAAATGTAAAATGTCTATTTATTCCAACACCTGCCTTTTATAGAACCATTGAAAAACTGGTGGAAGAGAGTGTTGATATGTAAATAAGTATTTATTTATTATTTTTTTATAAATAAATATATATTCATTTTCATAAAATATGCGTGATGAATGATTTGTTCATACCATCTGACATCCAAAATCCTTCTAAGACACTTGTTTTCAAAGCTTAGTATCTTCCGCTCTTGAGCCTTGGTTAAGTGCCAAGACTCGCAGCCATATAGAAGGATTGGGATGATGCACGCATTGAACAAGCGACATTTTGTCCTGATGCTGAGTCCAGACGCCTTCCAAACTTTGTTCATGTTGTTGAAAGCCCCGCTAGCTGCTCCTATGCGGATTGGTAATTCCGACCGGAGATCACCCTCTGGCGTTATGGTTGCTCCCAGGTACCTGAATTTACTAACCTGAGATATTTGGGAATTGCCAACCATTAGTGGGGTGTGAGTACTCGTGCATGTACTATTACATATGTACTCCGTTTTACCAGCGTTGATACGAAGGCCAAGGCGCAAGGAATTTTCATAAAGAGCATTAGCGTTGCACTGTAATCCGTCCACAGATGTATCAAAAAGGGCTAGATCATCCGCATATTCAAGATCGTGCAGCACTCCCACAGACGTCTCACTGTTTTCACGCTGTGATAAAGGCACACCGCCAGGGCCCAGAATAGATTTTCTGAGCAGGTAGTCCATAATTATGGCAAAGATAAAAGGTGCCAATATACAGCCCTGCCGGACTCCAGTGGTGATCCTGAAGGTGTCAGTTGGACCACTTGATGTTCTGACAGAACATTCAGAGTCCATATGCAGGGCTTTGATCATGGTTACCACCTTGGGCGGGATGCCATACGCGGCCAGTATTTTCCATATGGTTGGTCTGTGGGGGCTGTCAAAAGCTTTTTCGTAGTCAATGAAGCAACATGCAAGCGGTGAGTTGAACTCTTGCGACTGTTGGAGTACACATCTGGCACAAAAAATTGCGTCCGAACAGGACTTGCCAGGTACAAACCCGCATTGTTGCTTTCTCAGAGATGCCAACACTGGTTTTTGAATGCGACTCAATATGATTTGTGAGAGAACTTTACCGGGCACACTAAGTAGTGTGATGCCACGGTAATTTCCGCATTCCAGTGGGTTTCCCTTCTTGAAAAGTGTCACGATGGATCCATTTCTCCAATATTTCGGGCAGAGCTCCTCATTCCACACCTTGTTAAAGAGATGGTACAGTGGGTGGATAAGCGCATTCATGCCATACTTAAGGAGCTCTGCGTGGATTCCATCTTCACCTGGGGCCTTGTTGTTTTTTAGCCTTTTTACAGCTGCCTCAATCTCCTCATGTGTTGGGGGGGTTTCGGCTATCCCAGATACCTGTGGGATATCTAGGTCGCTATCCTCATTGCCAACATCAAAAGGTGAGGAGGGGTCCGGTCGGTTTAGAATGAACTCAAAGTTTTCTCTCCATCTTCCTCTTACTAAGTCAGGGGCAGAGATCAGGTTTCCACTGCTATCATTAATTGAGTCAGCAGTCTTATTCTGACCTCTTCCTCCTGTTACAAATGTTACAAATGATGCTGTGCGCCGGCGCACCCAGCAGAGACCTGTAATCTCCGTAATACAAGAGAGACGATGGTCCTGGCTGGGACATGTTTTGAGAATGCCCAATGATAGTTGGCCAAAAAGAGCACTGTTTTTCCGTCCGCAGGGGTTCCGTCGGCCCGGGCGTCCCTCTTTCACAATACACCGTTCCTATGACAACGATATCAGAGCGCAAGGAATGTCGTGGGAAGAGGTGACGCAATTGGCACAGAGACGCTCTGAATGGAGGAGGCTGGTTTCTGCCCTGTGCTCCCGAGAGGAGCGTTGAGGGCGATGATGATGATGATGATGATGAATGATTTGTTAGGAGAATTAAAGTTTACTATTATATTTCATAATTTCTTAGTTTCTAAGCAAGTTGAAATCATTTTACGTACTTGTTCAAGATTTTCCAAGTATCCAGATGTTTTCTTTTCAGGTGTAATATGTAAAAATAAGCTTTCTAAGATGACAATTAATTGGTATTTGCTACATTTAGGAACACATTTTAGTTGTGCAATTTCAAATAAGGAAAAATATTCAGAGACAAAAATATTTTAATTTTAAAATTAAGTAAAAACTAAACACAGATAATAATAAATAAAACATTTTTCAACCCGTAATAAGTTTTTATGAGTAGATATTGTTATTCTGGAGTGTACACACATGTTTTAAATATAAGTTTTATGAAAATGAAGTTTTTTTCTATATATTTCCATTGTATAGTAAAGCACACCTATAGATCCCTTATAGAGCTATTATATTCAATAATATTAGATGAAATACATTGAATCTAAACTTTAGTTTCATTGTCTTCTTCGTGTAATTGATTGCACGCCACAGGATTGGTTTTCTTAGTAATTTTGTTAATGACACTGTCGCAACAATTTTTGGGACAGCATTCATATGGTCCTTCTTTGTAACACTGATATTCCTTAGTACAAATCTTAGCTGGTTCTTCGTCAGTGCACTGTATTTTTCCTGTACAGAAGTCCACAAATTCATCTGCAGGGGGTTTATTTTTTTTTTTTAATATAATATATTCATCGTTTTCACTCGTACAATAAACTAATTGTCTTTCTGAAGTACAGTACCAAAAATTTAACAGCAAAATTAAACCTAACAAAACTTTATCCCCGAACATATTTGACGGTATGTTTAATTAATTGTAGGTAATAGTGAAGTCTGCTGGCGACACACTGTATACGCTGTTACGTGGTATAGTTTTCTGTCCCGTATTACCATGTATGTAAACTGTTCGCTATTATGAGTTCTTATAAAATAGTTACTGAGGTTTTGTTATTGTTCTACTTATATTTTAAATGTTATTATGATTTTATTGCTCGAATTAAGCAATAACCCGTTACAAATCAATTTGCTTTGAGTATGCATTTTATGATCTACGTATTTTTTTATGAATATGAATATTTATTTTTTATTTATTTCTTCTTTACTTACATTGATTACAAACAATTACATAAAAGGTATATATTCAAATAAATGCAATCAATATACAGAGGGCGAGCTTATCGCAAAGGCGCGACCAACTAACCCAATAATGAACCTAAAGAGAAAAATAATGATTCCATCTTATAAAACTAACCTTTCTTAATAATTTCAGCAGAATCCAAAACTCTTTTCTGACCAGGGTACCTAGACAACAATTGCATTTGGCGATCGACTACATACGAACTTTTCGACAATGTACGTATAATGTTATGGTATATTGTCGAAAAGTTCGTTCGTAGTCGGTCGCCAAATGCAATTTGTCTAAATACCCAGGTGAATTTAAATTAATAAAATTCTTCACGTGCCTGAATGGGTACACTGTTAACCAGAGGGCTACCTGAGTCATATGAGTTATTTATGAAGTCATAAGAGGTAGCATTATAAGAAAGTATACGAGTAGCATAGAAGATTAACATGAGGTCTTTTCTTGGCTAGCCTTTCAGGCTGACTATTAGGACCTGCTTGTAAGGACAATACTTTTTGCTTAGAAGAGTGGATAAATAGAAATCTTTTAACTTCTGAAATATTCGGGGAATTCGAGGAAGTCTTCAATCTCTTTTTAGTTTAATTTATTCATTTATTATTTATTAAGAAAAGTACATCAGCGGTTCACTTAACATACATATAGATTATTTTTTAACATTTTACTCAATGTATGATTTTTAAGAACAAATTTGTCAGCATCTGAATTAGTTGTTGTTATTACAGCGTACTGGGTTGTCAATATTATACACATTATCACAGCACCGAGCACCACAGCACATATGATGATTTTCCAAGTAACATCCAACAACTTTTTGACATACAGTAGCTGGATCTATCTTCGTACATTGTAATCGTTCCGTACAGTACTGATAAAATTCGTTTGAAATACCTCCACCATTCCCATCGTGTTTTATATAACGGTCTCCTTTGCCATTACTACAAGTCCAAGTAATTATAAAAGAAGTACAGCTCCATAAATTAATTATCAAAATAAATACCAATAAAAATCCTTTTATATGCATGTTGTTGAAAAGGTTGATCCGATATTATTCTCGAGGAACCGTGTGATCTGCCGGAATCTCTGTAGACCCACTTGAGTTGTGTGATTTACTTTGTCGACGCACCACTATTTATGCTTTCCCAAAGGTGCGTTTCGATATTTCGCTGCAGACAGTGGACAGCGTTCGCTTGAGTCACGTCTGCCGATTACACTATAAATTTGTTTTTGTATACTATTTTTTTTTTATTGCCACAGTAATAATATTTGTTTCATTATTGTTTCAATGCATAGTCTTATGCAACACCTGCAGTAGATTATAGGTATTAATTTATAATACAATTTATTTGATTCGAATCATATCGTTTTTTATGATCCGAAGATAATATTATGTTGTTATTTTGTATTAGAGAGCTATTATTTTTTTAATTTTACAGTCATATTTAAAGGTAAATATCGATAAAGAAAATTCATTTCATGCTATTTATTTTTATTTACATATTCATTTATTATAAACGTAAATTTGTTAAAACCTTGTAGTTTATCTGAAGAAAGCACGTAATGCACTCAAATTATTGCCTATCTGACATATTCTGTTCATTCGTCTGGCTCTTTCAATGACTCAATTGCGAGCTCGCCCACCGACTCACTCACTCATCGCATACATTGCTCATTTACTATCTGCACAGACTGACATACTCACTCATTTGCCGGCTCGCCAACCGTCATTCATCTTTCATGCTTGGATGGTCCGACTAACGCTCACGATGATTCAATCTCTAGCCCACTGACTGACTTATTTTTTGACTTATACACTGGATCATCCACAAACTAATATTGTTAACAAGATGTTTTCTTAAAGAGGGAGCCTAGATTTTTTATTTATCCTACTCTTTGTCGGCTTTGTTACTTTTACTCTCGGTTTAGGAATTTGAACAAAACCTAACATTTCAAATTATTACCCCTCCAACTCTCCCGTCTCCAAATAAACAATATGGTATAAGAACTTCACGATTTTTTCATTTTTGTTTTTGAAATTTAGCCACCTTATGTTCAGCCTGACTTCTAAAAGAGGACAGCATCCCGCTTCGATCCTAATTTTTCATATTTCATATTCCATACTTCAATGTAATTTCATATATTTTTTAGGAATTTCAAGATTTAGGGTACCTACTCCCGGTTACGTCCTTAGCTAAGGTAATATTATTATATTATGAACTTCAATATAAAAGGATGTTTAGTAAACGAAGAGTATTATTTGTTTGAAATTACCTCAAATTGGAATAGGTAATAGTCGGTCACTTAATAACATTATAGCATTTACGATGACTGCAACTTACATACCATATTATTATTGTAATAGGTAATCCATTGATACAGGCTAGTGATGTAACGAATGTGTGATTTTGGATATTCGCGGATGCGAATGCGAATAATTGATGCCGACATTCGCGAATGCGAATAGCGAATGTTGACTTGCTTAAATTGCTCAAACATTAAAATTTCTACCCCCCCGTCGCCGAGTTTTCAAATGGTATAGGAATTTAAAATATTTCAAAACTCCTCGGTTTTCATAAAGAATATTTTCTAGCAATACCTTTTTCTACAATGTACTTGGTAAGTATCCGATACTTTTACTGAATATCCGATACTTTACTACCAAAATAATATTCGCAAAACATTCGCATATTTTTTTGCGAATGCGAATACTTTGAAATATGCGAATATTCGCGAATACGAATACGAATATTCGTTACATCACTAATACAGGCGTGGAAGCAGCTTGAACCATTGCCAGCACTATTAGCAATAAATCATCATAAAGGACTTAAGATTGGCATAATGTAATCTTAAAATGTATCAATTTATATGCAGTTTATGGAGAATGCCACATTTACTACTACTTCTATACCATCATGGGTTATTCTACAGTGGAGAAACCAGCTGCATGAAATAAGTAGGTATGTAAGCCCTCCTCTCCGTGCTGGCAAAAATTAAGTTATTCAGGATGTGAGGCAAAACGAATCGCTGAATTTAAGGTGTAAAGTGTCTGTATTTTTCTAATATCTGCATTTACAGGAAATAAAGATTAAGAGTAAGTATTACTCATATTTATATACTCGTGTGATATTGATTATAAAAAGATGTAGGTATACTTTTACAACTACGTCTATACTATAATGGAATCTCCCACAATTAGGTTACCCAGTTAACCAATTTCTTGTGACAAACACGCAAGTTGTCCTCTCCGTGCCAATAAAAGTAAAGACATTCAGAATGAGTGGCTTTCCTCATCGATCAATTGTATGTAGATGTGAATAATTGCCTTGCATATAGATTTACATGAACACCCGTCTTTTACAGGACACTCAAAAACTCACAGAAAAGAGCGGAAGACCCATTCTTTACCGGGGACTATAGTCGGGGTGAAAGATGTAAAACCTTATTTCAGTATTTCTTGCTTGATTGTAACTTTAAATCCTTTTTGTGTATATCTGTAGGTACCGTTAAGAAAATAAATATCTCTAGATTGGTACATCACGAGTGGTGTGTTATCTTCTAAAAAAATATCCTCATTTTAGCGTTTCGCCAGTATAAAAACAAAAAAAGTAACGTATATCTTGCATCGCCTTGTACATTATTTCGTAAATGCATTTAAAGTGGCTAATAAATATAAATATTATTCACAATCGTTGAACATACTTGATAATTTGAATGAAATAAACAGTGAAACGATCTTAAATATAATAAATAAAAGTAAATTGTTTTATAAATGTTTCTCTCCTAATTATGTTCCTCACTTTAGTTCTTCTCTGATTGTTATGTTTTTCATCACAATTGTTACTTACATTCGTGTGGAACGAAATTATATATTTAACAATATTTTGAAACATTTTAATTATGCTGTTTTTGCCCTCCAATGCTTCTCTCGGAATCGCGTGGTTGAAACGAACCTATATTCTTCAAAGTGATTCAGTGACAACTAAATTTTGTTTTGCCTTAATATAACATACACAGATATATTCAGAAATTATTGATAACAATAACAACAAGAAACGGTGTAACAAGAAAGGATCTTCTGGCTTGTTCGAAATCGTGTGGGCGGAAGAATAATACCGTTATGACTACTCATCTTTATATGTACCTAATTAAATTTTTCCTGTCTTTTTCCAGTGTAGAAAATTAATATAATCCTAAGTTTTCTTCAAGCCAGTGAACTAAGCATGTGCATTGTTCTCTTCGTGCCAAAAAAGTTAAAGCATATAGGATGTAGGTAATTTGAAGCAAGTGTTTCTTCCTACTATCAATAGTAGAAAGAAACACTTGTTTCAAATTACATGATTATGGAATTCTACTACGTGTGCACCGACACAATTAATTAATACAGATAGGATGGATGTTAATCTACGTCGTTGTTGAATGGGGAAAATCATGCAGATTGTTTTACAAACCTCTGCCTTAAACATCACGTTTAAGACAATTTCAATTCAGCGACGAGGTTGGCATTTATCCTTAATATCTTAACTTTTTTTAGCACCAGGAGGATAATTTGAACGTCAATTGCATGCAGTTAGTCCGCTGGCTACCATAGTTGTGAGTGATTCCATGATTATATAATATATGTATGTATATGAAGAGAGCCGTTAAGTTTTATTTTTTTTAACAGGGGTTTTGGTGTTGCTGAATCTGTAGGCCTAGTCAAAACACATTTAAGCATTACATTTTCGTTCGAATATGGATGACGTTGCGAGAACGAGTCAATTTTCGTAGCTACTTATGTATTTGTTTTAAAAGTTAAGTGTTTAAATTCCTACCAAATAATCAACATGTTACTGTCATTAAAAGCAAATTGAAGACAATTCTGTCGATCAGCGCCTTTGAGATGGTCTAGAACTGTTAGCAAAACCAAAGTCATTCGTAATCATCATAAATATACAAAGTTTTGAACTTTATTAAATATTAATACGGAAATCACGGTAATCGTTTTCACGTGCAAATTAAAGTGAAAATAGTTAAAAGATTAAATCTCTAATAACCGTTAAACAATGAGATTTATTATTTGTTTTTAGAAAATATTTGAAAAAAAAACAAAAAAAAAAAACAGTTGGTAAACTGCCAAGGTGAATGAAAAAACTTTTAGCAGTTTTGATAATTTATTATAATATCTAGATAACATATCTTTTATTGTGCTTTTAATACAAATTATCATAACGGTATGCACTTACCTTGTTTTAAATGTTATTACTCTTTCGACCCATCTTAATTCTATCGCTGAATTAAATCACAATTTATTTATCACTTTGGTATGATGTTGATTGTAAGACAAACAAGATGGGTTGAAAATTATAGAATTTTATTTTATTTCATTTTTAAGATATTTTAGTAAGTACCTAAACCATCATTTCTTTTTCGGCTTCAAATCTCATCTCGAAAGTGCAGCACATACACCATTCCCTTCTATTATTTATTTATTAATTCTTACGTAGGAAACAGTCAACACACTACATAAGTATAACAACATTAAATAATCTTTTATTTTTACTTTCTGTATAACTACAAAATAAAAAAAATCATAAAAAAATATTTCTCAGTCAGAGTCTACATACAGTAGGTTAAATGTCTGGTTCGCGATAATTTACGGGACTCTTGAAAAGTTATAGAAAAGAGTGGGAGAGCTGTGTATTCCTTGACGGGAGCTCCGCGAAACATGTAGGTACCTACTGCTTCCTATTATTTGTGATATTTTCTCCATCACGTATACCTAAAGCATCCAATATTACTGTTGTATTCATATTGTTTTGTATAGAATAATAATATACACCCACACGTCTAGTGTTTGCAGGGAGCGGTGTACTACTAAATTATCCGTGTAATTTCCGCTGCTAATTCTGATATGACGGTAATATCACACAACTAAGGCAAAGCGCACATTGGATACTTTTCCGTACGAATTGTAATCGTACGCATTTATTAATCAATACGCATGCACAGCAGCTATTGTTTGTGAAAATATTGAAATGGTATCGTAATATCTTATATTATAAAAAAGAGCACTGGTCTTCCGTCCGCAAGGGTTCAGTCGTCCCGGGTGTCTTGCTTTCACAATTCACCTTTCCTATGACAACGAATGTCGTGAGAAGAGGTGACGCAATTGGCGCAAAGTCACGCTGAATGGAGGAGGCTGGTTTCTGTCCGGTGCTCCCGAGAGGAGCGTTGAGGGCGATAATGATGATGATTTACTTCAAAGCATAAGCAGTTCCCTCCATTTAGAACATGTACGCCAACTCAGTCACCTATTTTCGTACGAAATTCATAGCGCACTGATTCCTTATAATATGAACGGTCTTCCGTCCGCAAGGGTTCAGTCGTCCCGGGTGTCTTGCTTTCACAATTCACCTTTCCTATGACAACGAATGTCGTGAGAAGAGGTGACGCAATTGGCGCAAAGTCACGCTGAATGGAGGAGGCTGGTTTCTGTCCGGTGCTCCCGAGAGGAGCGTTGAGGGCGATAATGATGATGATTTACTTCAAAGCATAAGCAGTTCCCTCCATTTAGAACATGTACGCCAACTCAGTCACCTATTTTCGTACGAAATTCCTAACGCACTGATTCCTTATAATATGAACGGTGTACTGTTAGAGAGGGAACATGACTAAAGCATTGTGGTTGAAAAAAACAATACACTTTTGATTATTTTTGGTCAACCACTAAGTACTTTCCTAAAATTTAATCCAGGGCCAATATACGTACAGCAAAAAATCGTGTCAAATGTGTGCTGGGCCTTCAGTCGTTAGGTAAGTAGAGGTATAATATTTATGTAGACGTTTGTTTCAAACATCTACATTACGTATTATTCTTATAGAGATGTTATTACCTATTCGCAACAAAACTTTGTATTAATGCAACATACCAGGTCCTACTTACAAAATCGTTCA
The DNA here is from genome assembly GCA_947579605.1 of Athripsodes cinereus. Taxonomy (NCBI): domain Eukaryota; kingdom Metazoa; phylum Arthropoda; class Insecta; order Trichoptera; family Leptoceridae; genus Athripsodes; species Athripsodes cinereus. The sequence goes on from OX388315.1 coordinate 18,538,579, forward strand.
TATTATTTACTTGTTATGTCTTAATAATATTCCTCAAGAAACTTGTAGTTAACATGGACTTTCGTAACATTGTATTATTTAAATAAGTAAACTGTGGAATTTTCACAAACGTTGTTCCATTTGACTACATGCTATACTATTCCGATATCTCCCATATGTGGGTTAGCTATTAGACTTTTAGTTTCATAATTTAGTTATATTTTCATCTTTTGAAAGACAATAGTCTAAGATGGATAATTTCTTTGATAGTTTTTTTTGTAAATACCTATTATTTAATCGATAGTTTCGTTCATAGCTAGTGCCGTAACGAGAGTTGATTTTTGTTTGTTGAGAATTACCTTAATCTCGTTTCTACTCTGTGAGTCAACAAAAAGTTTCGGGAATAAACGAATTTCATTTCAATAATCTTGGCGACTGCAAACTCACTTTCCAAATCTCCACTTGCGTTATCATAGAATGAAATGTTTATTATATACTATGTAGATGTATAAAATATGTAATAATTAGAGGAACAATGTATCGTTTCGCACCTCATTACCTATTAAGCGTTTTTGCAAAGAGAATAAATAATACGCACACTCAAAGTGTTAATAAATTACCTACAACAATGTTCATAATGTGAAAATCTGTGGAATGTACCTACTCGTACCTGGCTCCGATGTTGTTACTGAAATAATATTTTGTAGTTATTTGTGTTTGCATTATTATATCAAAATAAATGACTCGGTATATTGAATAAAGTGTAGTAGACAGAGATGCATTACAAACATCGAAATTTGTAACAGCGCTGAATTTTGCCACCCATTTTCAATATTTTATGTTTAAAAGTTTGAAGATGATGGCCAGTTATCTTGTTCATTACATGCAGTTTGTTAGCTGGATATTATGAGTAGGTATATATGTACGAGTATATGTATTGTTTTAGTTTTAAGAAACTGTATGAATGTGGAAGAAGCAAAGGAAGTGTGTAAAGATAGATCTGTTTGGCGTTCCGTTTTCTCTGCCTAACCCGCTTGGGACATGGCGTGAGGGTATAGTATAGTAGTATAGTTTTAAGAAATGTTGTAAAACCATTAGCACATTAACAGTTGTAATTAACTGTGGGAAGGTTTTTGTCGGGGGGAACCCTTCAGGCGATTCCTGAGGCCACGATGAGAGTGGATGACAAAGGAACTACCTTTCCTGAAACATCCACGGGTAAGGGAGGGTATAACCCCTTAATAGTTAGATATTTTAAGTGATTGTTGGAATACGTCACCTTCAATAACAATAAAAAAATTGAAATCTTTATAGATTTTTGCATGGGCATGAACAAAGTGCCTGCTTAAATTTACGCAGTGAAATAAAACTTTTTTGAAAACTTTCATCTCGTGTTATTTTTTGTGTAAAAACTTATGATCTTTCGTGCATGGAATGCATGTCTGTTTTTCGCTTGCATTTTGGATGAAAATCAGATTATGCGGTTTCATAATATGCGGTATTACTTCTCGTAAATAGAAGATGACCCTGATGAAACACTTGCGCCAATGTCGAAACATAATATATCATCTTTTTAGTCGAATCCTATTACATAATATCCTAACGAGTCTCATACCATTTGCAAAGGCGTGAGCCTTCTCTACCCGACTGAACGCTGTAAAACGGAGTCAAAACTTTCATCCTATTCAAATTCAATTTTTTTCTAATTTCAATAATATGTCTTTATCATATTTGTAAATGTCTTTTCATATTGATTTTTTTTTTAATTTGCCCAATTATCAAAAAAATATTGTTGGAAAATCATCGATCGAAAATACCTATTTTAAAATTGCATGAACTTACAAAATGTAGTTATACAAAATTGCATCGCACTTTACAATAAACACTGCGATGTTTATGTTAGTGAATATAATATCTAAAGATACTTATATATAATTTTACCTAAATACAAACATATCCATTATTGCGCGTTACATAGTTGAAATGTACCTACGTCGAGTATTTACATAATTATTATTTACACTAAAGTGACGTTGATACCTTGGGTCTGTTATTTTAGTGGATTTAGTTTTCATTTTGTTACAACGTTAGTACATATGTATAAGTCTTGTTAAAATGGAACGTAACTGAGGATATTACTATACCTACCTACTATCGTAATATTATATTTAGATACTGTAGACTACTTGGCAAAGAATTAGTTAGGCACTGTTTTTAATAAGTTTTTCAGTGTCCTGTAAAAGGGATATATTCGTAAAGAATCACGAATAGGACTGTTAACATATTAAATGATGAGCTGTAATATCCATCCTAAATGTATTATTTTTCAGGACACAGAGGGCAGCAGGGAATATATTATTTTTATGGACACGGAGAGCGAAATAAATTATACTAAGCAATGGGCGAGTTTATCGCAGAAGCGATGTTTTCTAACTGGACTCAATATAATAAATTGAAAGATTACTCTCAAAAGTACATACATTCCTCAAGTATATTAAATATGCATAAATATAAATAAATAATATAAATATATACATTCACAATAAAACAGTTTCAATAATGACTGTAATAATAATTTTAATAATAATTTTTTATGACTGTATTAAGTATGTTCAACTGTGTTATTATGAAAATGTAAAGAATTCGCGAATATCCAAAATCACACATTCATTACATCACTTAAATGATATAATGATTTAATATGTATGTATCTATTTATTTATTAACTAAAAAACGATCAATAAGATCTATTAATAAAAAGATGGTAAGTAAATTTACAGGTCATAGCCATTGTTATTGTGTTCTGTTCTGAATTTGGAAAGAATGAAACATAATATGAACCATTGAAAGGGACAGCTTTAATCCCAAATAATTTTGCCGTGACTGTGGATTTAAACAAAGCTATGATGTCACATAACTTTCACACTAAAATTGTGAAACGTTTTTATCCCGTAAACAATTTACTTCTCACACTAATGTGTATTGTACTGTATTCTGACGTTAAGTGGACGAGACATATTCTGCGTACTGACGAATCTAAGACGTGCATAGGTGATAAATATAGATTATTTGATATTTACTGTGAAATAATTTACGTCATACAACTTGCATGAAAAATGTTTTAACCTCAATTTCTAAATTATTGTAAATCATACACTTTATTGCGTGCTTAGTAGATATAAATTATTTTTAAAAGACATGATTGTGTAAATAGTGTAATGGAACACTTAATTATCAATTTTGGTTCATAAACCATTCAGTTTGTTCAATTTATTATGTTTATTGACTGGTTTCTCTTTAAAAAAGTGTGAATATTTTATACTCTCGATAGGAACAGAAAAAATGTGATACCGTTTCTTGTTTATGATTTTCTAGATATCTTCATCGTTTCAAGCATCCTTACCATATTCCAAATAGCCGAGTATATTATATTATAATACAAGCTGACCTGGCGAACGTTGTTTTGCCATATACATTTGCCATTTACTAATATCGCTATTAAAAATAGGGGTTGATTGTAAAGAGTGAAAATTTAGGGATGTAGGTACTTATGTATTTTTTAATGCCTCACTATAAAAAAATAAAAATAAAAAAATTATCCAAAAATGAAAATTCGGGCCGTTAACTATGAAGGGTATTAAAAAAAAGATGTTGGCCGATTCTTAGACCCACCCGATAAGCACACAAAATTACATCAAATCGGTACAGCCGTTTCGGAGGAGTATGATAACAAACACCGTGACACGAGAATTTTATATATTAGATCAAATACACCGTACAAAATGCAGTCCAAGCATCAATTAAAAAGGACTATGAACGTAAAAAATAAAAGTAAATTAAAAATAATTATTCGATATACGTATGAATATACTACATAGGTACAATAATTAATTATCTCTTAAATAACAAACCGTTTGCTTGGCAACTAATGGGGTCAAAATATTATGTCTGACTTGCATATCTAGCACTCTACATGGCGAGGCGTGAGAAAATTGATAAGATTTTGCGTGTCTGATATCAAACTTCTTTGATTAATATTCTGATAAATTTGATAAGAATTACACATAGAGACAAGTTATAGATTAATATGTTATCAAACAAATGTATCAGTCACTGAATTTACGAGAAACAATTTTATAGCAAATAATTGCAATCAGCAATACAAATTTGCGATTGTCACCTTATTTGGTGATAACGTCATAAATAATTGTTATCAGTAATTTTTTTAGTATAAATACGATTTTTTTATAAATCATATTCACATTTCTCTTGTGCCTCTGAAGTCTTCAGATAACTTCACGAGTTAACAATTAATTGTTAAAATACAAAACTTTTTCAACAATGTTCCGATTTGTTGTCCTCATGGCTATAATCGCAGTGAGCAATGGTAATTGACATAATATAAGTTTTGATCATTTCTTTACATTGGATTATTTGATTTTATTTTTTTCATCTTATTGCATGTTTTTCTTATAGCTGCTTACCTGCCGATTAGACCTCTACACAAAACTCAAGAAGTGTCTCCATTTGTCCCAAGAATCTCAGGAGGAGAAGTGACCACCATTCTGGAAGTGCCTTACCAAGCTGCTCTTATTTTTGAAGGGAAATTCTTCTGCGGTGGTTCCATTGTGAAATCAAATATTATTTTAACTACTGCTCATTGCACAACAAAGTAAGTACATAACATGCACTTTATTTCCTTTTGCTTTGTTTCAGTTCAAAATTTGTTTAGATGATGTCATTAACTAAATGAAGATCCTAGAGCTAAAAGAAACTTATTACTTCATTATGTCATTACCAGTATATCCATTGTATTGTTTCAGTATGCCTACTTCATATCTGAACATCCGCGTTGGATCCAACTTCCACAGTTCAGGTGGTCAACTTATTCCTAGCGAACGCATTATTCTTCATGAAGACTTTGATGTTGACGCTTTTGACAATGATGTCAGTATTGTAGTATTGTCATATTACATCAAGTTCACCGTATCAACTATTCCTATTAATCTCGCCTCACAAGATTTGATCGTTTCTGATGGAGCTTTAGCTCAAACATCTGGATGGGGAATGACTGTAAGTATAAATATATGACTTAAATGTTATGTATACATATATTCAAATTGACCTTTCCAATCATTAAGCATTTCTTGTTGTTATTTGTAATATTGCTGATGCACATATATTAATTTATTTTTGGTTACAGGAAGAAGGAACCTATTCTGATACAATTCGTAGACTGGTGCTTCGAGTTGTCAGTCAAGATATCTGCAAAGAAGCTTACAGTAGATTTGGAACACCAATCACATCACGCATGATATGTGCTGGTCTTATCCGAGAAGGAGGAAAAGGTCCTTGCCGTTCAGACTTTGGTGGTCCATTGGTTGTTGATAATACACTCGTGGGAATAACTTCTTGGTCATATGGATGTGCTACTCCAGGATATCCAGCTGTTTGGGCTCGAATTTCAGCGTTCAGAAACTGGATAGATAGCAAACTCTCCCAGATCTAATAATGTATATTTTAATGATGTTAGCTTTATAATTGAGCGTATTATTGAAAATATGTGTGTAAATATGGTTTTTAATTAAGTTTTTATTTGAAGATAAAAAAAATGTACCTGATTCAGTATAATATATTTCTTTATAAAATTAAAAAAAACTTTTTTTTTATTTTAATAATCAAACGTCTTCTGAAATGGAGATGACAAACTCATCCAACATCTCGATTGAAGAACCATGGACTGCAATAAATGTTTCTCGATTGTTGGATTTTATACCATGACAATGAAAATTTCGTGGTTGGTGGACGTTGTCTATCATCATCATCATCATCGCCCTCAATGCTCCTCTCGGGAGCACAGGGCAGAAACCAACGGTTGTCTATATAAACTGAAAATTGTCACATAACCAGTCTAGCCAATTTGTAAGCATTGAACGTCCTCTCTCTTCTTCCGATTGGATTTTGCACAATGTAACATTGTGTACCTATGTATACTACCTATGCATGGTTCTCCAATCAAGATATCTTCTTGGTTTTATTATAAGTAATTAGACATGTATCTGATTGTGACAAATTAATATTTTATATAAATCAAAAGCCCAGATTTTTATTACAATTTAAATTTCCAATGATACAAGTATGTTAACTTCATGTTTTTATCAAATATAAAACCATAAAATGTAAAACATAATGTTTAAAATAGCTGGCGGTTGATTGCATTATGCGTAGGTTCACATAACTACTTGAAAAAATGCCTTGTAGAAATAGTATTGGTTGAAATTTCTGAAATTAGTTTTCTTATCTTTTTCTGTTTTTTTGACTGATTGAGATGTTCAAGAAATGATTTTAACTTAGGAATGTTGAAAAATGATGACTGATTTATCAAGAGATGTTGCTATCGTCAGGAAATGTAATAATAATAAAAAATAATAAGAGAATTAGCTCAGTACAAATGAGGCGTCAGGCGTCATGCGTCATTCGTGGATTGATACAATCTTCCACTTGCTGTGTTGTATTTATTATGACTTTCGTTATGCAATGTATCAATTCACCTGGAAAAAGTTTTGATTAAGTCATAGGATTTTTACTGTGACAGCGGTTCTCAAAAATTTATTTTAAGAATTATCTTGTTTTTGTTGTTATTGCTTAATGTTACTATCGATCAATAGTAACATTACACAATGATAAAAAAATATTCGTTTAATTAGATAATTTGAAATGAAGTTAATGCTGATGAAATCAATAAATTTTTCTGGTTGCTTTTTAATGCGGTATGAACAAAAATTTTAAGACTATTAATCTCAAAATTTCCTTCATTTTAGCTTGACAATAGTGTAATACTTTAAGTCCTTAATACGTATTCGTACGTAACTGTAAGAGAGAATTAAGAATAGATATGTATATTGCTATGTATTAAATCGTAAAATTATGTACATTATAGGTAAATATAGGTATGTATGTAATCTTCGATGTGAGAAGAGTCCATCAAGGGAGTAGATAATAATTTTCGATTGGGGTTTGCAGAGAAAAGCTAGTAAGCTCAACCTCGAATTCACAAAAACAAACAAACAAGATGACATGAGAACTGCAGATGTTCTTTAAACATCCAGGGATAAAAAGTGGTGGAAATCTTAATATAAAATTTTGGTTGCACATACATAGAGAAATGAAGGCTAAATCATTACATTCGTGAATATTTCGTTACATTGATACTACTTTGATATTATTGTTATCTTAGCCAGAAAATATAAGAAATTGGAATAAGATAAAAAATGATACAATAATTCTGTCAGTGTTTGAGAAATGTTGAAATAGTCTGTGAAATTTGTCACATGTCTCATATGTCGTCAGTATAGATGGGGCGAGAAATAAAAATTACCGGTAAAAATGCTTACCATTTGGTAAAAATAACTACAGAAACATAATCACTAAATCAGTGAAATACTGTGCTCTTTACTCAACAAAAATATTATGAATAATGTCAGAAAACTGAACTAAAAGAAAAAGATATTTTTTTAACAAAAAAAAATGCGTGACTTTTGAAATATTTTTACCAATCGACTATTACTTTCACATATCTCCTATATACTGAAGTGTAGGCAAAAGACTAACTGTCTGCATAAACATTATACATAAGTCGTCATCTGTCTGTAATTTTAAATCAAATGGGTGCCATACCTTATAGTGAAGCTTATCTATCAACCTGTTTTGACCAACACGCTATCTCCCTCAAGTGGGTAAGCCAAGAACTCAAAAATGTTTAATGTCTTAAGTAAGATGTTTTGAAAGAAAACCCAAAAACTGCAGGCTATTCACAACCTGACATAAAAGAAGCCTATTAGAGTGCCTAAAACCTATTAATTTATTCGTAGAGTCTCAAGAAGCCTGAGACTCCTATTAATTTATTCGTAGAGTCTCAAGAAGCCTGAGACAATGAACAATATGTGTTTATCTCAATGACTCAATTCAAGAAATGAATAGTGTATTTTGATTGGAGCGCCTTTTGTAACGGATTCATTTCTCGGTCAGACTATACGGAAGTCACTTAATTCATTTCATCGCATTGGAATATTATTATAATGTTACGTTTTAAGACAGCAAATCTTTTTGATCTCACCTCGTTGATTGATCTTGCTCATATATTACACCATCACTCGCTCAATTTATTTTGTTTTGATCTAAGAATACCTAGGCATATAATATTAAGTATTACATATTCACCACAATACGCAATACGTCGACTAAAATTTGTATAATATTATTGAGATATTTTATATAAAATTTTACAGGTGAACGCGATTGAAACGATTTCAAAAAAAATATCAAGAATTTCAATCTTGAATATTTAATTATTCATATTCCTTTGTAATCACATTCTGGAAATACAAAATCTTTCAGTATAATCGCCATGAAATGCTCTTCTCAGGAGAAAAGGACAGGAACCAGCCCCTCCGTTTATAGCATTTTGCACCAATTAAGTTACCTTTTCTCACGTTATTCTTAGCGTTCTGATGTCGTTCATTATAGGAACGGTATACTGTGAAAGAGGGACGTTCAGGCCAACGGAAGCCTCTTAAACGAAAGAAGAGTGCTTTTTTTGTACAATTAGGTATATATGAAAATTGTCAAAACATGCCCCAAATAGAACCATCGTCTTCCCTGTATTGCAGGGAAGATCTTTACTGGGTGCGTTTGCGCATAGAAACAAAAGACAAAATATTATGACAAATCATATATTTTTTCCATTAGTTTGAAAAATGTTGTTTGAAGTAGGCACGTAAGATAAAAACATTTTTAGAAAAATAAATCTTATTACTCTTCCGACTACCTTGACAAAATAAACAAGTACTAGCTTAACATTTTCTGCGACAGATGGCATTAATTAATTTCGTGTCTCACCAGCTAGCTGTAGGATCACCCACTCCATCTTCCCTCCTTCCTTTCCATTTCCTCGTTTACCTTCTTCCTTCAGGTTCTATGTTATTATCTTCCACCTTTCCCCTACAGTGTTCAAGTGATCCTCCTCACCTCTCCGTCTCGCGGATGCTGCCTTTGACAGGTTAATTGAAAAAGTGTTCTAAGTAGCCCTGTATACCTTCTTAGTACTCATGAGCTTTTTTCTTCACTTCAGTTTATTTCTTACGTGATTAATTAGGTTCGTAAGAAATACGAAAAATAAAGAATACGTTTTACAAAGTAATACTCTGACTTTGAAATAGATAAATAAAAAAAAAAACATTTTCAATGTAGAAGAACCTATCAACAAAGAGACTAGCGGTCCAGTGCCACATTTCAGTGATCTTTATTTGTTATCTAGCGTAGTTTTACAAGAAATAAAGATAAAATTGAAAAATTTACACTTTCAGATAGTTGAAATATTTTCAAGAACATACTGAAAATAGATATAAACATGTAATAAAAAGAGCATTTAAGTATGGAAAACTGGCATCAACGTGGGAAGACGCTCCCCTTTTGAAGTCAAACTGAATAAAAAAATGTTAAATAAAAACAAGGAGATTGGAAAATATTTATAAATACAAAATGAAAAAATTGTTATAACTGAGACAAAACAAAATTTCACACATTTGAAAGTTATAGCAATACAATGTTGTTGAGCTGCTACTGCCTCCCTCCTAGAGAAAATCCTGAGTACGGCAATGATTACCCAATGATATTCATTATGTCGATCATTTTTAGCACGTGTAAGAATTACTCCACCAATGAGACAGGGGTAAAGAATGGTTTGGGGTATGAAATCAATTATAATTTTATTACTATTATTTTTTTTAAAAGATATATCTAGGTTTTGTTATAAACCCAAATACAACCTTATACACCTTTCACACTAAGCTAAAAGCTTTTGCCGTGAAAGAGGAGTTTGCCGGCTCCTGGGATCGAACCACGGACTCCTTGTTCTGAAGGCCGAGACTCTACCTCCAGGCTACAGACGTACTCAGTAATGCGGGGATAGTACCTTTTAACGGAAGAAAATATAGTCTCTTCCAGTAGGTATATAAATAAGTAGGTGCGGTTCGATAGATTTTGTAATTATAATTTTCATACTTAATTCATGTTAATTTTTTTTTAAATCAATTATCTTTATTTGTTTTCCCGTGGAGTACCTATCAAACAAATGGTCTCCCACTCTTTTCCGTAAGTTTACGAGTGTCCTGTTAAAGGCAGGTGTTCGAAAAAATAAAGACATTTTACATGTTAGATACAGCAATGAAGTTTGCCACTTATCCTGAATGTCTTATTTTTTTTGTCTGCTGGCTACTTGGTATATCTTAATGAAAATAATTAGGTTAGTTATACCCACTTGCTTTTAAAAATATATTGCTGTTATCAGTGAAAACCTACCTACTTTTATACTCAGCATAATTTTCTTGTAAAACACAAAGGCAAAGGTGAACAAACAAGGTATAAAATACATAAACGTGCGTTTTAATTATTATTTGCTTATAAATATGCAAGAAAATTTTATTACAACTACCTATTCTTAAGAAGGGAGGTAGTGAGTATCTACTAACTTAGTTAATTCAAATAATATGAAAACTCAATACTTTGTGTTTTCAGCCAAATTATTTAACGTTCAAACTATACGATAGTAAACAAGATTTACATTGCAACTCATAGTCGAAAAACAGTAAAATTATTTATAGTTTTAGTCTATGTGGTCGAGTCTTATTTATTCTATTATATTTTTCTTCAGACCATACACTCGTTGGCGAGTGATTTCGGATGTGGTTGAGTCAGCAACGTTTTTCAGTGTTTTTTTTTTTATTTAAAAAAAGATATATCTGGGTTTTGTTATAAGCCCAAATACAACCTCATACACCTTTCACAGCAAAGCTAAAAGTTGTGTCGTGAAAGGAAAGTTTGCCGGCACCTGGGATCGAATTACGGACCCCCTGCTCACGAGGCCGAGATTCTACCTCCAGGCTACTGATGAACTCAAATAATAATATTTCAAATATTAAGTTATGAATCTGAATGACTGTTGAAAGCAAGTCACCTAGTTTGCCATTATTGTGCACATATTTTTGTTTTAACATATGTACATATAGGTACTATTTTTAGATTTTATACAAAAAAAATTAATTCCATATCATTAAAGAACAATGTGTGAATATCATATACCTACCGGTAAAAAATAGTTTGCATTAAACAATCAATTATCTATGTACAAGTAAATGCATAATATTAGTCCAATGTTGTTAAAAATATGATGAAAAACTTTATAACCATTAATTATGTTAAAAGGCTTAGGCTGTGAATAAAAAATAAATAAAAATAATATACGCATAGCTTTTAATATATAGATAAAAATAATATTTGTAGATTGTAAAATGACGTAAGCCATGCATTTCATGTAAATAAATTTATAATTATCTATCAACTATCTTTTTCAACACCTGATTGCTTTTGAAATCGACACAATAGATGCTTCTAAATATTAATTTTTCATATTTGAACAATTTCTTCAATCTACGGTGGGAGGATGTTCGAAAATGTATTTAGGCTTCATCATCAATCCAACAGTTTTTGAAAAATAAAGGGCTAAACAAAAAACAAAAAAAATAATAGGGGTATTTCATAAAGGGACAAATAATAACCAATAAAAAAACTCCACGTGATAATACCCAATTCAGGATATTATTTAAATTTAGAAAATTACCCTCATCAGAACGGTGTAGCTACTACATAGGTTCACTGTACACAATAATTATACGAAACAGCTACGCAATTCTCCGTACGACAGGTACCTACTTTACAAAATTAAATACAAGCTTTAATCAAGATTCAAGGAAAAGGTGAACAAGTAGAGATTGCCGCGTGTATCTTTTAATTTACCCAAATTATTTGGTTTAATTTCAAAATACTGTAAATCCATTTCGGATGTTGGTATATTTTTTTATAAATTATTTATAGACATTAATATTTAGTCTTTTCCTATCACACTAAATTTATCTAAACATATTAAATGCTCTATGGAAAATTTGAAGTTTAAATGTAAACTTTACATAGGTCACGTTCCCCATCGCTGAAATATTCAATATGTATGATATCTAGAAAATAATAATTAAATAAATTCCACTTTGCAGTACACACAGGAACTTATAACTTTTTTTAGTAGTGGCATTAGTAATTGTCTTTCGTTAAATGCAGCAAGAACACTTGTTAACGTCTTGGTAGTCTCTAGATTGGATTATTGTAACAGCCTGTACTTTGGTCTTCCTATGGTGCAGCTGAATAGGATCCAGGCTGTATTCAATGCTGCTGCAAGACTTCTCCTGAGAGGTCGAAGATTTGAGCACATTACTCCTCTCTTGCACAACTTACATTGATTAAAAGTAAAACAACGAGTGGAGTATAAGATAGGTATCTGTGATGGTGTTTTCGGCCTTGAAGGGTGTATTACCATCTTATTTGTCAGAGATGTGCGAGATCGAGACCATCATTGAAAGACGGCTCATACTTCGCTCGGCACGGGGTGAGGCAAAATGCAGACTGATTGAGCCGTCTCGATCTCGCAAAACAGGCTTTGGAGATAGAGCGTTTAATGTTGCGGGTCCCAGATGTTGGAACAAGCTGCCTCTGTGTCTGCGAGAGGAGGTGAATGGAGAGAGTTTTAAAAGAGGGCTGAAGACACACCTTTTTGCTGGTAGTTTCGGGTGATGGATACGATATACAGCGCCCTTGAGGTCATGTTATGAGTAAACGGCGCTTTACAAATTGTCCATATATATTAGTAGTAGAGTCCTCGGTGTAGAATAGGTCTCCCACTCTCTTCAGAATGTTTTCGAGTATCTTTTAAAAGGCAGATATTCGTAAGAGGAATCGGCGTGCATATTTGAGAAACTGGATGAATATGTAGAAAGCGAAAGAGGTTTGTGAGGTTTGGTCTACATGGCGTTCCGTTCTCTCTGCCTACCCCTCCTGAGACATGGCATTAGGGGAAAGTATATTCGTAAAATATCACGTAACATTTAACATCTTATTTAGCGATGAGGTATGTCTTCCATTCTGAATGTCTTAACTTTGATTGGCTCAAAGAGGACGACTTGCATATTTGCTACATGTTTTTGCTCCGCTGGCTACCTCACTTGTGGGAAATTTAAAAAAATTAACAAAAGTTATATTTTAAAACAGGAATTTAGTATAACTCTAAAAAATCAAAAGATTACCTTTGGGTATTATATTATGTTCAGTGTGTCCTATTTTGAGACTCCTTGAATTCTGAGTAGCTATCGGTTAACAAAACAGATTCTGAGTTTGTCATGTTTTACATCAGACTAGAAAATACAAATAAAATCATCTGTTCATTTTTCTCCCGACCCCATCCTTTATCACAATTTCTTGTCTCTTACTTTCTAGAGAGTCTTTTCGTAGGAAGACAGGAGGATTTTAAGAAATAGTAAACAATGTTGAATTCGTGCATAAAATTCGAGGATATCAATCTCGACATCTCGAGAAATGTCTGATGTGATTATTGAAGTATCCAGTCTTTGAATGCCAACATCTTCATAGGAAATATTTGACTACATACATTAAGTAGGTACTAAATTTATTTATCGATTTTTTGATGTTTTATTTAAATAGGTATATCACACGCAAAAGTTTTGATATCTTTGTGCATCATCAAAATAAGTGAAGATTTATGGATATCTACATTTTTCAATTTTTTTTTAAATTTACAAAATTAAGGTATCTACAATAAACACTTATTTAATTTTGTTACATATCAGTGTTACGATACAAATACGCTAGAATAATAACTTAAAAAAAACACTTCTCGAAATTGAGATTCTGTTAACAAAGTTCTGAGAATAAGTTCTCGAATTTGGGACTTTGTAAGGTAAGTACCTATATATATTCACAATAATAAACGGTAAGATGTAGGTAAGTAGATACCTCCAACGCACGGGAGAAGTAAATTCCAAAACAAAATACAAACATTCAATTAAAATGCAAAGTAACACGGCAAAAGGTAAAGGAACAGTTATTTGGGAATGGGGAGAGGGTGGCTCAGGGTGGTAGACGCTGTATATTTATACAATTACATTTTATGAGGAGACAAGGGATGATAAATATAATAAAATATATTAATTTATTTTAATATTATTTTATTTATTCTGACGTGGTAAGATCGGTGATACCAATACTGAATGAACTAGAGAGTTAAAAAGAAAAAAAATTGTCACAAAAACGGATAAATAGGAGTCCCTGAACTTCTGAAGTATCCAGGAGAAGAGGTTATGTCAATGCTTTTCGAAAATAAAAAGGCATTTAAAATTATGACTTGAGACTTTGAACGAACGTATTTGAAGAAATACGTAATGACTTTATTAATCTGTTCTTAAATATTTTTTTTATATATATAATTACAAACTCGTAAATTTCGAACACGTTTTTCAATAAATAGATACATACTATGTTTATAAAAATTATTAATAGCTCTAGCTTGACATAGTAAACATATTAGTTATTCGCATTGATTACATTTGATTTTTCATAAAATTTGATCATTTTTGTCCATTCTTGACGAAATTTTTGCATATTTAATCGGTATATAGGTACGTTTCACACGGCATGCTTTTGATAAAGAAACTTCATATTGAACAACCCCAAAAGTTGTGCTACACAATAAAAGCTTGTATTTTGTGGAGTCTTTACGTCTCGACAAGAAAGTTAAATATTCTCTTAGCAAGGATCTTACCTTTATAATATACTACCACCTGACTACCCACCTACCTATCTACTAACCATCTTTCTCATTCCTCCATGTATTTACATACCAACATTCATGTAACAGCCTACTTCTGGTTTGGTAAATAAAACGTGCATACTCTTCATTAACTATTATAATGAAAATGTTAAAAACATACCAAAATATGACTAGTGAAATATATTTTAAAAAAATCCACAATTTAATTACTACAGAATTTATTTACTGTTAATTTAGTTTCGACTATTTTGAGTTACTCATTAGCATTAGATTTTCTCGTTGTGCGGACAACTGCATGTAATAAACATACAGAGTTCTCTCCATGTCAATAATAAAATTAGACATTCAGAATGGGTGACATGCCTCGTCGCTGAATTGTAGATGCAATTGTTTTATACATGAGGTTTTATGTCTCATTTAAAAGATACTGGAAAATCTACTGAAAAGATTAGAAGACCTAGAATAAATATAAGAAGAATTTATATTATACCAACCTTCGAGAAATCACATCCAAAGGTAGAAAGACCACCATTAAGATGGAAAAACGACCTTGTTGAACATGTTCATATAAATTGGATGCGAACGGCACAAGATAGGAAATACAGAAGAAAAAAATAGGACCTTTCTCAATGATTGACCGGAAATAGGCTAAAGAAGTATAAAAAAGGCGAAAAAATAATTATTTTGCCAGAAGTTTTTAGATCGACAAAGAGGGTTTTGGAATGTCAACTTGATAGAGAAATAGAAGTATCGGTAGGGAATAATTAATGCGGTTTGATGATTTATCTACATCAATCTGATGACCATTGATGATTGGATAAACATTAAACACTTCCTAAAACAGAAAGCTGTGAATATAATAAAGGGAGACCTATACACAATAATGGACGCAAAAAGAACGATAATGTCGAAAAAGATGAGTGAGTTGGCATGTCGAAATAAACGAAACAAAATGGTGAGTGAATTGTATAAGCGACGATTTCAGTAGCAGTTAAAAACGCGTGTACTAGAAGAATACATAGTAAACAAAATAAGCTTATAAAAAAGCTTTTGATAAAAAATAAAGATTATCCTTCGAAATTTCGGTAAGAGTTTGTTACGCTCTGCGGATTGGAAATCACGTTTAAAATTAAAACGTAACCATTTCATCCCCTTCTTTAAACAAGCTGTTTTATTTACTACCGTGAGGTATATATCTATCTACACGAGTACATCTACTTCTCCAGTTAACCCTTATTCCCAACATCCCTTAACAGATATTCAGAACAAACTGACAAAGAATATCAACATTTTCATATAAAATGGATTTAATTTCACCTTATTACCTTGTCAAGTTTTTCAGGATCAAATTTGGTAATCATTATATGTGTAAGTTTGTCACAGGGCAGACTTTTTTATGTTTTTATTTGTTTTGGGAAATACTTCCAGTTGGTTAATTATAAGCTCATCTTCTCCCAATATTTTATTGTCCAACAAATGTTTATTTATTTACGTCTTAAATAATGTTTTATGTTCGTTAATGTAATGTGTTAATTGTCCATTGCTGCTTCCAAGACTTTTGGTCACTCCAAGTTTTTCTACTCACCTGGCTCTGTCTGATTTGACTTATATAATTTTTGCAATCGTTCTGAATATTAAATGTTATGTTTGAGGATCAGTGATGATCGTTTGCTCACCATTATTTATTGCTTGTAAAAGGTGAGGAGAGATTTAGGAATAAGAAGTGGAATAAGAACAAGTAAGAAGTAGAAGAATAAAGACTAGCTGAATGCAAATTGAGTTTTACGTGAAATTAAATGCGGGCACTGAATTAAGAGGACGGAACGATAAAAAGTAGAAGACACTTCTGTTGAGAAAATATAGCGTTCGGGAATAAAAACAACATTAACAGAAATTTGCTAATGCGTGATAAACTTTGTGTGGCAAACTTATCGCTGAAATAAGATGATAAATGTCTGAAACGTCATGTTTTTTGAAAACTTTCGAAAATTCAATTTACTATAAAAATGCGTACATCACAAAACCGATGAATCAGTTGTCCTTAATTGAAGACGCTAGTTTCTTTTCTGTATTGAAATTAATCTAGAAAAGGGTAAAAGACGTATTTTTCATAAACATATAATTTTGTTTTTTTCGAATTGTGACGTAGAAATATATGATAAATTTTCATTAGAAAAGCATTCGAATTTTCTTTCTCGGTTTGATTTTCCTTGTTTTATAAAATGCGTAGACAAGATTACATAAGAATCTGTTTAGGAATTAAGAGCCGCGAGAAAGATTGCATAAATAATTTATTACCCCCAACGCAAAGGGGTTGATTCGGTGGATGAACTAACTGGATGGATCTTGGATTTCTTCAGATCTGAGGGAATGGGGGAACTGGTTGATGGATTAGTGAAGGTAAAATAAATGTACAACCATCATATTATACATTTATTAATAAATGCATTATAATTTATTCTTATTCAGTACTAATTATAATATTATAAATCCCTGTGGGAAAATTTGTTATTCTGGTTTATCATTGCTTCAATTAATAATTTGTAAGTTTTTTTTGTTTTTCTTTCTTGATTGAGAGCTTTGATCATTTTGAAGTTTTTAATTACTCAACATTGGTGAACCGTAGCTCCTTACAGCTAAGCTCCTTGCATATTGCTATAGACAGAGAAAGACAGAGCAGAGCGATATATTACAAAACCAGATTTCAAGTTAGAAAGAGGATTTTTAAACAATTTTTTTATCTTTGAAACTATTAATTTAAGGCCAGGTCTCAAACTTTCAATTGCTTAATCCAAAGCTCATATCTTTTTGTTGACCTATCTCAAATTTTAAAAACAAATCACAGCTTTTTCATAACGATATTTCGAGTTGAATTGTGATTTATCACCAGTAGGTTCATGCAAAAAGTTGTTATTCAAAATAATTTTTTGTCTAATTCACCTATGTATGTAATAATAGAGGAAAAAATAATTAATGTTGTTTATCGTTGTTAAAATTATCTCAATAAAAAAAATAAATTATAATACAGACGTTGAACACCTACAATCAATTTATTTATTTTATGATGTGTTAGATGAAATTTATCTTAAATATAATATACAAATAATTTCGGAATATAAATCAGAAAAAAATGAATAGATGAAATTTCATATACGTAAATATCTTAGAGAAAGTTGTGCAGCTTAGCACTATGACACCTTCCTTTGTGTCTTAAGCTGACAACATTAAAACTAGATTAGAAATATAATAGATACTAATGATATCAATATTTAGGTTCCGAAAATGCTATGAAAATTCATAATATTTATGTTTCGTTCCAATAAAATTAATGCGAGTATGCTACTGTTTCACTCACACTTTCTGTCACACTGACTCTTGAAATACCGATTCCATTATACAAACGGTAGCATACTTTTTTTATAAATTATTACTACGAAACTACTTGGAACAAGCTGCCTCTGTGTCTGCGAGAGGAGGTGAATGGACAGAGTTTTAAAAAAGGACTGAAGACACACCTTTTTGCTGGCAGTTTCGGGTGATGGATACGATATACGGCGCCCTTGAGGTCATGTTATGAGTAAACGGCGCTTTACAAATTGTCTATATATATATAACGGGTTGTTCAACAAGAACTTTGTTTTTTAATTGTGGCAACACCAGCAACATGATAGTTTTGACATTAAATTTTTTGACGTATTCGTAGTGGATGCATTGGCAATTGTTGCAATGAATTCAATTTCGCTTGAAAATCGCATTAAAATAATTAAAATCCATTATGAAAATGGTGGTTCTGCTAAAGTGACATTTCGTCAAATTCGTGATATTTTCGGACAACATAATCGTCCTTCTGAGACCGCTATTAAGAATTTGGTCGCTAAATTTGAGTCGACAGGCTCGATACAAAATGTGTTAACACCAACGCGTGTACGACCGGGTCGTTCAACTGAAAACATCGCAGCCGTGAGCCACAGTGTTGAAGCAGATCCAAATTTGTCAATTCCTCGACGTTCTCGACAATTGGGGTTATCCAAAACCACCACATGGCGAATTTTGCGTAAGGATTTGGCTTTGAAGCCTTACAAGGTTCAACTGGTGCAGGAATTGAAGCCGAACGACCATTCAAATCGCCGTAGATTCGCTCAATTCATTCAGGAACAACCCGCTGGTTTTTCTGAAAAAATCATTTTTTCAGACGAAGCCCATTTTCACTTGTCAGGGTACGTCAACAAGCAAAATTGCCGCATTTGGGCTTCTGAAAATCCTAGAGCAATTATTGAGAAGCCGTTGCATGCTCAGCGTGTCACTGTATGGTGCGCTATGTGGTCTGGAGGCGTGATTGGGCCGTTTTTTTTCGAAGATGAGACTGGAAATGCGGTAACGGTCAATGGATCACGCTATCGCAAGATGTTGACAACTCAATTTTGGCCTATTATTGATGACGTGGATATCACTGACATGTGGTTTCAACAGGACGGTGCCACATGTCACACAGCCAATGAAACGATCAATTTATTGCAAACCAAATTTCCCGATCGCATGATTTCACGAAACTCAGCTGTTAAGTGGCCAGCCAGATCATGTGATTTAACGCCACTGGATTATTTTTTGTGGGGCTATGTTAAGGACAGAGTCTATACGGAGCCAAACGAATCGATTGCAGCCTTAAAACTCAAAATCCGTGATGTGATTAGCGAAATAGTCCCGCCATTTTGCCAAAAAGTGATTAAAAACTTTGATGAAAGAATCGACATCTGTCAGCGTGCTCGTGGTGGACATTTGTCAGATATCATTTTTCATGCATAATTGCCAAACTTTTCTCTTTGTAATTCAATAAAAATTTTAATCATCTTCATCAAATTTTTTTGTTTTATTTTGTTTTAAAAAACAAAGTCCTTGTTGAAAAACCCTGTATATACGAAGATCAACCTTCTTTGACAAATGCTCGTTCATTGTCTAATTGAGATAAAATTGAGCTAAAATGGTCCAATACGATTTCCCCAATTTTTCTTTTTGAGTATATAACGAGTCTATGTAGTAATGTCGTTGTCTTATATTACCTTTTATCGGTACATATGACATCCTTGTTATCTGAATCAGAAACTATAATAAATAATACAATTTATCGTCTTTTGTATGGGAAATTTATTCCAAAACATAGGTAAAGAACAACAGAGAAATTTACATTTTGTCTAACCTACTGCAGAGCATTTGTAGTTAAACTGTAATAAATTAATATAATAATAAAATCAATTGAAAACTCTGAAAAGCAAGAGAAGAAATATATTTTTTGGGCTGTTATCTACAGACTTGTAATATAAAAATAAGTTATTTGAAAAAGATTTAACCTATTAGAAAAAATACCCGAAGATAAATATTTAACAGGGTTATAAAATAATTAATAAGATATGTTTAAATTGCGATATCCGAGTTGCTTACAAATAACATAATGTTTTTTGATTTTTTTTTTGTAATTGAAATTTTTCATTACACTGCATCTTCCATATCAACATCAACATATCACGTAAGGTAATGAAATATTTGTGCAAAAAAGGAGACAACAGTTAGGTACCTATTTTATATAAGGTTCTTAGTAAACTCAACATAATGTACATATGTACATTATTGAAAATAAACCGAAAGTCGGTATGTTTGATTGTTAGTATAAATATACATTTTTGAAAATTCATACGAATTTTTTTACTAAACACATTTTGAGAACCCTTTTATTGTTCGATTCTGAAGACGACGCAAACCTGGTAACACATTATAATATTGTATTTGTATAGGTAAATGGTTGTCAGGTCTACTTCTGAATACATTATATTATTCTGCAGGAAGCTACCTTTCTTTATGATTGCGATTCAGGCAATTGGAATATTTTCAGTATGCTAATGAAGCTGTTTCTATTTTTCATACAAATATACTAGGAAAATAAATAAATACAACATGATAACGATTTTTTAGACAAAGAAAACTTAAATTTCACATATATTTACATCCGCAAACTTATCAGTGATTGGAGTAGAATTTTGTATTTTAGGAGAATATGATTTACTGAAATCGTGAAGTCTAGTAACGTACTATTTAAGCATATAATTAAATTTCATTTATTTCTCAAGGTAATATTTTTGTCATAATTTTCCTTTTATCAGGTAAATGATTTGATACACACTCATAACTTATTTATTTATGTATTCATTTTGCAAATTAAACTTCAACAGAAATAACTAAACAATTAAGAATACAATTTTTTTATAAAGGCTGAAACAGCCGTTTATTGTATAAAAAAAAATATTTGGATGATATGCAGTAGCGAGATTATCACTTTGTTGTGATTTTATCAATTTAACCAGACAATTGTGTTAAATTATCATCCAAGAAACTGGATATCGATTCCGGGGCATATTATTTGTGAAAAACAATTCAACAAAATGACTCAAATTAGCACTAAAGTGAAACTCAAATAAAAATAAGTATACTTTTAGGTATGTGAAATTTAGTAAATAAAATTAAAATGAATTATTGAAAATAAAGTCTGAATAAAAAACAACCTTGAACTTTTAAAAGTTTGAATTAACAAGTCAAATATTCCTCTCACACAAAGGCAGCTTTAAAATTTGATAATCGAATAGTAGACACATTCTTGAACGGAATTTATGTAATCATTATTTTGTCCACTCAACTTGCCAAAAAATTCTTGAACATTGTATTTTTATTTAAAATATTCATATTTTCTAATTTATTACAAATTGATAACATTTTACTTATCTTAAAGCTCTGTAAAGCTGTTGTATTTGTTTTTTTTTCTTCAAAGAGTGTAATATTTCATAATACAACTATGCGATTAAAATAAGAAGTTCGAGTCTCTTTTCCCTCGGTTGATTAAATTTATTATATGAAATAATATGAAACTATTCGTAATTCAGTGTAATAATTTAATGGATCAAAGAAACACTTGTACAGTTATAATAAGATGATATTTCTGTCTCTATTAAAACTAGCAACTTGTGGAAAATTAATTCTAAATGAAAACTGCAGTTTTTGTTAAGGTAATCGTTTTTATTTAGCCTTGCTCAATTTCAAGGGTAAAAAAGTACTTATTTGTTTATAATATGTTGTGTAATTGTGTGTCTTTATTAAGAGTGTATAATATTATATTAATAAATACCTAAGTTTCAATTTTATTATTTGTGTATTGTATTTGTAGAGACAATATAAATATCAGAAATGATTTTTTTAGAAGAAAACCTTCGCACGCTCGATATATCAAGAGTCATAAATTTTAATTAATACACTCTTGTAAATCAAAAACTAAAAGAATAAAAAAAATGGTAGTTCTTTTAGATCATGATGTCGAGCAGACTGATTTTTCTTCAATATGGTTTCTGATGTATATTCCCGGAACATAACTATTTGCCTAAGAATAATTTTCTTCACAACTAATTATTACAATAATATGATGGTTGAATGAGAATGCTCCAACTTTTCTAGATATTTATTAGACAACATAGCCTTACTGTCAATGTATAAATATGTATATAACAATTTTAGTAATTTAACATTTATATAATGATTTGCCTCTTGGGATCCAAAACAAAACAAAAAAGCTGTCATTCAATCATTTTGTATTGAATTTTGAGCAACATAACAGTTTTGTGTGATATTTTTTTGTTAATATATACCTGAACTTCAAACTGCAGTTTTCATAATATATGTACTTACATTTCCCGGCTGATAATGAGAACGGTGAATTATTTTATTGAGCTAACCGGGTGACGAAACGCTAATGGCCCAAGGTGGATGAATGGCCAGTATCTTTGAATCATGCACATTACTATGCCTACACCTATATAAATAACTATTAATATTATTATTTTGAATACAGAACACGATTTTCCGAGTGAGGCACAGTTTATCAATGATTTAATTCAGTCAACCAGTTAACGAGAAAGTTAATTTCGTTACACGTTAAGACGTCAATTTATTGAAAATCAAATCAATAGTTACAGCGGCCTAATATTAAAAATAGGTTCCTTAAGCAAGCAAAAAAAATCGGGAGCTTAACAGAGGATTCACCGCTGTATTAGACAAACCATGGAGCACATTAAAATAAAGTCAATATTTCTAATAAAATTTCCAATTTATTCAATCATGATTATCATTTCACATTTTATACTACGAAAAATACCAATAAATTAACCTTTATTCATCAATACAGACAGGATGAAAAAAGTGGATGAGAGTGGAATCTCTGCTCTCACTGGAAGCTCTTGATATAGAGGAAAAAGCTAGAAGGCCAGGCAGACCCTTGACAACATAATAAGAAGATACTTGAGAGTAGCGGAACTTGATCCAGCACAGGTGCATGATAGGAGTATTTGGATGATAAGGCCCAAGACGGCTGACTCCGGGAAGGCCAGAAGAAGAAGGATATGTGTAAATTCGTATATTCTAGTTTATAGAAAACTTTTTTTTGTCTCTTTAGAGAAAATAAGTCTAATAATATCAGCTATATAAAGTATATGAAATATTTTATGAAAATTCTATCTAATAATACAGGTGCTGTATAATTTTAATCAAATTCAAATTCAAAACTTCTGCAATAATTTCAGAATCGTTTCAGCATAAAATGTATATTTGACCCTTGGCGTTCCCTTTGCTTTGTCTGATTTTATTATTTATTCTATGTATATCTTGTGATTTGTTATTCAAATTGTCTCCTGACCCCATATTTTATACATACCTTACCAACCGAAATAATATTAAAGGGCCCACCTTGTAAATAGTTTATTTTACATAGGTCTAGGTGTATCAATATTATTATAATATTCGGCCTTTTAAGTTTGTACCTGAAATACTCGTATGCTAATTTTCACACAACCCTCACACGAGATATTTTTTATGCAATTTATTTAATTCATATTCCAACCAATTATTAAAAATTGTACATTTTGTTGAATCATAAAAATGAATTGTAAAGGATAGTGATATTTATTTATAATATGAAAAAATTACAGTAAATGGCTTGACAGTAAAGTTTATATCTACTACCTTTACACCATCCATTGTAATTTGAACCTACATCTAAAGATTATGGTTTGAGCTTGATATCAAAGTTTAAATACTACGTATTAATTTAACGTATTAATAATTTTACCTATATATTTATTTATATCATTACGATCTTTTATGAATTTTTAGGTAACTTATTCTTTTCTGCCTGCTCTACAGAAAACCAAACAAAGAAGATTAATAGAAAGATATTTTCATGAATCAAACCATTTAAGTACAAAATATCTATTAATTAATGTCATATCTCTCAAAATAACTAAAAATTAAATCACAATGAAAATTCAATCGTAAAATAAATCATTTATTTTATTCTATTGAGTTGTTATTTTGAGCAAAAAGCTCTTTATTTTTTGATCAATAAAATGTTATAATATTATTACTGTGGAATTATGTGCTACCTTTAGGTAGGGATATGATATGATATAACTTGTATGCCTCCAAAATGTTTTGGTTTTAATCAAAATAAATATTATTAACCCCAAAAGGTGAATATATGATGAGTTCACCATTCCATAAATCTGGGAACCCTTTTGAATTATTTTACATAATATTTGTCATATTGTTATAACATATCACAATATCGAACATTTGCTATGAGCCCGACTTTGCTCGGACACCCTTATCATCTATAAAAAAATCGGGTAAAATTGAGAAATCAATATTATTATTTTATACCATCTCGGCATATCTCACAAGTGGGGTAATCTGCAGGTCAGCTGCATGTAATAAAGATTCAGGCTAACCTCTGCGTGACAACAACAAATTTAGACATTCTGGATGAGTGGCAAATTTCATCGCCGAATGATGTAAAATGTTTTTTTCTTTCAAAAACTTATAGAAAAGATTGTGATATAAATTTTTAAACAATCTTTGCCTTACTCCACGAAACACTTTTTTTGAAACTTTCCTACCTTATTTTTTTAAGAAAATAAATATATTTTTTGTTAAAACGATATGGGTAGCTAGCTACCTATACAATTTTTTTATCTGGAAATCTGAAACATGCGCAGTGGAATTTAGATAGAGAATATTAGTGTCCCTTGTTACTTGTCTGGTAAATGTATCCAAAACGGATATACATATGTAGGTACAATCAAATATTTATGCAAATATATGTATTTATACGTGGATAACTTTTTGTAAAAATAGCACAGCGATAATACAGATAAAATAAAAATAATCACAATTATAAGAAAAAGCATATGAGAAATTATTTCAAAATAAAGCTTGATTGAAATTCTAATAACAATCTAAATATCCCTATTTATATTGAAAGAGTATCTACGATTCAATAAGTTCTATATAATTTTCCGAATAGGTACACATAATACAATTACCTCTCCAGGAATGTCTGTGTGTACTTACTACTACCTACATATTATTATTATCTGTGTTTGGAATATACTTGGCAATACCATTAAGAGGCCGTATATATCTTAAACGATCGTCTGGCATTGGTTTTATTGTGCGTTATCACACTCCTACTGAAAATAATTAAGGGCTGATTTATATTTTATTATCTGCTCTACACCTACACCTACAATACTTACAAGGCCCTTCACTAATATATATTATTTTATAATACCCACTTATTTATTGATTAAACATTAAAAGCAGGTGTGTCTGTTTCTTCATTTTCTTTTTGTGTCCCCATAATATTGAGTTAACATTTTGTGTCGCATACTATTGACCATATTATTTTGAAAGATAGTATCCTTATTCTTAGTAGCTTGAAATAGTTCCTCAACGCTCTAATTTCTGTCCACTCGTGTATATTATGGTCCCAGAAGATCTGCTTTCTTCTGTAATATCTTCAAGTTAATAATTTTCATGTTTTGACTTTTTAAAGTAGCCTTCAACTTGCTCTGTTTTTTCTTATGCAATTATATTGTATTTTATTAATGTTTGTTTTGTAAAACTCCAAAACATGTAAATAAAACAATAACTTCGCAGAGTTTTACGATGAACTTTTCTTTTAGTGTTCAAGTTTCGACATGTTATGTATTTGTCAAACCCATACAAGAGTTTGACAAAGACATAACATGTCAAAACCTGGTCACTAAAATACAAGTTCATCGTAAAACTCTACCAGGTTATTGTTTTATTTACATTTATTTTTTAAATGTAACAAATGAACCCGTTTGTTAATCCATCCATGGATGGGATACCTACTTCATCTCTGAATTGAAGATGTTAAATGTCTTAAAATTTGATATAATATCAAGAATACTGCCTTTTAAAGAAAAGAGTTGAAGGCCTATTCTTTACCGGATACTCTACTGGACTCCTGTTTGTTGATGGCATGTTTTAATCAAACCAGTAATAAGAAAACTATTCCTTGTATTCGAACTCGCTTCTTTTGAGATTGTCCTGTGTCAATAATTTATTTATTTATTTATTTATTTATTTATTTATTTATTTATTTATTTATTTATTTATTTATTTATTTATTAATTTATTTATTTATTTATTTGTTTATTTATTTATTTATTTATTTATTTATTTATTTATTTATTTATTTATTTATTTATTTATTTATTTATTTATTTATTTATTTATTTATTTATTTATTTATTTATTTATTTATTTATTTATTTATTTATTTATTTATTTATTTATTTATTTATTTATTTATTTATTTATTTATTTATTTATTTATTTATTTATTTATTTATTTATTTATTTATTTATTTATTTATTTATTTATTTATTTATTTATTTATTTATTTATTTATTTATTTATTTATTTATTTAAATATTTTTGAATAAAAAACATAATTCAAATACCTACTTTAAGTTACTGATTCACCAAGCTATTTAATTTTGTCAATACCTACAAGAAGTGTAAAAACATTCCAAAAACCATGTAGGTACCTAGGTAGTAAAATTCAAAACTATTTGATTCCTTAGAAATATGCATTTTGGTTAGCTGGAAGATATTGCCTCCAGGCAATAAGCTCGCCAATTGCTCTTGATTTTTTTTTCTGATCAATAAAGTGTTCTTATTATTATTATTATTATTGAACAGTTTACATTCAAATCATTCGTTATATGAAAAGGAATGAAAGTCATTAGACATTTTATATTATCGTGTTCGTGAGTAGGTAAACCATTTGAAAACCATCTGCAGTACGAGTAACAACATATATACATAAGTAGAACATTAGTAGGTAAGTGGGTACAGGGCTTGTGTTGCATTCAGCAATGCAATGCTGTGAACATCACCTTAATAGCTAATGTGGGGACATTAAGTTGTATACTAAATCATATTAATTTTCATGATAATACATATTATTGCATACCTATGAAACCCATACTGATATCTTTATTTCTCTGTTAAATATCTTCGTATACAAGAATGTCTTTTAGTTCGTTCCTATGTTAGTTTCTACCGTCTAATATTTATTATGTCTACATTAATTATTTATCAGTATTTTTTACTTCATATCATACTACATTTATTTTGCAGTTTTGAAATGACTTAAAATAACTTTATCTAGGAATCTCTCTAGATCGATACCATCATGGAATCTTCCATAAGTAGGGTAACCAGTAGATCATTAATACATAGGTCACCAATAAAAATAGCACACCTATCATGGGTAGCCTATCTCATTGCTGAAGTGTTTTCGGTAAAAAATTGACTCCTATCTACAATCTTTTTTAAATTTACATACTTTACCCTGTGATTGGCAAATAGCTGTAAAACATCATGAGAAAGACATTAACAACTTAAGTTAAGCGATGATTTATGCCACATTTCCTGATTTTTTATAGCAAGAAACGGAAAGAACTACTTGTTGTTCATTACATCCAGTCAGTGCGCTAAATTTTCCACTAGTGAGAGATGGGTTGATTTTATTTATTCATATTATTCTTTTTGCACATCATTTACAAAAGAAAATAAACAAAGTAATTTACATAAAAAAAGTGGTAAAGTAATTTCAATTTAAAATACTACTATTATTTACACCTGTGCAATAAAAAGCCGTCTGTAACGTACAGAGTCCATTTTATGAAAATAAAAGTAAAAACAGTTATTTTTTTCAATACTAATATTTCCATTTTTATTGTTTCAGGTATCAGGCGCGCATATCTACATAGAAGGTGTTATTATTATTATTATCACTGTCTACTACAATATTATAATACTGTGATCTACATACATACATACGTATATGTTGTTAATGTCTACTATATCAGCGTAGTAGGTAACGTGAGACCGGAGGTAAAGGTAAAATGTACTAAAAGTGTACAGAGTGTAACTATCCTTTTCAACATACCTGGCTTTTTTATGAAAATAATTTACGACTAACATTGTGTAAAACAACATTCTTGAGGTTTCTATTGACGATTAGAAAGAACAGTGCCGAGGTAAACAACTTTTACAATAATGTGCTGTTGTTCTCATTTATAAAATACTAGCTGGCCCGGCGAACTTCGTACCGCCTAAGAATCAATGAACGATTTCATACATACATCTTCTTCCCCTTGTCCTAGTTCGGTCGGGGACCCATTGCCCCTAAGTATCTCCTCCAGAGATAACTGTCCACCGCTGCTTCCAAGACCTCTGGCCACTCCAAACCTAGCCTTTCAACACATGTTCGACACCTGCCCTATCTTCTGCCCTCTCCCACTGACTTTATGAATGATTAATATTATTAATCTCTTTACAAACTCCCGCAATTGTCAAAGTGTGTCATCGAAGGTATAGTGTAAAAAAATATAATTCATTTGGAACTTTGGAACGCAGTTTGGCGGCCCCACCCGTTGTCGAGTACTTTTTTGCCATGTAAAAGTAATATTTTCGAAACTTGAGGAAATTGTTGCCATATGGTGAATTATTTTTTTGTCACCAAATTTTTGAAAAATTCTTTTATAGGAAAAAAAAATCGCATCTATGAAACTTGAGCGGCCCCACCAGTTGTCGAGTAATATGTACGGAATTTTAGGAAATTAATTTTCGAAGTGGATTTTTTTTGCCGGCAAATTAAAATAATTCTACATATGGCAACAATTTCCTCAAGTTTCAAAAATATTACCTTTTCTATGGAAAAAAAGTACTCGACAACGGGTGGGGCCGCCAAACTGCGAAAGTTACATTCATTTTTTTACATAGACAATTCACACACATCGAGCTAGTCCCAACCTAAGATGAATCTTGTATTATGGGTAATAACGCGACGATACACACATATACAATGCACTATACATACATATATATGTAACACCCAGACCCAGGACAATTTGAAAAAGGTCATTCTTCCCTTTGCCCTGTCCGGGAATCGAACCCGGGACCTCGTGACTCAAAGGAAAGAGCTCCGCGCCACACCGGCCGACATGAACAATTTATGTTGAACAAATATACTTAACTCAGATTTGTTTATAAATTATCTGCACTACGTAATATAATTATGTAGGTAGGTACTAATTTTTTTTTCAGGTAGATTTTACCTAGGTATTCATTTAAAATTTATAAAAATTCTTTCCATGATTTTTTAAAAATTGAAATATCAGAACTACAGATGTTAAATTGTATGGATAACGATTCTAATTTGAGAATGTATAGAAAAATTATCATATAAATAGGCCAATCTGTAAAAAAACTTCATTGTTGATTTTGTATAATTCTCCATATTGCATTTTTTATTGAAATTAAAAATGTATGGCGTAAATAATTTTCTTCGTAATTTTTCTTCTCTGTCTGCAAATTTCACTACACAATCTTGCATCAGAACTACCTACATGAACACATTCTTATTTTCATCTTTAATAGCACAATTTTTGGTTCAATAATAATTTTCCATCTGCAAAAATAAAATACAATTTCAAATATAATCTGTGCACGTCCACATTTATGTGACAGAAGACATATCGATACATAAATATTAGTCGAATAATTCGGTAGTTACATGGCAATAGGTTGTATCTCGCATTTTTTGCGTTTTCAAGTTTGTTCCATAAAATGCTCAAAATAGTGTAATATTTGATGTGGCAAAAGGATATGTCTCTTTATAGTCAGAATAAAGAGAGAAAAGACGTCACTTATTGACATGTAGAAAGATTGTTTTCATCAACATGGCAAAAAAACTCAAATATTTTTAAACTGCAAGAAATTATTTAGTGAATGTTACATACATCTTGTAGAAGAAATTATTAAGAGAATGTTACATCTATCTTGTAGAAATAATAATTACCTTCATTTTGATATATAATGCTCGAAATTTGGCTGAAATATCTCTTTTGCAAACTTTGTTTTTGCTCTCCTGTAAAATTATGTTTTAGTGAGATACAACCTATTGCCATGTAACTACCGAATTATAGTAAACAAATATTAGTACACATTTCGTTCATATTAGCTATAGTAATTTGGTTCTTAATATAGCAGAACCTACGGATTATTTTAGCACAATGCAACAGGCGACGTGGGGGCGCTAATAGCGCCATAACTCTCCATATTGTTTTTATTTTTGAAATTAAAAATGTATGGCGTAAATAATTTTCTTCATATTGTTTCTTCCCGTGAATTTGTAAGATGTTTTAATAGCCTATAGTTTAATCCGGGCGGAGAAGAATCCAACAAATCAGAGATCATTCAAATCGGTACAGCCATTCTTGAGTTATAAGTGTTGTAACACACACGACTTCCTTTTATATATTAGATGAATAGGGCAATTTAAAAACAAGAATGAAACAGTGATATACATAACAGATATACCAGAACCAGAAACAATTTAAGAAACGTGTACCCAAGGACTGACAAAGAAAGAAAAGGATTTTATTATGAAGCTGTAAGAATTTTTAATGATCTACCGGAAGTGCTGAAGAATGTAGATAGTTATTATATCTTCAAGAGGCAATTGAAAAAACGCACATTAGAAAGAATAGATATTAGATTTTGGTTGCCGGATTTTTGTTTTTTTTTTCTGTTAATATTTTGTGTTAAAACAAGAGGTAAATTATGTGCTTTATAAAAGACAAATTCATTTGAAGATCTTCTAGCCCCTAATACCAGCTCTATGGTGCTGCCTGGGGCCAGATTTTGTTGTTTTTGTATATTTTCTTTTTTGTGTTTAATAATTGAATTGTTGTTCTATATATACATATAAAAAAATAAAATAAAATAAAATACATATATAATTATGATCTCTCAAAACAATAATCTATGATGTTGCAACTGTCGAGAAACCATTTAGTGTTCACATGATAAAGGACAAGATTTTTTTATTGTTTTAAAAATTACATATAAAAACATTAAAAAAAAATCTCATTAAATAGTAGCATTTCACCCTGTATAAGCCATGTGTATGCCAATGAATGTTTGGCTGGCATCCAAACCTATTTGATATCTCGCCAACAGAGACACTTATTATATTATACCTATACATATTATACTTACACGGACAGGCATACATACGAACACATAATATATTATTACCTATACAACACTATTATCTTACTATTATTATTAATACTACTGCTAGTTTATTGAAAAACCCGGCATTTAACAACCAATTGATTTACTTTATGACGAAATTGATTTACATGGAAAAAGTTGTTGCATTACGCAATAATTAGTTTAGGGTTTTTATGTTTATTCTACACCAAATCTTGATGTTATTTGTTTTTATTTTCATAATAATAAAAAAAAGAAAAAAATAATAATGTCCCTCCATCTTGAATTGGGTAAGTATTTTGTGTTAAACTGCTGAAAAAATGTACTTTTTTCTGAATATTACTAGTTCTAATATCCAATCTTATTAAATTTTCGATGATCGTGTTTCATATTTTGCACTGTAAATTTGTACAAAATACTTGCTCCTATAATTTTGGAAAAATAAAAAGATTTTTTTTTTTGGCTATCCACCCATTATCGAGTGAATTGTAGTGAAGTAAAATAAAAGCATAACATATTTATTTATTTATTTATTTATTTATTCTTTACTGTACATTGATAAAAAACAATTACATAAAAGGTATACATTCAAATTAAATACAATCAATATACAGAGGGCGAGTTTATCGCAAAGGCGCGATCTCTTCCAACTAACCCAAAATAAACATATAAATATGTATACCTAAATAAAAGTATTCAGTAATGAAAAATGATTTGTCAGTTACAAAATGTTACGTGCATAAATTACTGCCTAACCAGGTAATATCAATTTCATTAAATGTATAACATTTGCAGTGGACCAGAGATATCTTAAAATATTAACTAACAAGCATAATATGAACGGACCAACTATAATGAAATATAAAATTCAACTCTTGATTTCGTTAGGTGTATGTTTTGTCTCATAGTTTTATTAAATACTTACGGATTATAATGCGATAAAACTATGTGGAAATTATAACATTTAATTCGTCATTTTTCCACCATGATATTGCAATTGTATTCCGTATTAGTTATAAAACAACTTGATGATAAAAGAACTATTAACACATTTTATATTAACATTTCATACCTATAACACACTATTTAACGAAATTTTGAAACGAAAATAGGGTACGTGAACAAAATACTAAGCTTAAAATCATATATTTTGGAAGTGTAAGTTTGTAGAAAACTTGTTTCATTAATTTTTTAGAGATTTTTATTCATTTCGGTATTACTTAATCGGTTTTACGTTATATTCATATGAAAAATATTTTGATACTCATTTTTTTTTTCTTATTTTTTTGTTATTATTATTTATGTTTTTTTTATTATCAATCCTCCCAATGTCTTTTCCACAAATTTGGTAATCAATATATAATTAATTGTACATTAATACTAATTAACAAAAAACAACAAACATCCATTAAGTTTGCAAATTTCAATTGCATCAATCATCTAGAGAACAATCGGAATTGTTTTTAGAAAATAAATAGACTTAGAGAATATAAATAAATGGTCAGTAAAATAATATTTGTATTTTGTTTCGTCTTAAAAATATATCGGATGACATAAACTTGCCAATTTCATTATTTTTATAAAGAACATTTTGGTATTTCAGGGGACATACCCGGCGTCAACCTGAAATATTTCAAATAATTATTAATATTTGTAATAGTTATTTGGAATGGCAGTAATATACAGTTAAATTCTTTTTTAAACGTGCTCAATAATTTACACCACAATATTAAATTCACATTGGAACATAACGATAATAATGAACTAAGTTTCTTAGATTTGAATCTATCTATATCTGATTCTAAATGTCAATTCAACGTTTATAGAAAACCTAGTCATACAGATTGTGTAATTCCGGCAGACTCAGATCATCCGATTTCTCATAAACTAGCTTCTTTTCACTCGATGATAAATCGTGCAATAAAAGTTCCTCTTTCTCCTTCAAACTTTAAAAAAGAAATTGATTTAATTAAACAAATTGCGGTCAACAATAAGTACAGCTCAGATCTCATAGACAGACTAGTTCATAAAAAACAAAATAATATCATGTATAAAAAATACATTTATTGCGGTGAAAATAATAAAATAAATGAAAGCATTAATGACAAACCATACAGAAAAATTCTTTTTGTGGGGGGGTTAACTTCTAAGATTACTGGCTCGTTACCGGACACTATTACTCCAGCATATTACACTAATAATAAATTATCTAATTTGTTAAATAATAAAGATCCCACAGAACCCTTGCAAAAAAATGGAGTGTACACACTTAAGTGTGATGACTGCGATGCTACATATATAGGTATGACCAAAAGAAATTTTAAAACTAGACTTAGAGAGCACGAACTTTGCCTTAAAAATAGTAATTATTCTGAAATATTTCTATTATGTTGTATTATTTCAACACTACACTGCTTTTGTTTTAAAACACCTGTGGTTATACTTACTTAATAATATTTTATGTTGTATATTTTCCAAGAAAATATATGTTATTATTCATAATAACGTTTGTTTCGAATTTCATATTAATTATTTTCCTTATTTTAAATATGACTTAGTTTTTGTTTATTTATTTATCTTTATTCCACCTACGACTTTAACGTTGATCCATTAATAAAAGTAGGCCTAACGCATTGGAAAAATCTTTTGTTTCTCGTAATTGAGTTCTTACCTATATCTATCTCAAAACTTAGTGTTTTTATTAACCTGGCATAGTAGATGGGATATTATTCATTTTATCCATAGCATTATGGTATCTCACACAAGTGAGGTAGCCAGCCAGTAGACTTACAGTATGTAATAATTCAAGTCGTTCTTTCAATGTCAATCAAAAAAATGACATTCAGGATGAGTAGTTAGTCCCCGTCGCAAAATTTAAAATTTTGCGACGGGATAATAATTATAAAACAGTTGATTGTAAAAATACATTTTTACAAAAGGCGGACATATTGCCTTGAGACAGTGTAGATATTTCAGTAAATTAAATACAATGTTTGATATAGGTACATGTTGCAACATGAAGTGATATTAGATAAGAAAACATCCATAGGACATCTTTTATGTGACGCTTTACGAATATTTGCTTTTTACAGGACACTTGAAAACTTGCAAAAAAGGGTGGTAAATTTATTTTTGTCGAGAATTCCACAGATTAATTATTTATTTATTATTTTTGCAAAGCACAAAAATTTATCGTGATCAACAAAAACTTTTTACGGGCTTTTTTGTAAACCTCAGATAGTCCCACTGATATTGACTTTTGAATGTACATAGTTTACTATATTGTAGGTATCAGAAAATCAGTTATGCACATTAAATCATTGAGTTTAATTGCTTTCATACAATATGTAATTTACGTCATAGTTGGCAAATGTACACGTAAATTTTATTTATAATAATTATTACAAAACCCATTATGTCATGTGTTTTCTACTAAATGACTTCTAAATAATAATAATATTGATTTTCAACATATTAATTGTATAATAACCATTCGCATGTTAGAACACCTTGTCGATAGCTTTATTTGGTATATTGTTTTTGTAACAACTGAAAATCAACTATGAATTCTTCAATTTATCGATATTTACTATCCGCCATAATTGACGTGAAGTGTTTTTGAATTGTTAAAATATCTAGTGGTAATTAGGTACTCTTAGAAGAAAATATTAGTGAAATAAAATTTAATACAAAATCAATATATTATGACACAGAAAAGATAATATGCATGCTTGTTACCCATAGACAAATTATTTTGTCTATGGGTAACAAGCATGCATATTATCTGAAATGAGTGAGTGGTTCTCTATCGTATATTCTACTGAAAAGAGTTTATATGGTGTTAACAAGATTGAGTTGGTATATAGTAATAGTAAGTAAATAATAGGTACAATGATATAATTATTTTGTATGTTGCCGCCCAATTGTTAGATTAGCCAGTTAGCTAAATGGCTAGCCAGTTAGCTTAACTTTACAGAAAACTTTGTTTAATCACAAATACGCACCGAACGTTTAACATTCTACCTTATTGAAGTCAGGAAGAATGTTGAAATTTAACTTCTTTATTTGAAATTGTGACTATAAGATTGATAAACGTTGTGATTCAATCCGACTAGAACTCTGTTATCTATTCATTTAAATATCGGCCATAAAATAGTATGCGTATAATAACCTGCCTGGCCATTCAATTAACTGGCTGATTCAACTATCTGTCGACAAAATGTATATTTGATATGAATAGAGATGTTTTGTGTTTGTTTTAATGTGTAATAAACACGATTAATGGTCGTTATTACAATTGATTTATTGTCAAGCAGATTTCTACCTCTTACCGGCAACACTGAGTGACATTTTAACATTTTATAATACCTACTCGTAAGCTCACGTGTTTTGGCAGAAGTCTATTGACATTAAAAAATGTATGAAGTATTACAAATTATTTACATACTTTTTTCACAGTTGTTACTAAGTGCCTACTTATTTTTTATTGATAGTACTTTAAGCTTATTAGGTATTACTCTAATGTAAAATTTATCTTGCATAGACTTTCATTTCTCAGATAGAATATTTTCTTTTTGTTGTTTTTGACTAACATTGCATTTAACATAGTTTTGTTTCTTTCTAGTTGTTTAAATTTGTATATTTTTTAGTCAATAAAAAAAGAACGTTTTGTTTAACAATAGATTTTAACCTAAAGACGTGTTTGGACTAAAACCTATAGTAGAATGAAAAGCTTGTTTTTAATTTATCCAATTATGGATAAATTAAAAACAAGCTTAATATTACTCGTGCACTAACACTAACAGTAGTGTACATAATTAAGTGCTTTTTAAGCTGCTCGCAAATGAGTGGATTTCCTTGAAAATAATAGAATAGAATAGACCAGATGATATAATTAATATTGGATGTAAATGAAAATTAATTTTATCAATATTTTTTGCTTATAAAATACATGCTTATAATATTACCTACGATAAGAAAATATAATTTGTGACGTATTCATGGCACATCGAATAGGTATATTTCAAAAGCGAGCTTTTTGGTTACCTATCTTGTGATAATGTCGTACTTATAAATATCAGGCTGACCCTTAGTGGATTAAAATATCATAAAAATATAAAATGAAGTCTATTTTGCACATCATTTTAAAACTATAAATATATTTACGAGTCTTCTGTTATGTCTTCTAGAGATCATCCATTCAAAAAACTTGGCCAAGGCTACTGAATATTCTCAGCAATCATTAGTTAACGATTTATGCTGTTTTAATTAAAAACTACTATTGATTAACTGATTCCCAAATGATATAAACAACGTGATAAATTTATTGAAATGTAAGAATTTACAATATAATTAGAACTGAGCATTAACGATTAACAGATTAACGAGTTAATTAGCTTCTAATTAACTTGATATTAATTTAAAAATTAAATTTTTGACCAAAACATTAATTTCCGTCAAATTAAGTCCCGTCAAATTCCAAGAATGTGATGTATCAAAGGTAACCATTACAGGTAATAGACTTTTGAAATAGCGCCGAAGGATATTTTTTGTTTCCATCGACTCTTTTGCGCTTGGGATCTTTTATATTTTTTCAGCACTTATAATTTACTGTAACTTGCGTCACAATCATTAAAAGAATGAATTAACAAGTAACGAAGTTAACTTACCTATCTCGTATATAAAATTAATGCTTTAATCCCTAATGGAACGATGTCTCCTTTTTGAATGATTATTAGTCATATCCCGTGGAGCACCCGGTAAAGAATTGGTCTCTCACTCTTCTGCGTAAGTTTTCGAGTGTCCTGTAAAAGGCAGGTGTTCGAAAAAATTAAGACATTTTACTTCTTAAATTCAGCGATGAGGCTTGCCACCCATCCTGAATGTCTTGATTTTATATTGGCACGAAGAGGACAGTTTGCATGTTTCTTACATGCAGCTGATCTGTTGGCTACCCCACTTGTGGGATATGCCGTGATGGTATAGTAGTAGTAGTAGTATTAGTCATGGTAAAATATTGTTTTAATTTTACGTGAGAATTAAAAGTGTAAAGTATTTTTATAAATAAAAAAAATAATTGAAAAATATTGTCACAGCATCACAAGTGTCAGTAGATTAGCTTTAACTTCAAGTTGTTTCCAACTTTCCAACAAAAATTAAAAAAATCAAGATAGGTGGTATATTTCGTCGCTCTATTGAAAGTATTAATTAATGTGGTGCAGTTAATTTTTAGTATCAGATTAAGGATTAACTTAGATAAGTTTTAGATTAACTGTGCCCAGTTCAGAGAAAAATATAATAAAAAAGTGGAAATGCATAAAAAATAAATAACATAACACAATACACCTGTTGTCTGAACAAGCTATGATAATTCACGGTAAAAGCATATTTATCTCAGATGTCACTTAGAAAAATAATATAATTTGTATTTTGTTATAAGATTATCATATCTTCGAATGTTTCTGTCTGGTTATCGACGTTGTAAAATAACATGTTAATTGTGTATTTTAATTATATAGGAATAATTGAAATACAAAACAGTGAATTTCGCTTATGAAAATCCATGTAATTACAACAATCTTTTCGGGAGTTCGTATAGAAAATACTGTGTCGATATTTTTAAACCATTACAAATACATTTTTCATAGATTATGTACCTACCTAATAAATTGAATCAGACTTTTTATTTAAGATTCATAAATTTCTATCAATCTTTAACATGATGGCATCTCCCACAAGTGGCATTGCTAGCAGACTAATCACCTGTAATAAACATGCAAGTTGTGCTTTCTGTACCATTCCATAGAGCTGATTTGAAGATGTTTAAAGTTTTGTTTGTGATTTTTAGGAAGACCTTTTACAGAACACTCATAAACTTACAGATAAGAGCATGATGCCTATTCTATGCTGGAGACTCGAAGGAGCATTTATAAAGCTAATTGTTTGATATAACATTTTTATCAACACCGTATTCTTCCATTTACACCAGAGGTTCCCAAACTTTTTTCCTCGTGGACCACTTTTAAAAAATTGCTGGTTCCGGTGGACCCCCAGTCGCTAAATTTTCGAAATGGTATAGGAATTTGAAATATTTCAAAAACTCCTCGGTTTTCTTACAGAATATTTTCTCACAGTACCTTTTTGTACAATGTAACGGGTATTTGCACCGACTATTGTTTATGTCAATATCCGGTTCTTTTACCGAATATCCGATAGTTTAACTATGGATTCGTAGACCTCCTTTTACAACTCGTGGACCCCCATTTTTTAGTCACGCCATCGTGGACCCCCGTCGAGTCTCTCGTGGACCCCTGGGGGTCCACCTGGACCTCTTTGGGAATCACTGATTTACAACATTATTACATATTCGTCAGTTGAAATATATCTATCTATCTTTACTCTCACGCTGCATCCCAAGTGGAGTAGGCAGAGAAAATGGAATGCCATATTGGCCTATCTTTACATACTTCTTCCACATTTATGAAATTTCTCATACATGCACACCAACTTCTCTTACTCAACACGTGCCTATTTTTGAGAATTTTGATTCACATGCTCCAGACATGCAGTTGAGATGGTGAAATACTGCATGTTGCGAATAAAAAAATCAACTTTTTGCTCTAGTTTTTAATGCAATCAATGTCTATGTGCTGTCATTCACACCTTCGTGACTTTTCTTATTTCAAAAATATCAAAATTACAAATAATGCAAGCCACATACGTATTTATAGTAAGTAGGTACCTTTGTAAACTAGAAATTAGAAACAGAACATGTACATACATTTGTTGATTTGTATATTATTTTCACATGCGTATTTGAACTAAGTATCTCAAAAAACACACTCAAGCAACATACATTCGCGTAATTTACAAGTTTGTAGCTCGTAATTTATAATAATTAGTTTTAAAACATAATTAATGGTGCCAAATTGTAACGGAAATAATAAAAATCAATATTTATAATAATTTCATCCACCTTGATGATCCAGACGGCATATTCTCACACACACATGATAGATCGTAAATCATTGATCATTATATTCAAAACGTAATAAATCTCTGAATGATCTACCTATATCTTGGACTATTAATAATTTATCTTAAAGACAAATTTAAAACATTTTTATATTCATTTATTTATTAAAGAATTTATTATTTCTTCGTCTAATATGGGCGTTACAATCTGTGCAAATGAATTATGGTTTCCTGTAAAAATTTACGTGTAAATTCATTTCATTATACGATAATAAATTCATGCATTCTTTGACTCGACTTTATTTTAATTTTTAAATAAAATCATAGAATTTCATACCGCACTTTAGTTATTATGTCCCGAGAAGTCCCCCGGCAAATAACATGTTTTGTATTTTTCTGTAAGTTTTCAAAAGTCCTGTAAATATCATGTATTAGAAAAACATCTATTTCTTCAATTCAGTAATGAGAATTGCTACTAAAATGTCTTTATTTTTTCAAACACCCGCCTTTTACAGGACATTAATGGTTTTCCACAACTTTTCCCTGGATGTTTTAAGAGCTGAGCTTCTTTATTAACCAGACTCTACAAAACAAAACAAAAAATCAAAGGGAAGGCTCAGGATTTGCCACAAGGCTCCCCCCGACACAAGCCTTTTACAGAACACTCGAAACTTACGTAAAATAGTGGAAGACCAATTATTAACTGGGTGCTTCACGGAATTGAAATATTAGATATAAGCTTAATCAGACCTGTGACAAATTCGACAGTTTATAGTGTTCATTTTTACTGATTCCAATTTTCATAAACTCATCACATAGATAAAAATATCTTGGGTGTTTAAATAAAATACTTTCTTTAGTAATAAATTAATTAAATAAACACATTGTGCTACATACCTACTAATATTGATTCTTCAATCACAAAAGTTAATGAGAAAATCAATGAAATATTCTAATCTGCATTAACCATCTTAAAATACTACTACTACTACTACTACTATACCATCACGGCATATCCCACAAGTGGTGTAGCCAGCAGATCAGCTGCATGTAAGAAACATGCAAACTGTCCTCTTCGTGCCAATATAAAATCAAGACATTCAGGATGGGTGGCAAACCTCATCGCTGAATTTAAGATGTAAATTGTCTTAATTTTTTCGAACACCTGCCTTTTACAGGACACTCGAAAACTTATGCAGAAGAGTGGGAGACCAATTCTTTACCGGGTGCTCCACGGGATCTTAAAATAACAATGCTTAAACAAACATGTATACATTATGATATAATTAATTTCATACAATATACAGAAATACATAGGTACCCAACTAATCTTCAAGATACAACAACACGCAGTCTTCATATTGTTTCTATCTAATCATTATCTGAACATGCATAATATCACCAGTAAACATCTTTGTTTCTATAACTGACAACGATATTAAACCTGCCACACTTTTGTAGGTAGATAATAATATGTAGAAGTATTACATTTTGATACCTAATACACCCTCTTAATAAAATCTTGAAGACAAATGCTTATAAGTTTAATTTCTGAAACATCGCACAATCAGTCTGTTTACTTTACCGTGTTCCTTATTCTAACCTATATAATATATACCTTAGATCATTCTTCCTCCACCACCTGCCACATTCCTCCTTATATTATTATTATTTCCCTTCATTTCTCCTCAAGAAAAGCTCCTTGTTATTCTTGCGTAGAATTAAGGAAACAATGATAAAGGTAATATGGGAAATTTAACACTTTGACGACTGCAAATACAGAATATTCAAAAAAATGTATAGTGGCTGTGAATCTCTTTATTAAATCCTATTTAAAAATAATGTTTGATTTTAATATTAATCTGTTAGTTTGTTGATTTGATTTATAAAAGTTTGTATTATTATGATTGTATTTCCAACATTTAAAAATATTTATTCCGACAAAATATGGTTTACTATGCAAAAAGATATTACCGTTTCGATAGAATAGTTTTGATAAATATGCTTAGTGATTATTTATATAATTATAACATTTAACATAGATAGACGAAAAGTACTTACCTTGTGAAAATAAAAATCAATACTTTCAATACTTACTCTTTTATTCGGCACCCGATGTTGTAGTCTTATTTTATGAAATTCTTTCAAAAAAATAAATAAATCAGAATCATTTTTTATTTCTTTATTCTTTACTGTCCATTGATTAAAAGCAATTTTACACAAAAATACATTCATACCATAAATAAGCAGAGGGCAAGTTTATCGCAGAGGCGCGATTTCTTCCAACTAACCCGATTTTTATTAAGAATTACAACAAAGTTATTATTTTCTTATATGAAATAATAGTAATAAACTTACTTCTTACTTTCATAACCGTTTGCAAAAGTGTAAATCATAATACAAATGATAATATTACGTACATTTACATACGACATAATTTAAAACCCTTGGGGTACTCCCCAAGTCCCCAACATCCAAGTAAAGCAGTCTCAAGAAGAAAGGAGTAGATGTGTACTTATACATAGGTAGTGTTGTTCCCTACCTACTAATAGAGGTTGGTGGTGGAAGTTCATTCAGTTCGCAATGTCGGCGGTTATAGGGAGATTACCTTTTGAATTGATATACCTACTTACTTATTGTTATTATTTCTCATATTATTATTTTGTGTGTCACTTGTTTCAAATCTTTACAAATCCTACCTTTTATTATGATGATAATTTTACAATCCCTACTTTTGAACGAAATTAGAGAGATGAGAATCGCGCCGCGAAAATTAAAGTTTCGAAGCTGTATATTGTATCAATGTGAAACAGAACGATATGCGCGATTTGGTGTGTTTTTCTAATTGCATATGTATATGAAAAATGTCTGATACAAATCTATTTTATTTGGGACTCTTATATGGCTTTCAATTCTTTGAGAAAAGAAGACTTTTACTGACTTACTTCTTCATCAAACAAATCAGTTTGCTAGTTAATTTATTTCATGGATTTGACTCATGAAACGTCATTTATATGTTATAGGTAATTATAACATAATATAATTTTTTTCAGTGATTCAATCCCTAGTACACAAAATATATATTAAACCTAGGTGTGTTTTTTTGTAAGTGAAATAAGATTGCTATTCTTTCACTTTTACATATTAATTTTACATAACAACAAATGAAAAAATCTATAAAGAAAGAGTTTATTATTTAACCTATTTGGGACATATTTTGCAATTACAATTTTATCTATTGAACATCACTTCAAAAATAATAAATAAAAACAATATTTTTTTTAGTGATGAGCTAGATAATTAAGTAACATAAAAAAATATCTTTATAGTCACGTATTTTTATGATTTCACAGATTGTTACGTAATATAATTGTTCCAGTACCTCCTTATAGTAAGTATATCACAGACAGTCATGTACCTACATGATGATATTATATTATTAAAGTTCATAAGGAGATCACACAGTTGAATTGATGATGGCAATAATATTAGTGGTTCTGGAAACCTCAGCCTCGTAGTAAGTAGTACAGAATATAATCTTTGCAAGTGATGTTTGACGTATGTTTCTGAAGATTTTACTCATCTAACTTCACATAGGTACTTTGTGCTTATAATATTTCCCTTTCTTTTGTTAAGGGGCGGTGTTGTGTGGATTTGTATGATAATTTTAAGACAATATAATGTATCGTTGTGTGTTAAAAGAACAGTTATATAAATAAGTAACAGTAGGTAATAATTATTATTTAAAATTATATATTTTTAAGATAGCATGTAACTGTTTTTAAAAATAGGTACCTATATGATTATACGGAAGTACACGGAATAATGAAGACGGTTTACACATTATATAAAATAAAAATATAAAATTACATCACTGTGATGCGACTTGTGTTTTATTGGCGAGAGCATACTTAAATAGACAGAGTAACACCATGTCACTTATTTTTCCTACCTATTGATAAATATGTCCCAAGTTAATACTCATCAGCTTCTTCTTCTTCTCCTTGGGCAATTATCAGTCCCACATGGTGGTGGTGTCTGCTTTTCTTGTTTGGTTACGCCACTTGGTTCTGTCGAACGCATCCTCATGGGAAACATCACAGCTCTTCATGTCTTGTCTCACTTCTTCACGCCATCTGCGCTTTGTCCTTCCTCTTGGTCTCTTGCCGGTAACCTCGATACATTGAGCTTTATTGCCTACATACTCAGATTGTCTCCTGGCCACATGGCCATACCATCGCAATCTGCTCTCTTGTATTTAATACTCATCAGCAAACACTATATTATTGATAAATTTATCCCTAGTATTAATACTCATTATCACGAAACACGTAAACTGAAAAATCATAACCATTGAAGGCACTTTAGACCTAGAGAGGTAAACCATTCACTTATCAAATCAATATACTTTCTAAATCACAGGAATCGGAACACCTTAAAAATCACTGCTATTTAACTTAAGCTCAAACGTTTAAAATATCAGTGAAATTTAAATAAATACATGTGTATTTGAGAATAATTTGAAGGAGGTGATGTGTAATTTGACAAGATTTTGCAAAGTCGTTATGGCTGATCTTGGGGCTTCAGGAGCATAATGTTTTGTTTTATCTTTGCTAACGTTATATTATATATACCTACATACCTACACATAACATCAAGGTGTATGTAGATATTACATATTATTACGTATATTAGGTACCTATATGTATGTATGTAAATGCGCGTCTCATTGTAAACTTGATGAGCTTACGTTAATATAATAAAACCTATAATTATACAGAGTGTTAGATAGGTGATTACGTGTGAATCCATTG
Source organism: Athripsodes cinereus (assembly GCA_947579605.1). Lineage (NCBI taxonomy): Eukaryota > Metazoa > Arthropoda > Insecta > Trichoptera > Leptoceridae > Athripsodes > Athripsodes cinereus. The sequence continues at coordinate 18,582,542 of OX388315.1, forward strand.
TTTCAGGTTTATAAAGGATTTTTTTGTATATATTATGTGACTATTGTAAACACCTACGTTGTATTGTGTATGATGCGTATTAACTTTTAAGGTACTTTTCCATACAAAAGTGTTAATATAAGAACGGTTTATTGTGAAAGAGGGACGCCCGGACCGGACGGACGGTGTGGAAAATATTTGATAAATATGCTCTTATTTTATATGAACTTACATATATCGATCGAGCTAGTCCCAAATAAAGATATGAATATTCTATTAAGGGTAGGTATCTACTAACGCGACGACACTAATTGTACAATGCACAAAACACATACACATCTATTGAAATAAATAAATAAAGTAAAAAAAAAACACCCAAACCCCCAATTCGAAATAGGTCATTCTTCATTTTGCCCTAGCCGGGAATCGAACCCGGGACCTCGTGACTCAAAGGCAAGAGCGTTACCTCTGCGCCACAATGGCCGTCGATCTTTGGTTATATTAAATTATATACGATATCAATATATGTAGCAAAATCACTCAACATTGGGTGTAATGCCTAAATAATAATAAAAAAAATCTTTATAATTATATACGATATCTTTGGTAATATTAAAACAATACAGAATATCTACAGTTCAAAGTTTTACTCTCACGGTAATTATTTCCTTTTGGTATGTGGTATAATGAAATGTTTACAATGAGAAAAGTGTTGAAGTTTTGGTGATAGAACATAGCGTAAAGAATGATGCGAAGATGGTGTTGTATGGAGACAATAAAAAGGAAATGTGAATAGGAAGAATTTTATTGAATTGAAAACTTCTCCTAAAAGTTTGTCGAGAGGTGAATTTCCTGAATCCTTCGCTCGCTTCGCAAACTTTACTCTTGTAACAAGTTTTATGAAATAATATTGTTTGTTTTTAAAGTTTGTCTCTTGCAACTGTCCACAAGAGGTTAGTATTCTTGTAGTACCTATTACACCTTTTCAGAGTTGAATCGAATTCTCGTCTGAGAAATTACCTACCTATATTTATGTACTCCTGTGAAATATCACATTATTAACCGTTTCACGAGAGACTGTAAGGTTATTTTAAATATTCGTCACTGTTTTATTATCAAAAAAAAAGTTACAACTAAAAAACAGGAATTAACATGGATTCGATAATAGTTTTTCGTGAAATTGCTGTGGTTTTGTAGCATAAAAGTATCAGGAAAACAGGTATGTATGTAGGTGTACCCATACTATTTGTATATTATCTTCTCATCAAAGAACATTACGAATGCCAGATAACAATAGATGTTTTTTAACGATGTGAGAGGGATTGTAATAACAAGTTTTTAAATAGTCAGAAGGCAAATAGGAAAACTTGGCTTCATTTCTCAACAATTCATGACCTAGATACTTCATTTATTTTTTGCAAAGCTTATTTAAAAAAAATACGACATACTTTATTTTATATTTATTAACATAGTGAGTACCTACACAGGATAGTGTCGATTCAAATATTTATCTAAAACTATAATAAATCAACAACAAGCAAAAAAATATTGCCAATATGATATTAATAATAATAAATTTTACTTGTATCCCTTTGATAAAACCTATATTTCAAAGTTAGGAATCATAAATGCTGTGTTTCCTTTTTTACATACTAGAGTCTAGAAGCATACACAATTCTTTCGATTTATATAGGTAATAGGTAAGTATTTAGCATATTGAATATATGTATAGTACAAAAATACTCTTCTTCTTCTGCTTAAGTTAGGACTTGTCCTGTTGTCCTCGGAGCCTACTCTTGGGAGGTGGATGCTCAGCTATCTTTTCATCGTTTGGGTGGTCTTCCTGGGGGTCTGCTTACTGTTATGCACTCATCTGCTGCTATCCTCACCACTCGATCCGAACAGTACAAATACATAAAAAAATAAGAGTTTTCTAATGCAAGATGGACAGAAAGGGTAGTGGAGACCATGTGAATATAAAAATAGTAGAGTAAGACCTCCCACACGATGGTCTGATAACATTAGAAGAATCAATGGTGTCTGATTGGAGAATGTTAAGGATATATTATGGTAAAGGCTAGTGTTCAGAAATGAACACAAATAGCTTTGTGAAAAAGTGAAGGTTTTTAGATGCATTTGAAAAAAGTATTGTTTAGCAAATCTTCTTCATGCGTGTCACAGATTGTTAATATTATCTTAATTATGATAATATAAAATATGAATGTTAATATTATGTATGTCTATTGTTATTATAATAATACGTATAATGATATCTTAATGACTGGCAGTGATACAATAGCTGAACAAAACTTATCCCATCAACACTAAACATTAACATTACTATTATTATGTATTAGGTATAAATGTTTGTTCTTTGTAGGTTCTTGGTGGGAGGTGGTTGTAGGTATTCTATTATATTTTTTTATATAATAATAGATTATATTTTTTTTGTATATAGATAATCCACTCGTTTACGAGTGAGAAGAATATAAATGCTATTAACAAAATAATAGATTTGTGTATATCTTACTCAATATAGGAAAAATCGTAGTAGCAGATATCTGAAACAATCTTTCTTCAAACTAAATTTCTATATTGGTTTATTTTCCTAACACTCACATTTTAAAAAACTTAATCAATACCAAAGTATGTATAGTGTCTTAATAATATTATTTTCTGGTCTTCAATGAATGGCCATCTTTCCCCTCCTGCCAGAAATCTTCAACCAGGGGCCGTACTCAGTAGTGGCACCTTCATTGTGATACAACAATAGGTGTCTTTACTAAATGTACTACAATAATAATATTTGGTACACAATGATAATAATACACTACGTATTCATTATTTAGAGATGTTCACGAAAATTCGATGAAAATTGTCTCAATTATTAATTCTGCATATTTAGAAAAGTGGATATATTTACGACTTTTAAGTCTTTTATTATAAAATTATATTTTTATAAACCATCAACATTGTTCATATACTAATAGATAAGCGTCTTTCAAATTTCTTTAAAGCTGTTCATTTATTTTTATCTATGTACGCATTGATATGTTTTAAAATTATTATTTTTTTATTCGACAAGTGTCGGTAGTTTGCTTAATTCAAATTTATATTCAAATAAAAGAAAATCAACAACAAGATGCTCTATTTTTCTAAAAAAGAAAAAAATGATCAGCTGATCGATGACCTGCATTTGTTCCTTCCCTAAATCTTTTCACCATATTACATGTAAGAAGTTGATAATGTGTAGGTATGTAGGTATTATTGTCAGAATATATCTTTGCTCTTTACTATTTGTTGTCATTGTTTTCTTCTGTAATGGTGGTGAGCTACTATAGACAACAATATAATACCTCATAGCTCACGATATTTCTACTTTTGTATAGTAGGTATAAGTTAATAATAATAATAAGTCAGAGTATTGTTTTCTTAAGTATCGTTTTATTACGTTTGATGTTTCATTTTGTTGTTGATATAATTATTATAATCATATCATTGTTGCCTAGATGATATTTTCTTATTGTGATGAAGATTGCCTATGAAGTCGCGATTGTGTTTTGCTATTTTCATACTGGTGACGGACCTGTTATATTTGATGGTTAAATTTTTCATAAAGCCGTTCAAAATAGTGACAATTAAATGTTTTGTCCTTTGTCTTATATTTCCTTACCTGTTAACATAAATAAATATGTTATTTTTTAATTATGTTTTGGATTAATTTAACTAATGTTCTCTCTGAGAGGGGATGGCTCTAGTCCTGAATACCTGATTTTTGGCGAATATCGAGGCAATGCCTGTCGCCTCTTATTGGAGCGGAAAGATTTAAGCCAAATACGGAAAATAAGCTTGTTAGTAAAATAATATAAACGCAGTGTGATTGTGGCGCAGATTATCAGACAATTCGCCACATCGTCGAGGAGTGCCCATTGCGCAGATTCCCAGGGGACCCATCCAGCCTGCACGGAGCGGGAGAGGATGTTACCAACTGGCTGCAGCAGCTGGACCTGAGACTATGAAACATGACTGAGACGCAACCACAAGTGGTGAAGAATACTGCCCAAGACTCGCCATACGAAAAGTAAAGTAAGTAACAATGTTGAAATAACTTTATTTCTCGGATATTGCAGGAGTCCAATGACTCCTATTTATCCGTTTAGGTGACGATTTATTAATATTTTAATTCTCTCTAGTTTAATACCACTATGCCAGTGTTGGCATCTCCGATCCTACGAGTGGGCGGGGGACCCGGCTGACGTAGCAGATCCCATCTTAAATAATATAATATATTATTTAAGATGGGATCTGCTAACTCATTATATTATAATGAGTTACAATACAATCCATTGGATTGGTCTGCAACGAGTTTGGATTTTCTTCTCCATTCCTCCCTATTCTCAGCTTGTCTTTTTAGCCACAGTTCATAAAATCACAGTTCATCAAAGTAAAATAATAAATGTCATTATTTATGCGTCAAAATAATAACTCTTAATTTATTGTTTATGACTGTTAATCTCAGATAACGTCGTATACATTGAGTTTGTAGAGTGTTGAGTGGTTATGTACTGAAATATAAGGAGCTTTGGTTACTCGCCAACAGATGGCAGTGAGTACACAGTTCAAACAGTGCGGGTGTTACGATAATAACGATAATAGTATTATTGTCATGTATTTTGTAAATACCAAGTTTCGACTCTTTTCAATAGCTAATTAGTTTTTTTTTCGTAATATGCCTACGTGATGTTTGATGCGTCTAAAATTCACCAATGCACTCATTCATTCATATCGTAATTATTATCATACTGTTTATAATTGCCTGACAATTCCCAAGTGGTAAACCAATGGCCTACGGAATACGGATGATTATAAAGAATAAACAATACCATTACGGCATTTTCCATATGTGGAGCACCCAGCAGACTAATCGTGTGCAATCTTCCACTCTATGCCAATTAATTTTAAGACATTCAGAGTAAGTCACATGCTTTATCGCTAAGTTGATGATTTTAAATGTCTTACATAGTATGGCCAATTCTGAATCATAAAATAGTTTAGTTGCACTAACTAAGTCAACTAAGTGTGAGGAGATAGTTGAGTCATGATAATTAGTTCTAATTCGTATTCACAGTTTTCCGTACTTAGTATTAGTTCATTTTGACACCTTAGTACAACTATAAATTTCGAGAATCTAAGGATTTAGTATTCAGAATGAAATTTTAGTTGACAGCCGACGACTAAAATAAGTTGGATTTGGCAGAATTTTATTCGCGACTTTTAATGTGCGAATATTATTAGTTGCTGTCATTTTACCGCAGAATATTTCTATATTTTGGAAGTGTTGAGTTGTTTTTTTCAATTAAAAGTAAAAATTTATATTTTTAGGGCCCTCGCAACTATTAGCATGTATAAATTGTAAAATTACACCACCACCGACGCAAATACGAACGCCAAAATATATCGGCAAATCTGACATTTCACAATTTTCACGCGCGACAACTATTAAATTGTTGCCAGAAGTGTAAATCGGAACGTGAAAAACATTTTGTATTGCGGCACCACTGAATAATATTAGTTTGTCCCATATATTTTACCGTTTGCACTTGGTGGTTCTCGAGTTTATAGTTGTTTATAGTTCATAACTAATGCTGAATACTATATAATAACTAATATTAATCAACTTTTTAGTTAGTTAGTTCATTAAGATTCAGAATTGGCCCTAGTAGTATTTATGAATACCGAAGAATAGCACAGAAAAGAGTGAGAGATCTATACTTTGACTTCACGGGACAATAATACACCCATGATCTTTAATGACATCTGTCTGCGGTGAATTCGTGTTAAAAAAGGTGTAAATACATTTTACCAATCGTACTTTAAAGCCATCTACAATGTCTACATATTAAGTCTTCAGTTTAATCAAAGATAAAATTATTTAGGATAAGGGTATAAAAATTATTGTTCACCGTAACTATTAATTAGCCTTATAGAATTTGATAAGATCAGGAATAAATAGGTAATAATAATTATTGTATAAAATGCCCCCATAATATTCCGGTAAATATATCTTGATTGTATCAGCTAGTTTCACCCTCACCTAGGTATCGTAGCTACATACTATAAAAGTAATATACATAACTATAATTCTATCGTCATATGTGTTGGTGTAGGTAGGTATGTTCATTTCAATTAATTCGAGTAGTTTATTTTTAATCAATTTAATATTTGTGTTCGTTCGTCTATATATGTATGTATGTTTATATAAACGAACTTTATAGATAAATAAAGATTAAATAGATTTATCAACACCGGGCCATACGAAAAGTAAAGTAAATATTAAGTGCACTCTATACAAGATATCATCCTCTGGCAAAGTTTTAGACTAAAGATGTTGTATTAATTGTGTCGTTGCACACGTAGTAGAATTCCATAATAATGTAAGTTATTGATCACAAGAGAGACGTGTTTTGACTTTTCAGATCATTATCAATCTATTGAAGATGTTGATTAATTAAAGATGTTGTCATTTTCATCATTTAATTGAATTTACATTTTTTTTTATTTTTGTAAAGATATATCTGGGTTTGTTATAAATCCAAATACAACCTTATACACCTTTCACACTAAGCTAAAAGCTTGTGCCGTGAAAGGGGATTTTGCCGGCACCTGGAATCGAAAAAATATGGGAATCGAATACACTATTCTACATATTTTTTTTAAAATACAACATTTTTATTTTAACATAGGTACATAAGTACATAAATATTCCCTCATTTTTAACATTCATCAGGGAATTGCCTACTTTTATAATATTCGAGTTTATAATTTGTTAATTCGATATTTGAATGAATGTCTTGGTTTCGAAACTGGACAACTCCAGTTGTAGTAAAACGTCAGTAAACGCCAAATACTTATCATATTTTGACTGATTTTCATACTAACGTAAATTTTTTCGGCTATCTTAGCACAAACTTCATCGGATTAGACTAGGTATTTTGTAAAATTCAATTTTATAGAATACGAACGACACAAAAAATATTTTTCCATACCTACTTTGTTACAAAAAATTATAATACCTACTAGATTTGTCCAGTTTCGATTCCAAACCACTCATATTGTTACCCGAGCTAAGCCGGGTAAAATTGCACCGATAGTAAAATAATATTCCTGCAGTATCCATCATGCAGGTTACTATTACCTACTTCAATAGAATATTGTAATAATAATGAGTGCTATGTTTGTATTGGTGTGTTCTATTATTATGGAAACATATTGTCTGGATTGTTTACGTATGTATTTGTGTCGGTGAAATATAAATTGGTTTTGATTAGTAACAATTGCCAACAATTACTACCTTGATCTTAACACAATGGTTGTATAAGGTGATTAGAAAATACTGATTAAAAATATTAAAACTGAATAATTAAATATTGAAAATGAATAAAATTTAAAAAATTGGTAGTTTGTACTGTAGCATTTTGGACTTTCAAGCGGCAAGTCTGTGACGCGAATCCCAATACCGAGCTCTTCCGCATTCATTGTATCAATAAGTAATTACTTATGCCGCAAAAAATCGGATCTATATGTATTTTTTTTTTATTGTTTGTGCAATATCATTCAACTATTATTTTTTATCATCTATACAGACACCATGGTAAATTTTATTTGATTATAAAGATTCTTTCATTTTCTGTTTATCTTTTGATCTAAACTCACTTTATAGTAAAACAGTTCTCAAACATTGTAGTAGGTTTACTGGAAGACATTGCCTCAAGGCAATATGTACGCCTTTTGTAAAATATTTGTATATTTGACAATAAAGTGTTTATTATTATTATTCTTTTAGTGAAAGTGGCGACATAATATTGATCAAAAACTAGATATTTTCCTATACACAGACGGCAATATAGCTGGCGGACTAATCACTTCGAGAACCTAATTTCTTCGAGACAACCAGTGCTATGGTTTTTTTTAATTTCAAACACAATATATTTTCAATGATAGCTGCACTATTTAATTATAAAAAAAGAACAGATAAATTTAAATCAAAGGTACATGATGATCGGAAGTATTACAGACACACATAATATGCAATACAACCAATAAAAAAGTTAAATGACTTTTTGATCACTCTATGGTCAATAAACTCTGATGTATGTACTAATAGGTAACATACGGGTATGAAGTATGTCGACCTGTGAGTTTATTCCCTTCTTAATTAAAGTGAAGCAGTCAATTCCTCTTGTAGAATATATCATAATAATAATAATAAACAATAAAAAACATAACAATAAACAGTTCAATATAAAAATATATATCTAATATAGGTATAGAATCTACGTATAGAATCATCTGGAATAGCTATATAATTAATTATTTATTGGTAGGTAGGTATACCCTCTATGGAGCGGGAATGGCAGTCCAAAAACATAATGGCCGCTATAACACCGATAATTACCTTCAATTGGACCAAATGTCTTCTCAGAAATTGGTAAAGCAATCCTACGTGAAATCTTTGCTTCCAAACTGCAGTTTTTGTTTCATCATAAACAACCTTTTAAAAGAAAAAAAAAACACTATCATGTCTTTAAAAGAACAAAAATAGTTTCCTTTCCTAGGACATTTGAATTTAGAATAAGGTTTGCCATAAACACTAAATATTTTTTACTTTCAATACCTTATCACTGCAGATTTTTTATTTAATTTTGGCATTGAGGATGATTTTAACCCTCTTATTGATGACGTAATTTTGTAAGTAGGTATTTTTTTAGTTTAAAAAATGTTCTAAAGTAAGATTCAATGCCTTCTATTTTTTTTATTTAAAGACAAGAGCCAAAAAATTAAAAAGAAAACTAATAAAGACATGAAAAATATCCTTCAGATTTCAGTGTTGATAGATTCGGGAAGCGAGTCATGTACTGATGACTCAAACACACCTTTTTATGTGCGTGTCTGATTCTTTGTGAACACTGCATACCCAAAACAAAGCAGCTATTCTATAATATGCTTATTTTAGGGAAAGTTGAATGCATCCCAGTTTTTGATCCCCTAAATAAAGAAGCCTAACAGTTCATCCTGAGATGGCTTCTGCTCCGAACTAATTACACTTTAACGATTTTTTTACTATCAGCCGTGTGGTGTAACAAAACCATTTCTCACGAATTGTTTATTGGCGATGAATTGAATCAATTGATCGTAACGATAAGGTAGCGTGGAGTGCCAGACCATGTGTGATGTCAATCGAGAAATAAAATCATCGAGAATATGTTTATAATATCTATCTCTAATCTGTTGTGTTACAGAGATATTATTCTGTATTAGTACACTGACATCCCCATTTTTGAGAGAGTCGTAGCTGTATAGATAGATAAATAAAGCAAAATAATGCGTACAAGAGAAAAGAAAGTAACATGAACAACTGAAATAACATACTACTTATTAATTTCAAATAGGTAAGTACACACTCAAGTAAATGCAAGTTAAATAAGCAACCAGTACTCATGAACTATGATACAAGGCATGTAGTAATGCAATTGATGTAAAACAAAAAATATGAACAATATTATGACAGTTTGTTAGTATATGTAATAGCAGAAAAAAATATGTGATTGGAGGTATCTATATAATATATAACAAATTTGTAGAAGACAACAAGTTTCCCTATAAAATTAATCATAGAATGTTTTCATATATAATTTGTGATTATATTTTTAGCACATACTCGTACAAGCAGTATTAAAGTCGCTGTTCTGTTATTAGGAAGGTTTGTATATAGAAAATAATTGGAACAATCAACCTATAATAAATATCGATTATCTGTTTGCAGACATCATCGAGTTATCATTTACATCCATTCATAACAAGATTATTTATTAACTTCATTGACATAAGAGAAAGCGGTTTGATATAATGTAGGTAATTCTCAATACATTGATTAATTATTGCTGGAGTATTTTATTATTGATCACAATGTATTTACGATTCATATAATGGCTCTTTGTCAATAAATTGAGTACCTTCTTATAAATGTACAGTAGGTACCAATATAATAGAATTGTTCGTCATATAATTAATTAATATATTTATTTATTTCAATCATTTTATTGTTACGTAAAGGTTATCAATATAATATGTTTATGTATTTTCTTTTATTCCAATCAATCTTGCACATTTTCCATCACTTTTTATGACAAACTTATTACGACTGCAGGAACGCTTGTATACTTACTTATAAATGTGATTTATTGATATGTTTTTCTTTATTAAATTTGTACATGTATCACATAGCACATAATGTGGAATCTACTTGATTTTTCTATTAGCGTATATTTATGGCATTAATTAGTCACTAAAATGTATGTCTTGATAGGTTTAGTAACAAAATATTAATTGGAAAAATTTTAACAAAATATTTTCCTGTATGACTAATGGCCGGTTTCAATAATCTATCTATCCGTTACCATCGATAGAAATCTGTTGTGTAATATATTATTTTATACAATAGATTTTTATCGACAGCAACGGATAGATAGGTTATTGAAATCGGCCATAAATGATACCCAGTTAGTAGTTACATAATTATTACTTTTTTCATATATATTTAAATTATTCTTTGCGTATTCTTTTGAGGTACCTATGTTATTATACATTAAAAAATAAATATTGCACGCAGATATATCATAACCTAAAATTAAGCATTAAGTTTACAATGTTGTATATCATTGGCACAGAGAGGACGATCTAATTTGGAGCTTTTCTTTTTTTGTATTTACTTCAGCTTTCATTCTAAGTACAAGTCTATATAAATATACTTTAAGATGAAACTTATGTAGTAGCTAGTTAAATATATGTAGGTATTCAAATATTGAGTAGGTACCTACATACCTGCAAGTTAAGTTTTCTGTGCAACGGTAGAGTAGAAATATTAATTTCCCCTTCCTATGATTAGAATGGACGGGTACATTTCCAGCAAGTAACAAAAATAGACATTTTCCTGTGTGTGATTGTACAAGTGAGGAAATTAAAAACTCGCTGTGTTACCTAAACACACCTTAACGAATTACTTCCTGCGTTTTACACAGCGGCAGTTCAGCACGTACCTATAATGTACCTAGGTATTTGTATAATGGGTAGAATGTTACATACCTAGGTATATTATTAATAATAATAATGTGTCGTTCACAGTGACGGTATTTCAATTTCATTCTGGACTTCTCTCTCTCTCTCTCTCTCTCTCTCGCTCTCTCTATGTGTCATTCATCATACATACATCACTACATTTTGATGATGGGATTAAATATAAAAAGCATTGATTTTTTTATCATTGCACTTCTTTTGTGTAAAATATCAACATTCAATAATATGTTCTTATCTATCTTAAGCCTATCTCTTCGATAAATGTATTGTGATTTTCATATTTATTCAGCTTTAGGTACTCACGCGGTGTCGAAAACAATTGTGTTGACTCACAGTTTGGAAAATCATTCCATAGAAACGATCTAGAGTTGCCTGTAAGAAATCGCTCTTAATGCAAAATTAGTTTATTCTTCGAGAGTTAATTAATGATTATTTACAAAGATTTGAATATTTTCAGAAACCAGCCACAGATGTATGATTAGATAAAAAAATGTGAAAAATAACAGCACCCGTTATTTTCAGTGCTGTCTATTGAGAGGTGGACGGATATGTGTAACGGGTGTGATGAACATCATGATGGGTAATTTGTCCCGAGGTAAACGCACCTTGCTCGAAGGTGGACAAATGGTCTCAATTGGGAACATCCTGCCTTGTAGTAGAATGCTGAGGTAGATATACCTAACCAGAACCACTATAAAATACTTACACCAGGAATGCTTGTTACTCATACCATACTTAACACGGGCAGTAATTTTTTTAGTTGATGACATTATTTTTACATTATTGAAAATTCTGATGAAATACCATTTCTCAAAAATTAGAATCGGGTTTTATTCGTGGAATCCAAAGCAAAGTATAGGTTTTCCCCTCTTTTCTGTAAAATTTCGAGTTTCCTGTAAAAGGGAGGTATTTGTGAAACATCACAAATAAAACAATTAACATTTTTTCATTCAACGATCAGGTATGCCACCAATCTTGAAAATCTCATTGGTACAGAGAAGATAGGTAACCTGCATGTTTATTTCATGCAATCAGTCTTCTGGTTGCACCATTTGTGGTTTAAGCCATGATGGTTTAGATACAAACTGATAAAATACTTTCTAATGATCAGCTGATGTAATTGTAGGTATATGAAGATATATTCCTTAGATTCATCGAGAGTGCAGTAAATCACTTGAAGTAAATAAATATCGTTAGCTGAAGAGGATAAATGTTTTGAAGACAGTCAACTCGTGGTAATTGAAGCAGTCACTATCTTAAAAAATATATCAACGAAATTAAAGGTATCAAAAACAAACATCAATTTGCGTGAGATAGCCAGACATTTCAAACGATCCGCTTGTATTAATTCTAACTGATACATACACATTAGTCAATTAATTAATTGAAGTAATAATAATAAACAAACAACAATAACACCTACCAGCGCCGTATAAAATAATATAAACTATAATACACCATCATCAACCTATCTATATAAATTAACATTTGAATTCACAGTCGATGAGTCATGGGTACTACCAAGTCCTGCCCATATCAGTTAAAACATAGGTAGTTACATTTATAATGATGACTTTGTGCAGGACCCATCAGGATATAGGACGGTGTTTTATGGAGGAGAATGTGTAATAGGTCAATACAGCCCTTATTAGCTCTGGAAATTAAAGCCAATTGAAGTTAATTACCTATTTATTGTATTGTTCTCCTGTACGTTATTACAGTTATTGACGGTGATCACGATATTATATTGTGCTGATATTATCATCATACGGGAGTTGAAAAATTGTTAGGGGAATCGTTCCTTACCTATTCCATATTATATTACGATTTCATATTCCTGCCTGAGTAAAACAAATTATATGAAACAAACATCATTATTATATGGTTATGCTTTTTCTCCTTACGACATTTTCAGCATCGATTTTCAACAAGCCTGCTTTATTCAGAGAAATTTTGCGCTAATTGAGTCACTTTTTTTCAAGAAAATCTTTATTCTATAATATTTTTAATGAATTTGTCAAGTTTAATCGAGACGTACCTACGTAAATGTGTAACAACATTATTAAGTTTTTGACTGAGTAATCTCATTTTTATTGGCATTGAACAATTCCATATTTTAAAATGATCTCACAAAATAAATACTTACCCATCAGACTTTTTTGAGTATTTACATTCTGCATCTTTCCTTGAAATTCTCTAAACAAATTATTGGTCGCTATAATAAATTTTATTGTGTCGATAGATCTGAATAAATATAAAAGCAATAAAGCTGTCAATGATTTCGTACTTTGAAATGACCACACGTCCGGCGACAACTCTACAACACGTCAGTAAATAATTATATAGGTGCTATAAATATCGATCATCGACTATTTTGCCTTGTGAATGAAAAAGGTGACATAGATCATTAGTAACATGTTTTCACCTAGAAATGCGCGACCAAATTTGAATAAAAATATTACTTACCTTCCTTTGCTATATTTTCTTCAGAGAACTACTCGTAGAAAGAGAATTGTAGTGCGATAAAATCAGCTCGTGATTCCCTCAGTTTATAGAACAATGCTCATTGCAGAGTACATCGTGAGGTGTCGCATGGCATATCGCAGTTTTTCAGTCTCCCTTTATCTTCGGTGTGTCCTTATAGATAGGTATAGAGGGTAGCCAGTGGACTGTTTAAAATTAAGATGCGGGTTGTCCTTTCCAGGCCATAGCAAGACATCTAGAATGGGTGGCATACCTCATCAAGGATCTTTTATGATCTAGTTGCCGATATACTCATACATATTTCGTTCTTGTGACACAACCAAAACCATTGTTCAAGTTTCTATACAATGAGAATTATTGAAGATATTTTTTTACATCACAATTACTTCTACAAGGTACTACTATACCATCACAGCGTATCCCACAAGGGGGGTAGTCAGCCGACCAACTGCATATAATTAACATGCAAGCTACCCTCTCCGTACCAATACAAAGCCAAGACATTCAGGATGGGTGACAAACCTCATCACTGAATTTAACATGTAGAATGTCTTAATTTTTTCGAACACCTGCCTTTTACAGGACACTCGAAAACTTATGGAGAAGAGAGGGAGTACAATTCTTTACTGGATGCTCCACGGAAAAAATCTTTATTTTTATTTATGTACCTACACTATTGATAATGAATTTAGTTATCGACAAAAAGGACATTGTATAGAAAGTAGTATTATAAACGATGGAGGTTTTGCTGGTGAAGACAATTTTGGTTTGAATGTGCGGATAAAGGAGTCAATGACGCCTCAGATATTCGGGTATAAGGTGGGTCTCTCTACAATATCACATAAGTATCTACATGGATTTAGGATTCTTTTCATAAAAATAACGTCACACACCCCACCTGTGAGAATGTATCGTATTTCAAAATTAATTTTCGCGGAAACGATCTAATAAAATATTAAGTATGATTTTTATTTGTAGGTAGTTTATTTCGTTATTGATCCATAGATCTTCTACGAAATCATCACCTGAAACATTATTTTGGCACAGTAGTGATTTTCTATTACTAGTTATATCTTGAAAGAGACAATCCATATTGACGATCCGATGAAATATTAAAATTTTACGATCCCAGTCGGGAATCGAACTAAAAGGCGACCGACTCGTTAAATTATTTATGCCTAACTGTCCAATACCCGTAAGAAATGACTAGAAAAGTATTTCTGCGAAATATTTTTAGACTTATCTTCATACCGAGTGTCGAAGGTTAATCCATTATACATCCATAACATACATACCTGTTATTGAATAATGGACATATTATTGGTACCAAATAATATGGATATTGCCCTTTTATAATATATCAGTTTTTAAAATTTGGGACATACGATTTGAACCGTATAAGTTCCCACTTTTTCAGCAGCCACTAAATCATAGATATTACGTATTTCAAAATACACTTTTTTTAACTAAGAAAGAAGCCAAAAGCGCCAAGACAGCCACTAAATCATAGATATTACGTATTTCAAAATACACTTTTATTTAGGTATTTATTTATTTATTTATTCTTTACTGTACATTGATAAAAAACAATTACATAAAAGGTATAGGTACATTCAAATTAAATACAATCAATATACAGAGGGCGAGTTTATCGCAAAAGCGCGATCTCTTCCAACTAACCCAAAAGTATTAACTTAAAAAGAAAAAAAAATGACATATGATAAAAATATAATTAAATATCCAAAGGTATTTGTGAAAAAAAAGAGAAAAAAAAAATACATTCACAAAGTGAACATATATACAAAACACATACATATAAAACATACACCTATATATAAAAAGGGAGAGACTGCAAAAAAAAGAGATACAAACATACATGCATAAAGGGAAAGGAAAAAGGGGGGAGGAAAGGGGGGGGGGTTAGGAGTGATGGGTTTCAGAGGCTGTGTGTTATTTAACTAAGAAAGAACTTTTTTTATGAATTTTTGACACAATCCCAGATGTTGGAGACAGGATTTTATTAACTAAGAAGTGTAGATGTTAATCATATTTTTGATTTTGAAACACTCTACATAGATTAATCATTCGAGTTAATTCTACTCACTGATAGTCAACCTATTTGAATAGGTATTATCTAGTTGGTATGTTGTATATGATATGAACACATATATGAACTTCCTTTAGAAGTGCACAACACAAAGATTCGATGCTTATGAATTGACTCAATGCTTGGTTAAGAGTAGGTACTCTTTAAACCCGGGCAATATTCCCAATTTCTCTGCATCAAGCTCATCACATGTCTCAGATATTTTTCTATATATAATTATATAGTGCAGCTCGATATTTTTCCATGCGTGGATTTAAGATTCATACGTTTTCATACAATTACCATTTTTTCAAACTGGAAAGCATCACCTATTGTAGTTCAGTGAAAACAACATGCATATGTTAAAAAGCGTTTCTAAATATCATTGAAATCTTTCATCAATGCATTGGAGCTACATAATGTAAAGATGGATGCTTTGAACTTGACATATAAAGCCATAGTGCGTCATATTCTCTATTTGCAGTCATATAAATCATATTTTTTCTAATCAATATTTTACTTAAAACACGTAAACGTTACAAGCTTGATGACAATATGACAAAATAAAGAAATTATATGTATAGTGTATACTGAGGGACAGTCTCCTAAGAATGATGTTGCGTGTGTTATCGAATGGGCAGTACAAACGATATGCTAGATGAAGCGTGAGACTCGTTGTCATATCTCAATACAACTATCACTATCTTATAATACCTACTGGGCAGCAAAACACAATAATAATAAAATAATGCAACATTATGATAACTGATGCTTGTACCTAAAAATATTGTTTTCAGAATATTCATACGATGGTTTTCATATTTATTCGGTGGTTCCTCCTTAGAAGCATTGATGTTTGGGTAGATGGCGCTCTTGTAGCTGCCTGAACCCATAACTTCTCCTTCTCTTAAATTCAAAATAATAGTTAAACATCAATTAATTTTATATATTTTTACATTCCGACTAATATACAGTGTAGTTTATTTAATTATGTTGTTTTTAGTGTTTACTGTGCTAAAGTTAAAATGTTGGATTGTAAAAATAGAAACAAACTAAATCTTATCAAAATTTGTGACAATATTATTTAACCAAATTTGTATTGTAAATGCAGTAAAGAGTAAATTATAATTATAATGTGAAATAATAGTGTAAATGCGCCCTTGAGATGATTTGAATCATGAAAACGGCGCAATATAAATTGTCCAATAATAATAATAATAATAATATGGTGCTAATCGTTTGATAAATTCATCGTTCATTTATACTCCCACATCATTTTTTATAAGTGGGGTACCTATGCAGCGGACTAATTGCATGTAATAAACTTGCAGGTCGTCCCCTCCATGTCAATAAAAGTTAAGGTATTTAGGATGGGTTACATACCTCATTGCTGAACTGAAGATGTTAAATATCTAAAAAATTTAATTCAATATGAACCTAACTTTATTTTTATCTTATTACAAAAATTAATTAAAAAATCATGCACAATCCTTTTCATGCACTATTGAATAATGCAATATCTGATTGAATATAAAATTATAATTGAATTTTATTTTAATAGATTTGTTTTTATAGATGTATTTTTTTGTAATTATAATATGTAGGTAGGTACCTGGTACCTACATTTTGCACTAATTCATTAACTGTTAAAGCAAAATGACTTTCTTATTTACCTAAGATAAATTTTCATGATTTTACCTACCTCCACTTATCTAACCCACCAGCCGCATTTGTTCATATTCTAGAATATTGCAAACTGTTTGTGTCTGATGATTGAAATTGTAGTACGGTCAGATTTTCTACATAACTCCTTTGATTTCCTGCGTAATAAAGTTTATAATACTGCAATGGTTCTGCATAAATATTTTGTGGTATTTGAATGTAGTTCAACCGTTTTTTTAAATGCCTTTCGAAATGCGTATCAAAATTTCACATAGAAAGAGATATGTCTAATAAAAAATTGGCAAAAAAATTAATTTATTTAAAAGTCAATCATGCCTTTATTTATTTAAGGATCAATATATCAATATTTTTTGTCGTTTTGCATATTTATCCCATGTCTGCTGGCTACCCCATTTGTGGGACAAGGCGTAATGGTATGAATAAATAGGCAGATATATTTAAATAGTTTTTTTTAATAAAATTGTATTTTAGGGGGGTAGGTTTCCAAGCAATAATATTAAAAATGTTTCATCTATCATTTTTCTTATTTATGACATAAGTCTGTAGTCATTTAAATATATAATAGTTTATTACAAAAATATAATACTGCTTCTGTTTTACTACTAAACCGTAAACAAACATGCAGATTGTCCTCTCCATGTCAATAAAAAACTCATATTCAGGATGTGTTGCATGTCTTATCGCTGAATTGTAAACGTTAGTTGCCTTATACGTGAGGTTTTAAGAATACCTGCCTATTACAGGAATCTTGAAAACTTTACTTACTGGGGACGCAATACGGGACAACAATAATAGTAATATATTACATAAATAAAAATACACAAGCATACAAAACAATCACATTTCCAGAAAACTTTTGTACGTTCATAAAGCTAGAAGTCTTTCACAGATTAAATTATTTCATTTAAAAATCATGGTTCTTTATTTATTCATTCTTTTTGCACATCATCGTTATATATGTAACAGTGTTAACAAAACAAAACTGCTTTTAAACTCAAAGTTTCTAATAAATACGGCCAATATGAACCATATATTCTCATACAAAGTGAACAAGTGTGACACAAGTTTTATTGGGTAGTTATGGGACATATTATTTCTGTTCATACACCTTCAGATGTTGTTAAATGAACGGTGAATATTCCACGAATACCGTAATACACTGTTCAATTTATTATTTAGTATCGGTTTATGATTACCAATATACTTACCTACTGTAAATTCAACACATTTATACTTATCAATCGATATTTCTATCAGTGTCAACTGGGTAGGAACATTAAAATCGTTTCTTGAAGCTTAGATATTGTATTTCATTTAACCAGTACAATCTCTATGCATTATATAGTTAGAATAATCGCATGGTGACAATGTGGTTTCCTTATTGATTTTCTATGATTCTTTATTTTCAGACACTTAATCAAACAAAAATAATTATTAACATAATTGTAGTGTTATTTTGTAGTCTGTCATCAGGGCTTAACCTGCAACTAGAGTAGCCAGCAGAGTAACTGCAAGAAACAAATATGCAGATTGTGCTCTCCGTACCAGTAAAAAAACAATACATTCAGGATGGGCGACATGCCTTATCCCTGAATCGTAGATCTCAATTTTCTTATATTATTATTATTATTATATTGGATAATTTATTCGGCGCCGTTTAATGGAGCATCCATCTCAAGGGCGCGGGTTTTACGAATACCTGCTTTTGACAGGACACCCAAAAAACTAAAAAAAGAGTGGGAGGCCTATTATTTATCGAGAACCCTACGGGGTGCCTTTTACACGTTATAATAATAAACATAGAATAAAATAATATAGGTAACCATAATTTTTTACTCGTTTAATTCAAGCAAAAATGTTCTATCAAAACACAAGTCTAACAAACTTGTGATATTTATTCATATTTGATATTACCTATGTACCATTGCGAGATGACTGGAAATGGTGGAAGATTTCATATTCCAACAAAATTAGCGAAATTATTTTCTCTGCGATAACGTCTACCGCTAGTACCTAATGAGTAGGTATAGGTATTTCAATATCACAATAATATAATAATAATATGGTTGGCTCTGTATCTTGGTAAGGTAAAAGGGAGGAAGGAAGGAAGGAAGTGAAAGCAGCAGTGACTGTTATCTGGTAGCGGTTACCTCATAAAACTGAAAACCAGGTGTGCCTCATTAAATCCATTTACACTGACAATCTTAAGGAGAAAGTAACCATTGGCAATTATCAAATTAAATGATTATCAAATTAAAGTGATACCAAATGAAGCAAATGTTTTCGCAACACTGATCATAGAGAGCATAAAGAAAATATATATATTTTTATAAATGGCAAATATGGATATATTGAGAAGAATTGGATTAAAACGACACGACATTAAAAAGCATTTAAAGAGATGTAGAGAAGTAGATGAAAGTAAGCTGAAAAGAAGAAGAAGAAGCGTTTAGATGAAAGAAAATTCTAATGTAGTGCATATCATTATTTTTTTGTGTAATTTGATTTGTTGATTTTTTTGTGTAAATGACGATGTACAAAAATCATAAAATAAAAAATGTATCAAATCTAGAGTCGGTGTTTGAAAGTATTACGAGGCATTCATTATAAACAAGATGAAAAGGAATGATTGAAATGCATTATTTAACCTTAATATATCTTTTTCTTCAGAAATATACAGATATGTTTACTTGCAAATATCACGCTCTTATATTCCTTGAAACTAAAATACTTTCAAAGTTGATATTTTCAACCGACGGTACTTGGTGGAAATTCATGTTGAATTAATTAAAATAAAACACTTATTTGTAGTATATCCACGGTGACTTTTTATTGGACGCGAGCCGGCTTTCAAGAGCTTCCGCTCTCATCATCAGGCTGGCGAAAAGAGTTTTCGCCAGCCTGATGATGAGAGCGGAAGCTCTTGAAAGCCGGCTCGCGTCCAATAAAAAGTCACCGTGGATATACTACAAATAAGTGTTTTATTTTAATTAATTTAAAATACTTTCATTGTTCAATATTTCATCAAAATAGTTATCCGATTATAGCAAAGACTAAGTAAACCAGATTTTTTTATGTGAGACGTTCTGATGTAAAATAAATCAACTGGAGTTAAAGTCAGGTAATTTTTTGTAATGAGATGCTCACTAAACGAAGACCTAAATATTATATATTTTTAAAATAGAAAGTTAGTACATATAATTACTTATCAATACCTTTTTAAATGAAACAAATAGTTGCCAACACCTGCGTAAAAGCTCATGCATTGTCTTCCAACCCTTACACCGCGGGACGCCACGGGCTGGAACAAGGGGTGGCTGACGATAACTTACCGCTTTTCCAGGTTCTATTCTGCACAAGGTACAATTATAATAATAATAATTAACTAAAGCCTACCACCACTATGCCAATTAACACGTCGTAGTTAATTAACAGAATCCCTTCTGTAAGCTTACATATTACCTTTGCCAACATACTTTTGCATACATTATCCTTTAGGATTCTATTGAACTTTTTCAGGTACTTCACACACATACACTCTCTTATTTATACACGTATAAATGGAAATATTAAAGTTTAATAAGTCTAAATATTTGGATTTTTACCAAGATTTTGAATGTTTGATATCTATACGATTATTTACTTTCCTAAGTGTTATATACTGCATTCATATTGACTTTAAAAATATTAACAGAAAATTAGAAGGGCTTCCACAAAATAAAGGAAAAGTATTCACACAACGATAACTATGAAATTTCAAACCCAATGAATTATTTTTTTCAATCATGGAATTATTATTGTAAAGTTTTAGCGATCGAACTTATAGATCTCAAAGCTTTGCAATGTTGTGCTTGATATTTTCAGTCCTTCTTGGTATTTTATTAAGTTCTTTTAGATTTTGGTTGAAATGAAATTAAAAAGGATATCTATTTTAATTCGTATCTGTTCAGTGATGAGGCTTGCCACCCATCCTGAATGTCTTGATTTTATATTGGCACGAAGAGGACAGTTTGCATGTTTCTTACGTGCAGCTGATCTGCTGGCTACCCCACTTGTGGGATATGCCGTGATGGTATAGTAGTAGTAGTAGCTGTTCAAAATACCAAGAAAACTTAAGTTATAAAAGAGTAGAAGCAATTATTTTTCATTTCAGAATTGAACACGACGGGGCTCATAACGCAAATGATGAAAAACTACATAGTGTACACACATTAATATGTTAATTTGTTTATTGTACTTTTACCCTAGGAAAGAGTAAAATAACCCTTTCTTAAAAATATCGCACGGCGTATTATTTTCTACAGTAAATTTTACTATTGTCCAGTCGAGTCCATTGTAAGAGTGTGGGTAATATTATGTACATCGGTACCTTATTTTTAGTACGGTAGGTGAGTTTGGTAGGCAGCAGGCAATGAAAATATTACCTTAAATAAAGTCTTCTGCAAAATACCAGGACTGTGTGTATGCTATACTGAAGGTGGTTTTATATTATTTCGCTGGGTTTGTTTCGAGGGGAAACGCGGACGATACGCACCATAAAGTCCATCTCGGTATTTCTACCATAATATACCTTATAATATGAAACACAGTGGTGTATCTTCCATTCTTACACACAAGCTAACAACTTACATGTATGCCTAAGAATTAGCAATGCATTTTTCAATTTTTGAGACATAAATTGTATAGGTATATTATGTAGATCGAAATATATATCCATCTATCTACATCATCATGCTATATTTATCATAAACGATCTAGCATAGACGTATCGCATGTGAGTAAAAAATATTTTTTTTTTGAGATAATATTAAATATTGTACAGCACCAAGATAAATGTGTTTTGACTAGGCCCACTGACGTTGAATCAACTAATGATTACCAACTAAGGATAAAATAGCATACAGTGAATACGTAAATTTAATACACGAAACTACCATATAAGGCTTAGAAAAGACAACGTCATTCGATAGTGTCCCGAACAGGATTTGAATCTGCAACTCTATGTTACTTTTCGCGAGGAGTGCCTTTTGTAAGGTTGTCTTTTATAAGCCTCATATGGTAGTTTCATGTTTTATTTTTTTCTTATATAACCTCATATATGGTTAATTGTAAAAATAATATGGATAAACGTTAGTGGTGAATGCATTTTTTTACGCAAAATAGCTATGTTCATTGGTGATATGAAAACCTTTGCTCCACCACTGTGACAGAGGTATACAATATTATAAAATGTAGGTAGATAATACCGAAGCTTGACCAAAAGGGAAAAGTCGGGGTTAAGACCGCTTGCATAGGAAACAGGAATAGTGACATCTTTGTATATTATTTGATTTATTTTATTATATAGAAGTATGTAGGTTTTATTATAAATGACGAATAAAACATTATTTGCAATGTTCACAGTCACTGAGATCAAAGTCAAAAGAAAAAAAAAATAAGAAAAGAAATCTGAATAAAACTGTGGTTTGTTATGCTCGTTGCCTATTTTGTTAGGTATGCAACACAATTAAAAAAAAAACTTCGGTCATAATCTTAAACACTTCTCAAACTTCTAAATGTTATTGGTTAATTTTTGCTTTAGATTACTAATCCAAACGTTTCGCTTTTACAGACCAAGTATTTTTCTTGAATTCATATTTTTAAACTGTTCACTGTCTTCTTCTTCTTCGCCCTCGCCTTTATCCCATTTAAGATAGTTATATATAAGATAGTTATTTCTTCACAAGACACTACCAATAAAATCTCCAGAGAAATGCTTTATAAAAAAGTGTTGTGTTTCTTATAATGTAATGTAAACTTCCACCAAGTACTGTCTGTAAAAAAGTCTTCTAAAAATTGAATACAGACTTGTATGAATATTTACTTGAGTATCTACACTACACAATAATGTCAACCCTTCGAATACCTAGACAATTAAGATATCTCTTTATGAAAACCGGCTAGAATGACCCTTAGTTATATAATTGTGAATTTTATTAATTAGTCCATTAAGCTCAGATATAATACAAGAGTTAGCAATATAGTATAATAATAATAGTAGATATATTAATAATACCTCCAGTTCTACCGTCAGGGGAGATTATTATTTTTAATAGGAAGCTTACTACAGAAATGATTATTTAATTCAGGAAAGGATATAATGCTGAAAAGAAATTTAACATTCTCCATTGTTATAAATATTAAATATGAAATGGATATTCGTAGACTATTCGTTATTAAATTCGATTAGATCAGACCTAGATCTGAAAATAATTGATAGAAGTTAAGAACCTCAATATCACATCGTATTCCAGATAGTAACATATTACATTTAATCGATATTTTAAATTTAATTTTATTATTTTGATCTTATTTTATTTATTCATTTAAATCTATTCATCTTGTTTTATTTGTTCCTCATATATTTTAATCATAATTTATTACTTTTGATTGATCTTTTGGCTAATTGAATAAAAGAATTGTAAGGTACTGAATTTACTGTAATTTGGTAGTGATTCATTTAACTTTGATGCATTTTTTAACACTTCTCAGGTAAATTAAGGATCTTCGCCAGTCCACCTTTTGATTTTGCATTTTATTTTCAAAGTCTATAATTGACTTTCTGAACCTGTGTACAATGTAAAAATAAAATGAAATAGATAAAATTAATTGATAGATACAATCTATCATAGAATTTGTAAGACCCATTACAAATTTATTTTATACTATGAAACATTGTGAAAATCACTTGCAGGAATAATCAGAACGTTTTCAATATATCAAGAACAACACCTCTTTTACTGCATACATAATAATTCGTTCTAATATGTGTTTATTGAGATTTCTAGGAATGTATGTATTGTAATTAGTACAAATGTTTTCTTCTTTCAAACTGAATGCCTAAGACCAAACAAGTATTATAAAACAGTATTTGAATTGGCCAAATATCCATCTTTCCAATTTGGAATCTCGCCGAATATCAGTTATTCGATATCCGACCAAGCTTCAATTTTTTTCATCTCTAATAAATCTCTACTATACCTTGTCTGAACCCTACAGAGGATTAACTTATGAAATGCAAATTCACACCAATTGATTTATAGTTTTCAGCGAATAATAAATTAATTTTAAGTATTTAAATCCCTTGGAAAATGTCCAAGACAGGTGATCGTGTTAAAATGTAGAAATTTCACAATCATTAAACAGTCTCCATACATTATTTTTTCCTGATGTGTTATTTTTAAACATTTTTAAGATTTTGAAAGATTACTGTAGATTATTGGAGAAATTTTGGAATGTGATGGGCGTGTGGTATAAAATAATTATTACTTCTACTGCTACTATGAAACACGGTATTCCCATAAGTGCGATAGCCAATGTACCAACCGCGTGTAATAAATATGCATACTCTCCTCTCCGTGCCAATAAAAAAATAAAAAAAATCAGGTTGGTTGGTAAGCTTCATCGCTGAATTTGAGATATAAAATATCTTAGGCTAATATTGTTAAAAAACGTTTTTCATTAATAATTCTACATAGGTATATCACTCTATGTTGTTATTGATACACTACCTGTACCGTTGAAGATAAATAGGTACCTACACTCAATTTTCCAAAAATAACCATAAGTAGATTCCTACCTACCTACTTTTTGTATAACTTTCAATGTAAAAAATCTATTTGATTGCACTTAGGTATTAAAAATTCGTAGAGGTATTTTCACCTTAAAAAAATCATTTTTCAGTGAACAATACAAACCAATGTTTTCTGAAAAATCTTGATAATAAATCTTGGTTTATTTTACAAAATATGTTCAAAGGAACAAACAACACGTGACCAACGAACCGCAGCCCTCGGATTTCCCATTGTTTTCTTTACTCTGTTGTCGTACCCACAATAGATATAGGTATACCTACCTAACATGTTACATAGATAGATACATACTTACCCCATGATACTTTAATAAATTTAAAAGGAAGGTGACAGTGGATACTACATACATAACTATAATATACCATATATTCTATTTAATTTAATATCTAATACCCCAATGACTTAGGTAGGAATGTTGTACTTATGTATATAGTTCAGTTTTTATTTCTGTTTTAATATCAAAACTACAGTGTTGGTTGATATTTTATAGAACCACGTTCATCTGTAGTATAAACATATGAAGTTTTTTTTTAATATCGGTTAGTCTTAAGACACTTCTTCAATGGAATGACTTCAAGCTACCTTTATTAAATATCTTATTATTTATTAGTATGGAGATCACGAATTGCATGTTTATAACATGCAGTTTTTCTGCTGGTTACTCCATATGTGGGAGATGTCGTAGTGGTAGAGATGTTTATTTGAATACTGGTTGGATTGGATAAATGTAAATGTTTTTTTTAATAAATTTAAGCAGTTGGTAAAAAAATATTTAATACCAGAATAATTGTAAAAACATTCATATTAAGTTTCTTAGTAGATATTAAGATTGAATTTGTATCTTTGTGGAGATTTGAAGTTCTCTTTGGAGCAACACCTTCACACTTAGCAAGTCTATGGGGATAAGGAAATGAAGATGGTCTTTGTTGGGCTATGTTTGAAGATGTACAATGGCAGTTCTTATAAAAAAGAGCACTTTGTCAGCTGAAAAATTTTCTATACAAGCGAAAGGTACATTTTAGTTGGTCTCAAATGTACAAAATATATCTTACGCATGTATGTCAAATTTGTAATAATCATAATTTCATATCACTTCCGTAAATATGATAAAACACATGTAGCATTTTACAAAGATGAATAATGTCCTAGTGATGTTATATTGTTTTGGAGAAGAACTCCCAGTTCTGATCAGGGTCGGCAGGAGGGACCACGGTATTATGGTTTCAACATCGACCACAGGAAGTGGCTCCAGATTAGTTTTTTATCCAATGATCCGTGCCCTTTGCTTAGATTTGTGTTCAAAAAAGTTCCAATTGTAGATTATATTCATTGAACCAGTGAAATGTGTGATACTGTGACATAAATATTTGCAAATAACAAAAAATTAAGATGTGTTGAGACGCTTGAGAGACAAAATTAGTAATGAAAAAAATTGCAAAAGATACGAGTCATCGACACAAGTTTTAATGTAAATGGGCTGGTCTTTAAAGTATGACATAGATTTGAAGAAGTAAAAAGATGTAAGCTAGCAATCCATATCCTTTAGATGGATAAGTACTCCATTAATCGGAGCTGAAAAAATCATCCGTCATCATAATCATCAATAGTTACAGTAGTATTATCAAAATAAACCAACTGTTGATGAGAAACTGTCATTTAGTTTTATTTTGGTACAAAAATACATTTTTATTTGGGAAAAATTCGATTGATACAGATTCATCGAACTGAGTGTAAAACTAGACAAATTGATTTCGGACATGGTACCTATAGTTTATAAAAAACTCAACGTACGTTATAATTCTTTATTTGTGATTATAGACTGGACTTCCCGACTTGTATCGTACATCGTTACAATGTTGTTATTGCCTTTATTGTTGTTATGTCTGTTGTTCACCGGAAAACATAAAGTTTTACACACATAACCAATAGGTACACTACCTCATCCATTGCCTTACAATAATATCTATTATTTTATATTCAATGCGAGGCAGTATTCAACTCAAAAAAGTTGTGACATTATTTTACTCTTCTTCAGGCATTTAAAGACTACACTGAGAAAAATACTAACGAAATTTCACAACGAATCATTGGTAAGTACTATCAGATTAGGACCAGAGATAGTACAAACGATTCATTAATGCGAATCTATAATATAAACTTTTCTCAAGCAAATCGTTGGTAAATTAACAATTTGGGTATAGGCTTCCCTTTTGATTTTCTTCTTTCTTCTGTATTGGTTTGACTTCATTGACCTTCTTACAGCGATGTTATAAACATCCTTTCGATTCAATATGTTATATGGTTCAAGTCACATTCGATAAAATGTTTATAATCTCATCGACCTATCCTTTACTTATCCTCCACAGGTGTTATATCCAGTAAATAAACAGAATATAATATACCTGCGTACGATCCATCCTCTTTACGGCATATAAAATAAGATATATAGAGAGCAGACCAATCCAATGTAAATCCATTGGATCGGTCTGCACCGAGATTGCATTTTCTTCTCCATTCCTCCGTATTTTCAGCTAGTCTCTTTAGTTCTACGTATGTGCCACAGTTCATGTCCTTCTTCAATATAGGTGTCTCTTGGTCGGCCTCTACCATTTCTGCCTTCGGTCTTACCATCAGCGATGGTGATGAGCAAGCTTGGGTGCGTAATGTTGTGGCCAATCCAGTTAGCTCGATGTTGGCTGATTCTTTTAAGGAGTTGCCTTCTTATGCCTACCCTGATTAACACCTCTCGTTTTTTACGTGTTCTGTGAATATAAGATATTCAGCAATAAGCATACCTATACATAATAAAATATACTTATATTCACCATTTTACATAATCTGCCCTTTACAAAAATATACAGAAAGTGTACAATTAAATTTATTTACAAATTTTCAATTTAATGTTTCTCAAAATACCTTTACTCATTATTTAATTGTCACGAGAGAATATGTTGACCCGAAAATAATGCGCGTTCACATTATGTTGTAAATAAAATAAAATAAAAATAAAACCTAAGGTATGTGTTGCAGAATAAAATGTATGTCGATGTTGTAGCGAGTCAATCAAGGTGGGCTAATAACGCGCATATTATAATCTACAAATAAAATTACCTATGTATCTGAATAATAAATAGTCTGAATTAAATAAATTAGTTACATGGAGAAAAATCAACTTGTTAAATTCTCATATATTCACATCACAACACCTATTTATCTAATTATCAGATTCTCTCAAATATTCTTGAATAAATGTGAAACTGTTTGACATACAATGTCTGAATGTAAACGATCTCCAAATTTCGCTGTTTTGACATTTAGATATTCATTTTTCACTGTCGATAGATTATCATAGTACGATTATTTTTGTTGTATTTTTTTTTTATTATATTACAGATAATACTAAATACACACTTAAAAAACGAGCTATTTCAAATTACTTACTTACTGCTAGCCCTCTTCTCTATACTGCTGGATATAAGCCTTTTCAAAACTTTTCTACACCTTTCTGTGTCGAGCAACAATATAATACTGTTTTCCCATCATCTGGACAATATCGTCAACCCATCTTTTTTGGGGTCTTCCTACGCTTTTTTTGGTTCTCCCACGGCCTCCATTCAAGAATTCTGGAAGCCCATCTGCCATCCTCTCGTCTAACCACATGACCAGCCCATTGTCATTTCAGCTTGGAGACTTTATCAACAACGTCAACGCCTTTTGTCGGATATTTCAAATTGTCTCCACAAATTTCCATACAGGACATACCTTCGCTCACAAAATATAATCTAAAATTGGCAGGCCAGTTATTAGTCATAACGAAGTTTTTTGTTTCAACAAAATTTTCCCAGTATGTTCTGACTATAAAAAAATATAAAAAAGGCAAGTTCTTTTTTTGCTGGGTGATTTGGTTTAAAGAGACGAAGTTTATTTTATTATGATGTTAAATATGCAGTAGTTGACAGAGAAATGAGGGAAAGTCTTGTTTCTCCTAGTTTCGCACTCGTAAGCTGTCTCTTTGGGACGATAAAATCGTAATTTTTTTATGCAAAGCGCGAACCACAGTTGGACAATATTATGTATGTCTCTCGATAGTTTATTATACCTAAGTAGTAACTCACCAGTCGCTGACGAGTTGATATGAAAAAGACGCAGTCGTTTATTACAAACATCCACGATTATGTTTATTTTCCCAAACGGATAAGCGGACATACGATGGACGGTCGCAATTTGAAATACAAACAAACTGAGACGGACATCTATATAATAAATGTTTACCTGGCATTGATGAAGCTGAAAATTAAATCTGAGTAATGTCTTGAGTCAGTTACATAGAAAACATACACATTTTTAAATCAATGATTTTTATTATTATTTTAATTCTCTTAAATGATTTGTTGTTATTGTAAATTGTAAACCCACATAATTATTAAATTATTTCAGATAATGCAATTATTGACTGAACAATTTTTTGTTTGATTTTTTTTTTCATAACATTCTTTGCAGAAAAATATCAGAAACTAAAACATAATATAAAATTTTTCAAGCTTTTTAGAAAGCTCTTTTATACCATAGTGGCATATCACACATTTGGGGTAACTAACAGACCAGCCAAATGTAATAAACATGCAAGTTGTCCTATGAGTGCTGACCATAAATTCAGGATGGATGCATCTTATCGCTGAATATTAGATCTATCTAAAATGCGTTTTTTCTCGAACACTTGCCTACTTTTATAGGACGCTCGAACTCTTACTGAAAAGAGTTGGATACCTATTCTTTGTCGGGTGCTCCTCGGCTCATTTTTTTTTTAGAATTAAGTACCAAATGGATATTTTGTAAAACTGTCATCGACAGCTTTTTGTTCTACCGTATATAACTTTTTTTCAAACATTATTATATTTAGGTGTCTTTTGTAATTTATTTACAAATCAAAAAGCATCTAATTTTTTTTATAATTTGAAGCACATATTATGTATTAATATAAATGTCTGATTTTTTGATAATATCAAATATTTTGCTTATAAACCTACTGTTGTAATATCAATTAAATTTTATTTATTTTTATTGCATTAAATGGAACAAAAATATCTGAGTTGAAAATCATCCGATATTCAAAATGTAGAAGGCGGAGAGGGAAATGTGCATGATTTATTCAGTTGACCTTTTACTACTGGAAAACTATCAAAATTCAATACCGTTCTTCCTATAAACATGACGCAGTGGAAATTTAATAATATTCTGGACTTGTTTTATGGAACAGTCTTCCAACTTCGGCCACACGTGAGAGTGTGGAATGTCTTCCTGCGAATTATTAATCAATCAACCAATACTTACTGATATATAAATTATTTAATAAAGGTATGTCTAATAATAATATAGTTTATAGTCTCGTCTCTGTTGAGATGTGAAGTTAGTAATGATCGTACCTACACTGTATTGGATGATATAATTATCTTGTGTGTGAACTTATTCGTTTGATAGATATGCTGGTATTGAAAAATGATGTAAGTCATAATTATTATTTCATCAACATACCTACTGTGCGGGACGGGAGCCGACTCAGCTCGCCACTGTCCACAAGTGAACTGTACTCCAGATGTTAGGAGTCGGAGGTGAGTGGGGGGTAGCTGGGCACCACAGCCGCCGCCTCGATGTCTTGTTATGCCTTGGACGGGTATATCCGGGTGCGTCGTAGTAGTAGGGTGGCTCAGCCGCCGTTACCCTCGACAACACGTCGGAGACTCCCTTCGTTCGTCGACCTGGGGATGTTTACTTCCACCGGGCACGACTCCGCCGTAACACCTAAGCACAGCTAGCCTGTGTACTCGCAAGTACTCACTACCGGGCAATAATCCCGATAGCACTGACTGTATAGAGAACACAAGAAGCTACACGGCGGTGTATTGACGAAGAAGTACTCGGCTCACGGTAACCACCTCAGTGCCAATTCACTTGGAAGCTCGTCTGTGCAGGGAAGGTGTAGGACAGCTGAAGCCAAAGGTCCAATCCAGTTCAAGGGAGTGTAGTGGTCAGCAGTGGTAGTCCAATCCAGTCCAGTCCAAGAGAGCAGTTGAGGTAGTCAGTAGTGAAAGCCAGGTTGATTGTTCCGAAGAGAGTAATTTTATTCAGTAAAATGTATTACTTATAAAGCGTCCGATACACGCCGACCTTGACCCAGCCGACAGTGGCTTGGGAGTAAGTTGCGCGCGGTTATCGGTCGACGTAAGTAACTCCCCTCCCTTCGTGACCTCGTTATTCATATCACGAAGGTCACACGAGATGGAGCTCTTACTAATAATAACAACACATGTTACATGACAACGCACACCGCGCGTGCAGGCATATTGTATGAGAACTTTATTTGTACCTGCATCGCGCGGGGTCGTGTCTTACATTCACATTTCTCTTTTACATTTGATATTAGGTATACATATATTTGATTTTACTTAAAACTATCTAGAAAGGAGTGTCTGGTTCGGCACACCCCCCCCGTGAGGGTTCCCCTCACTAGAGCATCATCCCGAACCGGGTCCTAGGATGTATTTATCCTGCATAATCTTGCCGCCGATCTTGTGTACTCCCCGTGAGATGTCTTCACGGTGGCGGATCTTATCTGCCCGTCGCGGCTCTGGTTCACGTCCACAATCCTTCCTCGTGGCCATGTACCGCGTGGTGATGTCGGGTCGGCCACGACGACCAGGTCGCCTATTTGCAGTGGACGTGTCTCTTTGTTCCACTTACTTCGCCGGGAGAGCGTTGGTGCGTACTCCCGCACCCAACGCTTCCAAAACAAGTCTATCAGTTGCTGCGACAGTTTCCACTGCTTCCTGACGCAGACCTCATTCATCTCCTCAGGATAGCAGCCGAGGTTCGGCCTCCCGCTTTTTCGCCCCATTAGGAAGTGGTTTGGGGTCAGCGGTTCATCTTCGGCCGGGTCAAACCCAATATGTGTTAGAGGCCGGCTGTTGACGAGGTGCTCGGCTTCTGCTAGGGCTGTCTGTAAGGTCTCCTCTTTCAGTGCCCGCCCCTTGAGAATGGCGTGGAGCGCCTCCTTAACTGAGCGGACTAGCCGCTCCCAAGCCCCCCCCATGTGTGGTGTATTTGGGGGTATGAAACGCCATTCCATACGCTGGGTAGTCATTTCTTCCACTACCTTTTCATTTTTCGCCAGCTCTTTGAGGGCCGCGTTGAGTTCCCGCTCGGCGCCTCTAAAGTTTGTGGCATTGTCCGAGTATAGTATTCTCGGATGTCCTCTTCTGGCGCTCATCCTTTGGAGTGTCATTATAAACGAGTCGGCACTTAAGCTGTGTGCCAACTCCAAATGCACTGCGCGCGTCGTTAGGCAAGTGAATAGTGCGCCGTATCTTTTCTCTCGTCGTCGGCCCACCACTACCTCCATTGGCCCAAAGAAGTCCACTCCACATCTGGAGAACGGGGGCTGGTGGTGGGCTAGCCTTTCTGGAGGAAGTGGTGCCATTATTGGAGGCAGAGCACGGGCCTTCCTTACTCGGCACATCTGACACCTGCCGATAACTGCCCTTACTGTTGTTCGCAGTTTCACCACTTCAAAGTTCTGCCTCACCTCAGCAATAGTTTTCTCGGCACTCTGGTGCCCCATTTTGGCGTGGATGTTGTGGATCATCAAACGCACATATTTGTGATCCCCGTCCAAGATGGGTGGGCGCTGGAATTCTCCATCTACACCTTCCATGTTTTTCAGCCGTCCGGCTGAAACCAGCACGCCATCCTCCCGCAGTTCTGGAGTAAAGGTTCTCAGGCGGCTGCCAGACGGGATCGGCCTCCCTCGTCTTAGTTCCGACATCTCGTCGGCGAAGGCTGTCTTCTGCGTTCTCCGCAGCCATGCCACCTCTGCTGCCCTTAGTTCCGGTACTTGTAGCCCACCGGTTTCACCTTGGCGGCGGCATCTCTGGACGAAACGCCTCACCCAGGCCGTGGTGCGGATCAGCCGCTCCCAGGATGAGAAGCGCACTGGATCTGGTAGGGCGTTGAATATCTCTTTTTCAGTGGTTCCCACAAAGGATGCTCGCAGTTCCGGCCCTGGTGACTTGACGATCTTGTTCTCCGGCCACTCCTCCTCGGGTTTGCTCAGGAACGCTGGACCGGAGAACCATAATCCTTCTGCATTTAAATCTTCTCTTTTTACCTCTCTTGTGCCAACGTCCGCTGGATTGCTTTTGGTGGGGACCCATCTTCACTGGCTTCCTTGGGTGAGCTCATCAATCTCACCCAAGCGGTTGCTTACGAACGTAGAATACGCTCGTGGGTCCCCCTGGATCCAGGACAGCACCGTGGTGGAGTCGGTCCAGAAGACCGTCGAGTCCACCCGACCGGTCATCTCTCTCCTTATACTCGCATGGAGTCGTGCTCCCAACAGGGCCGCTTGCAACTCCAGACGTGGCACGGTCAGTGGCTTTAGCGGCGCCACCTTCGTCTTGCTCGCTACGAAGTTAACCTGGTCGCCCTCCTTAATGTAGACGACAGTGCAGCAGGCCTCTTCAGAGGCGTCACAGAACACATGCAACTGTGCTGCAGAATTCTTCTGGGTACAGCAGCATCGCTTGATCTTTATTTCACTGTTTAGGAGTTGCAACCATTCTTTCCATCGGGCTGCGTGTGCTGGATTGACCCTCTCGTCCCAGGCCACACCGCTTCTTACTACCTCTTGGAGGATGACTTTTGTCCTCACGATGAGGCAGGCGATGAGGCCTAGGGGGTCAAAGGTTTTCATGGCGGCGCTTAGGAGCTGCCGCTTGGTCGGCCACTCGGAAACTGTGGCTGAGTTGAGTCCATAAGTAAAGTGGTCCCCGTGCGGATTCCACTGGACTCCCAATATCCTTTCAGCCACGGAGCTTGCTGCGATGTCCCTGTTTCTCTGCTTCTCCTGGGGTCCGTTGTCGTTGATTATTTCTTTTTTGTTGGACGCCCAGTTAGTAAGATTCATCTGTCCCGTGGCCAGGACCGCGGTGACTTCTCGCACCAACTTTCTAGCCTCTTCCTCCTCATCCACGGAATCTAAGTAGTCGTCCATATAGAAATTGGACTGGACGGCTGCTGCTGCCTCCGGAAATCTGCTCTCGTTCTGAATCGCAATATTGTTCCTTACAAACTGCGCGCTTGCTGGCGAACATCGTGCGCCGAACATCATTGAATTCAAAACGTATGTGCTGGTCGACCCGGGAGCATCCTCCCAGAGGAAGAGTTGGGATTGTCGATCCTCTTCAATGATCCTGACACGGAGGAACATTTCTTTGATGTCCGCCACAAGGGCTATTTGTCCCTCCCTGAATCGGAGGATGTTTCCGAACAGGGAGGTTAATAGGTCAGGACCGGTTAAGAGGTTTTCATTCAATGAAGCTCCCCGGTGCGTTGCTGCTGCGTCAAACACCACACGTAGCTTCCCCGGCTTGTTCGGGTTTTGTACCCCAAAGTGTGGCAAGTACCATCGCCGGGGGTGTGGTGGCAGCTCTTTGGTTACTTTACTTGCGTAACCCTTTGTCAAAAGATCTACTATCTTCTCTGTATAACTTTTCTTCAGTTCTGGGTTCCTCTCTAGCTTGCGCACCAGCGACCGTAGTCGCGTCACTGCACTGGCACGGTTGTCTGGAAGCGTGACGGTGTCACTCCGCCAAAGCAGACCAGTGCACCACGTCCCATCGGTGGCTTGTGACGTTGTACGTGTCATTATGTAGTGGGCCTTGACCTCCTCAGCTGGCACTCTTCTTGCTGCAGTGACTCCAAGGGAGTCCACTGAAAAATGGCTCTTGACGAGATCGGCAAGCGGGTCTTCCTCAATCACATATGCGACCGCCTCCTCCTCATTCTTTCCCCCATGAGTGGTCCATCCCAGCGCCGTCCTGGACATTACGACCGAGTCGTCGCCGTTTTCCACTATCTCTCGGCCGACGATGATTTGGACGTTGTCCTGCCCTATCAGCATTCGGGGCCGGACGGCGGGGAGTTGCTCAGGGCACAGAAGATCGTCCTTGTGGCGTGCCATGCGCTGCCTGGACAGAACTATCTTGGTCGTTGTCTGTGCCCTTATTTTGTGCGGTTGGCCATCCTCTCCGCTTACTCTGACCTCGATTCTTCGCGAATCCATCTCACTGATGGTGCTACCTCCCACGCCGCGGACGTGGAGGCCAGTAACCTTCCCGGGTGCACCGATTGCGTCAGCTACGGACGCATCAATCAGGGTTACTGTTGCGCCCTCGTCAAGCAGGGCGTGGATATTTACACTTCCAGCCGGCCCTGTCACTTTGACGGGTAGCACCTTCAGCAGTACTCCTGCATTGTTCACTTGCGTCGCGTGTGCTACCACTTCTTCTCGGCGATAGTTGGCCTCATCGTGAAGGGTGGCATGATGGAGCCTGCGGCACTCACCGATGCCGCAGCGTTGAGCTCTACACTTTGCGGGCTTGCCGTGCCCTGCGGCCAGGCACACACGACACAGTTTTCGTTCACGCACTATACGCCATCTACCGGCTATGTCCATTGACGTGTTAGACGCACATGTTCCTGTTTCATGCGGTCCGACACATACCGCGCAACGGTTTTCGATGCGGCCACTAACACGGCCGCTACTGTCACTTTGGCGGTGGTTGTTCCCATTACCACGGCCATCACTTTGCCGAGAACCACTGTATGCATTGTTCACACTGCTTGCACGGTTTGTATTATTAGCACTGCTTTCCAATGGTTCATTCACACAAAACACTTTATTCATCTTCGTTGTCTTCAGTTTTGCGCGGCGTTTGCTATCCTGCAACCAATCCTCGCTACCACCATCTCGGGCCGAGCTCACATATCTCGTGAGCCACGCGAGGAAGTCGTGAAGGGTGACTGGGTCTCCAATTTTCCTTCCGCTGATGGCGAGGGTTAACGTCCAATGATTTCTTATGTAGAATGGGAACTTTGCTACTGCTTCCCGCAATAGATCCTTTCTTGATGCGATATAGCTCGGGTCGAAACCGGTGAGTGTCTCTACAGCGGCCGCGATCTCATCGTGCGCCTCCAGTATCTCAGCGGTGGACGAATCTTCCCTTAGCTGCTTCACTCGGCTGAGGTTGCCACACATGATGGCCTCCACCTCACCAGGTCGGGCAAATCTCGCCTCCAATTCTTTCATGACGCGCGCTACTAGGCCGGGCATGTCGTAGTTCAGCTTGGGGCCCACGGCCTTCCAAGCTTCTCCAGTCAATTTTGTCTGCAATCGGACTATGTTTTCCGATTCACCGATCTGACTGCGCCTTGTGGTGAAGTCAAACACATTTCTGAATGATGGCCACTTCAATGGGTCG
This sequence comes from Athripsodes cinereus, assembly GCA_947579605.1. Classification (NCBI taxonomy): domain Eukaryota; kingdom Metazoa; phylum Arthropoda; class Insecta; order Trichoptera; family Leptoceridae; genus Athripsodes; species Athripsodes cinereus. The sequence goes on from OX388315.1 coordinate 18,618,853, forward strand.
CCGTTGAAGGACGGGAGCTCTAAGTCACGGCTTGATGGCGCAGGGCCAATGTCTCGGTGGCGGCGTACCCAATCGTCTGTGTACATGTCCTGTGTGATGGGCGGCGGACAGTGTACAGGAGCGAGTTTGAGACGTGAGGGAGCGAAGGTGGCGCTCCTTTAGCATGGACACAGCATGCTTTCCATGCACTAACATGGTAGTTAGTCTCTGAAAATGATGTCATAGCAATTGTGTTGAAATTTAATTAATATTCAAAAGTAATAAAGTTATGTTTTTGGGTGCGCCACTGTCCTTTACGACGCAACGAATTAGTAGGTATGTTGTAGAACATATGTACATACATCGGCTATAGAAACTATGAAATGGTTATCTTATGTAGGGACATAGATCGGCAACCAGTTACCATACAACATTCTCGTAATGATATAGAATAATATTATTTGAATTTTATGTTATGATGATTGTTATGTTATATTTCGTTATGTTTTATTATGCACTATTTTTATTATGTTATTTTACAGTATCTCAAGGTAAGTGATCTGACGTCAAAGTTGACCTCAGAGTTAATATGTATCAAAATTCATGTATGAATGTGGAGGAAGCGAAGGAAGTGTGTAAAGATAGATCTGTGTGGCGTTCCGTTCTCTCTGCCTACCCCACTTGGGATACGGCGTGAGGGTATAGTATAGTATAGTATAGTATAAAATTCATGTTTAAATTGTTTTATTGATTTTGTGATTTTGTTGTTCTTTTTGATTATTGAAATGTATATTTCAGGTGACTTATTTTGCGTTTTAAAAAAAATACACAACGTAGGTACAATTATCGTCAAAACACAACGTACTGGGTCCAAATCTACGAAAATAGTTAATAGATAAATCTAGACGATCACGAAAGGCCAAAATTCGTTAATTAATTTAATTAGGAATGCGATATTTCGTACGTATATTTGCAACAATGCGAAAATTCATACAATTCTTAGCTAGTCGGATAGGGATGTAAATTCTAGTTTGGGAATCATTTATTACAGTAGGTATAGTTTAGAAGCTAGGATGTTGCAAATTCGGAGCTTAGAATGGTTTGAAATAGGTAGGGTCATCACAATATGTAAAACAATTTAATGTACATAAACAAGAATGATTTTGAAATAAATTATGTAATTTCTGTTGCAAATTCCTGCAGGTAGACTGGTCTAATTAGATGCAAGATATTGTAAAAATTGGTCAAATTTCACTTCATGATCTAATGGTGTCTTCAAAAAATGGTTTTAATTAAATCAATTGGTCATTTCCATTTCAATTTGCATATCTTCTTACTGTCCCAATTTTCTTATTTGTTTTAATCTGAAAATAAATAGAAAATATTATTCATTAAATAACTCTTTTTTCTTTGCAAATAATTTTATTTATTTATTTGTATTATTCTTCTTGCACATCATCATTCATAGGTATAACAAATTAAATAAAGCAGTACACACAAGAAAAAACACAAGAACTTCCATTTCTTATAGGTATATGTGTAATGAATAATACTTACGCCTTTATTTTCAAACTTTGTTGGGTATGGTTAATAACACTATTTTGGATAAAAGTGTCTACTTCCTTCACAGTGCATGTCTTGTCTGCAAGATTGCATATATCTAAAAACATCAAAATACCAAATATTAAAAAATATTTTTACTCAAAGAAAATTAATTTACATACATAATTATATCAGATACTGCCGCACAGTTTGACAACCATTTAAGGTCCATTAAACGAGTGGGGCCATATTGGAACAATGATACTAAATGCCAAGCCATTTCAAAAATGCAATTTATCTGATTATTACAACAAATTTGGCATAGATTCGTCAATATTTTAACCAAATTTTACCAATATCATTTGCCAGCTAGCTGGTGGTATCAATTTCTTTAATTTTTGTAGTTACATAAATATTATAATTATAAAACAATATCTCCTACCTTCAGAATTCAAATGGCGTTCTTGTTTCTCGTGAATATTTTTATAAACTGCACAGTCAATCAACATCTCGCACTCATAATGACGATGATCTCCGAAATACTTTATCACTTATTACAACGTTTTCGCAATCAACGCCATTAATAATTTTACGACAAAACAACGATGCACCACAGATAGAATGCAGCTTCAACGAAACATGTCGTCTTTTATTTTCGTTTGTCGTTCGGATTTCTCCGTGTTCACGATATCTGTTGAGATGCGCGCGCGCGCTATGGAATATGGAATGTAGCTGTGACTAACCTTCCCCATTTTTAAGAACCGTTTAACAAAAAGTGTGCGCCCTGATACCAATTTGATCCCGGTGTAGGAAAACGAGTGTAGTGAATGTTCTCTAACTGATACCAAAATGGTTGTATGGGATGACAACGCACACCGCGCGTGCAGGCATATTGTATGAGAACTTTATTTGTACCTGCATCGCGCGGGGTCGTGTCTTACATTCACATTTCTCTTTTACATTTGATATTAGGTATACATATATTTGATTTTACTTAAAACTATCTAGAAAGGAGTGTCTGGTTCGGCACACCTACTAAGTAATGTACATACTCACTATTTATTATGGAAAAAATGCTGAAAAAACAAAAATTAATTATTTATTGTTTCGGTGCACATGTAGTAGAATTCCATAATTAGGTAAATTGAAACAAGTGTTCTGCTATAGATTATTAACCGTGAAAGAGACATCTTTCAACTTATCAGTTCATTATCAATCTCATCATTGATATTGATTGATTAATTATGACTATAGTTAGAAGAGAGAATGGCAAATGGAAACCTATGATCCTGGATCGGAGACCGTGGAAGGACGAGAGAAGCATTGAGAGACAGCAATAAAGATGGGCTACTGATATTATCCAAGTGATGAGAAAGAAGAAGGTTCGTGCCGCTCAAGGCAGAAAGAAATGGTTTATTTCAAAGAATTCTATATCTAGCAGTGGAGTTATGAAGGCACACGGTAAGTAAGAATATGTGTTTGAACAATTTCTATGTGAGAGAAATAATTTTATCGGAAAATTGTGCAGCACAACTAGCGAGATATTTTTGAAGCTTTCGTGTGCAATACAAATATGACATTACTCTCTAACTAAAGCGAATAAAAAGATTACAAACTCTACACTGAGAAAAATACTCAAAACGAATCATTGGTACGGTACTATCAGATTAGGACCAGAGATCGTACAAATGATTCATTGGTATAAATCTATAATATTAACTCTTCGCAAACAAATCATTGGTAAATTTACCAACAACTTGTTTGCGAAAAGTTAATATTATAGATTCGTACTAATGAATCGTTTGTACGATCTCTGGTCCTAATCTGATAGTACGTACCAATGATTCGTTGTGAAATTTCGTTAGAATTTTTCTCAGTGTACTGACAGCTTTCAGTTTTAAACAAAGGTTCAAAAGATTGGTAACTCGGTACCTATTAATATTCTTTGTTTCTGGCAATCCACCCAAAGTGAGTAATTTGTGCCTATTATTTTTCAAACATTATATAGAAATACACGTGTATAGTTATACTGTAGATATATTAATTAGATTTGGGTGGGTAAATAACTATATAAAAACATCAAGATATCAAGTCAACTAATTTAACTTAAATTTAAATATATGACTTGAATCTTATTTCCCACCTAGCATCTGTATAATTCGGTATGTGTCTGTGTGCTGTTTTTCCACGTAAGTCTGTGTTAGTCATTAATTTTAATGTTATTATTTTATCGTACCTAGCCCACCAAGAATGTCGCCGGTGTATTCAATATTAAATATTTAGAATTCCTCAATGTCAATTTAGATTACCATTATTTGTGTTGCACTTTATCAAACGATACTTTCATATTTTAAATATAGGTATATTTATATACCTAATTATATTTCAAAATTAATCATTTTACATTTCCATCTTCAAATCGTTAAAGTAAAATACACCTACAAACACTTCTGAGTCTAGAACTCTTTTCAGGGAGGAATTCAAGTGACTGCCATTGTAAAATACTGTTCTATTAGATATGAAATAACATTGTTTTATTTGTTTCGCTAAAGTTTACACAACATTTATACCCTAAGCAGGCCTAGCGCTTTCACTAATGAATTTTCATCATCAGGGTTCGAAGGCAAAACACAATTTATCGTTACGTTTTCGTGTCGTTATCGTTCCAGTATAGACGAATTTACGAGAAGTGTCAATTTTCGTAGCTAAAATTGTCATGAAAATTGTCACTTTGGTGGCAACGTCGTCTATATTCGAACGATTGCGACACGAAAACGTAACGCTAAAATGTGTTTTGATTCAGGCCTACATGTTATTTCACAATATTAAATTCAAATTTTTGTAAGATTTCGAACGACCTGTAAAATATAGATACCTACTTTCAAAACATCACCCATTCATCACCCATTCATCACCTTCGATTCAGCGATGACGTACGCCACCCATCTTGAATCTATCGTTAAAATTTTATAAAATAACAGCTTGCATGTTTATAACATAGGGTTCATCCACTGGCTACACCCAATTGTGTGAAATTCCAAATATCATGAAGGGGAGAGAGGTAAAAATATATTATTTTTATACTCAATTCTCTTGACAATGTGAATCTTTCATGAAGAAAACGCTCGATTTTTATAATAATTATCAACACGAAAAATTAACAATGCTATTTTGAAAATTTATCAAAAATATATCGCATTGTTTGAAACTGAGTGAATTAATTCATCATCATCATCATGAGCTCGACAGCCCTGGGTGGGCCTTGGCTGAATCTAGTAGTCTCTTCCACTCTCGTCTATCCTTTGCTTTTGTCTTCCAGTTAGTTATTTGCAGTGTGGATGCATCGGCGCTGACAGAGTCCATCCATCGCAGTTTGGGTCTTCCTGGTCTTCTACGTCCTTGTGGTGTGAGGAGTGTGAGGCGTTTTACAGGGCTATCGTCGTCCATTCTGATTATGTGACCAGCCCACCTTAAGCGCCCCACCTTGATGGAGCTGATCACATCGGGCTCTCCATAAATGTCATAAAGCTCTTTGTTGTATCGACGACGCCAACCATTATGATCTCTCACAGGACCGTAGATTGTTCTGAGGATCCTTCTCTCAAATGCTGCAATGGATCTCTCTAGAGCTTTTGTTAGTACCCAGGTTTCAGAAGCATATATCAGGACTGGCTTTATCAGGGTTTTGTACAATACAATTTTGGTATTTCTTTTGACTAGTTTTGACCTTAATTGTCTTTGGAGACCGTAGTAACAACGATTTGCAGCCATTATCCTCCTCCTAATTTCATCCTGTATGTCGTTGTTACTAGTTACTGTGGAGCCCAGGTAAGTAAACTCTTTGCTCACCTCAAAATTATAGCCACCAGCCGTGAAGATTCGTAGAATGGGACCATTTGCGTTACATGCTACCATCAGCTTTGTTTTATCTTCATTGATGGTGAGTCCCATTATTTTAGCTTTCTGTTCCAGTGCCACAAACGCCTCACGGGTAGCTTCGAGGGATCGTCCGATGATATCAATATCATCTGCGTATGCAAGCAGCTGAACTGACTTGAAGAATATATTGCCTCTGATATCTATATTTGAGTCCCTGATAATTTTCTCTAGGGCTATATTGAACAAGAGGCATGCTAATGCATCTCCCTGTCGTAGACCATTATGAGTTTGGAATGGATTGGAGAGGTCTTTTTTTTTTTTTTTCTTAAAAGGTCAAGGGACCTTACATCCCTTGTGTCACTGCGACCATAACAGATCTATTGTGACATCCTTCTGTGTCATATCTCACTCTCAAGACCTAGGTGCGTCATGTAGCTCACTATTTGTCTTGGTGTGAGAAGTCTCACTTTCTCAGAGTCCAGCAGTGGACCTCCGAGGATGTGACTTCGGTTGCGAGCAAGTGCGTCACAGTTACAGAGGATGTGGATAGGTGTCTCATTATCCTCTGAACAAAATCTGCAGACTGGGGTATCTGACAGTCCTATTTTTGTCATGTGTTTCCGTAGTCTGCAGTGTCCCGTCAAGGTCCTGGTTAGAATCCTTATTTGTTTTTTATTAAGTTTTAGAACTTCTGTGGTGAACTTCCGCGAGTACCCTATCATTAGTTCCTTCGCGTGTTTCAACCCTATGCAATTGGACCAAATTTCGTGGCTCTGGTCCATGGCCCAGTTTCTTAGACTAAGCTTGATAGTGCTAAGCGGTAATCCGCATATGGGCTCAGGACCTACTGGTGGCTCCTCAGCGCCAGTTCTAGCAAGTTCATCAGCAGCTTCGTTGCCCATGACTCCACAATGCCCCGGTACCCAAACCAGCCTTACCGCGTTTTTCTCGCCTAGGCGATTCAGAACCTGTATGCATTCAAAAGTTAGTTTAGATCTCACCTCTACAGAACCTAGGGCTTTAAGCGCCGCCTGGCTATCTGAGAGGATATTAATCTTTTTGTTATGATATGATCGGTGAAGGTTCATATGAGCGCACTCCATAATTGCGCTCATTTCAGCCTGGAAAACAGTAGCATATTCTCCCAAGCAGACCGATTTGCTCAACCTAGGGTGGACGCCAAAGATTCCAGATCCTGCCCGACCATCTTTTTTGGATCCATCTGTGTACCATACAATGTCTCCATCTCGAAAGGTGTAGGGATCATTCTCTCGCCATGTCTCTCTTTCAAGTATGTCTATTGTGTAGTATTTAACAAAGCTGTAAGCCACATTCATGGTATCTGTGGGCATATCCATGATGGGTGCTTTGTGGAGGTCTGAATATAATCCTCTCATTATGCTGGAGCGCCAATTGTTCCTACCTCCCTTTGCCGCCCGTATCAATGCCATGCGAGCCTCCTTTTGCACATGTACGTGCAATGGGCTCAAACACAACATCGCCTCTAGGGCAGTCGTGGGTGTTGAGGACATAGCGCCCGTTGTGAGAAGACATGCAAGTCTCTGAATCTTGTTCAGGACATTTATGCATGTCTTCTGCTGAGTTTTCTTGTGCCATACCACACAGCCGTAGGTGATCATTGGTCTAACCATAGCTGTGTAGAGCCAGAGGGCTTGCCTCGGTTGAAGGCCCCATTTCAACCCAGCTATCCTATAGCTCGTACCTAGAGCTATTTTTGCTTTCTTGGTGATGTGTTCCAAGTGTGGGTTCCATGTCAGTCGTTGATCCAGGATTAGACCCAAATATTTAACTTCCTTGGAAAATGTTATAGTCTTCCCGAAGAGAGTTGGTGCTTTAAGTCCTCCCAGCTTCCTTTTGTTGGTAAATGGGACTATAACAGTCTTGTTGGCGTTCACTGAGAGACCGTAGTCTTTACACCAGGTTTCCACCAATTTCAGAGCTTTTTGCATTTGGCTGGAAACGGTGCCTTGGAATTTTCCTACAACCGTAATTACCAGATCATCTGCATAGCCCTGTGTGTTAAAATAAGCATTATTTAGCTTCCATAAAAGACTATCGACTACGATGGACCATTCCAAGGGTGATAAAACACCTCCTTGAGGACATCCTCTCGCAATTCGAACATCCAATGTTTTGTCTAAAAGGGTCGTTTTGACAGTCCTATTTGACAGCATCGCTTCGATCCAATTAAGCGTCGTTTGGTCGATGCTCCTTTCAGTCATGCTTTTAAGTATGACATCCGTTGAGGTGTTATCAAAAGCTCCCTCAATGTCTAAGAAAGCGCATAGGGCAATTTCTTTGTCCTCTATGGCTTTTTCCAGTCTGTCTGTTAGTTCGATCAGAGCGGATTCTGTAGATTTGCCTGTTTGATAGGCATGTTGTTTAGCATGTAGGGGTTTTATCTTGAGATATTTCTCCCTTATGTATAAATTTAGCACTTTCTCCATTGCTTTAAGCAGGAAGGAGGTAAGGCTAATTGGCCTGTAGGATTTAGGCTGTGACTTATCTTTGTCTCCGGCCTTGGGTATGTACGTTACCCTAACCTTAGTCCAATCCGTCGGTATGTATCCCCACGCAAAGCTTGCTCTGAAGATTTTAATTATTACAGGCAGGATGCTTTTTGCACCCTGCTGCAGTAAGGCAGGAAAAATGCCATCTTCCCCTTCAGATTTATATGGCTGAAAGCTGTCAATAGCCCACGAAACCTGATTGGGTCTGAATATCTCAGACGCTCTTCTCCAGTCTTCAATGTCCGGTCTGGACTTTTTTGTAGTCTGTGTTTGTAGAGTGTCCAATTCAGTGATATTCGATCCTGGAAAGTGAACCTGTGCCATTAGCTTCAGGGTCTCCTCTACATTCTCGGTAAACGTTCCATCGGTCTTTCTTAATAGACCTAGATAGGATGGAGGTGCTTTTGACAATATCTCGTGGATTTTGGCTACATGCGAAGGACCATTGATCTCTTCGCAGAACCTCCTCCAAGACATTCTCTTAGCCTTCCTTAGTTCACGATTGAATTCCGTAAGGGCCTGTTTGTAGGATTCCCAGTCACCATTGATTTTAGCTCTATTGAAGAGTCTCCGGGATTCTCTCCTTAGTAGATTCAATTTTTCATTCCACCAAGGTACCTTGCGGTTTGTATTGATGGTTTTTAAGGGACAATTGTCTGTGTATGCGTTCAACATACACAAATTGAGATCCCCTACCGCTGATTCAATCTGCTCGATTGATCTAACAGTTTTTGTCACATTTTTTATGCTTTCCTCTAACTGGTGCCTGTAGCCGTCCCAGTTAGTAACCCTGGGGTTCCGGTAAGATTCAGATTCTCTTGCTTTGTTAGCTAGGACGTTGAATCTGATGTATTTGTGGTCTGACATAGTTATATCCCCACAGACATACCAGTCTCGTGTGCGGTCCACTAATGACTCTGCGCAGATAGTAATATCTAATACCTCTTCTCGCACTCTAGTGACAAAAGTTGGAGTGGCGCCACTATTGAGTGTATGCAGTTTGTTCGTTAGGAGGTAATCATATAGTATTTCACCTCTATGATTCGTATCCGTGCTTCCCCAAGTAGTATGATGGGAGTTACTGTCGCATCCTAGGATCAATTGGGCTCCCTGGTCAGCGCAGTAGTCCACAATTGGGGCTAATTGCAACGTTGGGTCATCTTTTTCTCCAGGCAGGTACGCAGAACATATTACTATTCTTTGGGATTCCTGTCCAGGGAGTGTTATATATGCTGCTACCAGATCATCCGTGCAGATTTCCGGTATTGGCAGAAATTTAATGTTTTGAGCGAATATAATACAGGCTCTTGGTCTATCTCCGTTGGTGGTGTATAAAACCCTGCCCGCGGTTCCAAGTCCTGCAACCGTATTTTTGATGATCCACGGTTCTTGTATCAGAGCCACGTCCAATTTCTCCCGTAGCATTTTTTCGGAGAGTAATGCGGAGGCAGCCTTCGCATGGTGTAGGTTTATTTGAATTATCTTGAACGTGGCTTGATTAATGGAATGGTTGGGTGTGGAAGTTTGGAGAGGGAGGTGGTCAGAGGAAGGCGTTGTGCCTTGTGGAAGGTTAATAGGAAAGGGTTTGGACATGATTTTTGGATTTGGGTGGATAGGGTGAGGGAGGGTTATTTAGAGGCTTCATCAACGTGCCTTACGGTGGGAGAGGGCTGTTGAGCACCTCTCCTCTTCCGCGAGCCCCTGTTGCGTCGCCTTTTGTTGGGGAGTTCCTTGGGGTCCTCTCCAGCTGAAGTATTGACCTGCTTCTGCCTGAGTAGGGTCAGTGTTCCTTTCTTGGAAGCCGCCGTCCCCACCGACACAGGTCTTTCTTCTGTCGGGGTGGCATTTGGTACATTTCCGCTGGGGCCAGGCAGGGTCTCGGTCTCCACGGCAGGGCAGACAGGTCCTTTCGGATCCTTAGACTGCTCCACTGCGGAGGTTCCGATCCTCACATCCTGAAGCCCTGGGATCTGCTCCCTGCCAGTTTGTGCCCTTACACGTATGTGTATGGCTCCAAACCCAAAGATAGGCCTGAACTGGATCTTCATTAGTCCCTCGAGGGCGGCATTGTCAAAGGAAAAAGTTACCGTTTGACCCTTTCCCTCGTGGGCACTTCGGTTAAGGATTCTCCATCCTAGGCAGTTCAGGCCTATGTTCTGCACATCAAGTCGGTTCAGCAAGACTCTTGTCTCCAAGGGGGAACCCGGAATCCATGCTGTTCCGAAGATAGGCTTGGGCATATCTTGTTCATCCATAGCCCGTAGACAAGCCCCTTCATACGGCCTCAAACTTTCGACGCAGCTAGCCAGCCACGACCTGCTGCGATCATCGCCGCAGACCACGATCAGCCAACCCGCCCGAAAGTGAGTTCCCAGAAATCTTGGGCCCATTCCACTGCCCGAGATTTCATCCACTTTTTTGAGTATTGATTCTGCAATCAGTCTCATCTCTTCATCATTCAGGCTTTTGTTTATGTCCCGAATGCCTACTCTAATAGAGCAAGCTATATCTTTGAAGCTGGGACCTGAGGTGTCTCCATGCTTTCTGATTTTTTTGCCCTCTCTTGGAGGCTCCTCCGTAGAGCGTGGCCTCTTGCTAGCCCTCTTCTCCTTGGAGTGGGCCTCCGAAGCGGGTTTAAAAGGTTTTATGCAGAGGGTCATTGCCTCTTCACGGCTCCTGCCCTCTACAAGAAGTTTCTTTAACCGCCTTCTCGCTGCTCCCGTCAGGTAGGGCCTAGTGTGCCTCTTATCTTCCAGTTGCATAGAGTGGTCAAGTGACTTTATGTCTCCTTTTTCTGTGGATGCGGAGGTATCAGGTATATCCTCCACATCCTTCTTTTTTGTTGCAGAGGTGCTAGGTGCCACCTCTACATCCATTTTCTTCTTTGTGGAGGTGCCAGGTGCCTCCTCCACATCTATGTTCTTCTCTATGGAGGTGCCAGGTGCATCCTCCATTTCCATCTTTTTCACTGTGGAGGTGCCATATACATCCTCCACAGCCATCTTCTTCGTGTCCTCAATAATCTTTTCCATTTTTTGTTTTTCATTTTCCATATTGTTCCCACGAGAAGCTAGGGAAATAAACGTCCACCCCTACAGAGCCCCGCATGTAGAGGTAAGGCTATATATCGCCCTGAGGTCGCCTGGTATCAGAGAGCCTCCGTTAATGACTAACCTACCCGTTAGCCACGCATCCATCGGCACGGGTCGGATGACACCTTAGATTGGGGTTTTTGGATAAGAAGGTTGGCTCCTTCCGGAGTGATGGGACCTTGTGTGACGGGATGGGAGTACTCTTTTAGGAGAGAGAATAGGATTCAGGTATAGGTTATACCTTACATGCTGGAGTGACATGCAGAGGCATTCTGTTTGGTCCACGACTCCTTATTGATTATTCGGAGTAGCCATGACAGGGAACGAATCCTGAGTCACGGGTTCCCCCAATCCGCCACCCAGGGGGACGCGCTTGGTAGGGGTGACTTCCCCCCCAAGTTGGAGAGGTCTTGGTCGATTCTTACTTTTGTAATAGTTGGGCTCATTGTTGCTCTTACAAGTCTTATCAGTTTACTTGGTATTCCTAGTTCGGACATTGCTTTATATAGTTCACTCCTGTTTATGCTATCATAGGCTGCCTTGAAGTCAATAAACAGGTGGTAGGTGTCTATGTTGTATTCCTGGCATTTTTCTAGTATCTGTCGTAAACTATGGATTTGGTCAGTTGTGCCTTTACCAGTTGTAAACCCACATTGATATTCACCAACTATTGTTTTGGTATATGTAGAAAGTCTTGAGAAGAGGATATTTGAGAATATTTTATACGCCGTATTCAGTAGTGTTATGCCTCTGTAGTTTTTGCATTCAAGCTGGTCTCCCTTCTTATGCAGCGGACACAGGACACCCTCAGACCAATCATCAGGCAGCATTTCTCCATTCCATGCTTCCGTTATTACTTCATGCATTGTCTGGGTAAAGCATTCCGGTGCGTTTTTTTTTATATAATTCGCTTGGGATGGTGTCTGCACCTGGCACTTTGTTGTTCTTCAGCTTTTTTATGGCTAGCTTGACTTCCATCAGTGTTGGCTCGTCAATATTGTCTTCAATGGGTAATTCTCCTATCAGGGATTCGTCATTTACTTGTTGGCTATCACCATTGAGAAGTTCATCAAAATGCTCTGCCCACCTTTCCAGTACTGCGTTTTTATCACTAACAATCAGGCCTTGTTTATTTCTACATGCGATTGTTTTCGGTTTGAAAACCTTTCTTAGCGCATTAGTTTGACGGTAGAGTTCTCGGGTATTTTTTAGTTGGTGTAATTCTTCTATTCTCTGTATTTCTCTTTTTTCATGTTCGCGTTTCTTTCTCTTATGTATCCTCTTTTCCTCTCGCCTAAGATTCCGATATGTTTCTCTTGCTGCTCTGGTAGTGTGCTTGCTTATCATATTGTGGTTTGCTGCGTTTTTGTTATTGGTGGCCACTTGGCACTCATCATCAAACCATTCATTTCTCTTATTGTTTTTACGGTAACCTAATGTGCTCTCCGCTGTTTTCAATACCATGTCCCTGCATTGTGTCCATCTATCATTCAATGTGACAACTTGTTGAGAATTGTTAGGTGTGCTATTTGCTATCTGTCTGCAGAAAAGTTCTAATTTCTCTCTGTTCTTCAACTTCTCTACATCAATTTTTTTCATCTTATTCATCTTTCCTTTCTTAGCATTTGAGATACGAGCTCTGAGTCTTGCAACCACCAGATAGTGGTCAGAGTCTATGTTAGCTCCTCTGTAGCTTCGAGCATCTATAAGGTCTGAACAATGGCCAGCATCAATCAACACATGATCTATTTGATTGCGAGTGCGGCCGTCGGGGGACTTCCAGGTAGCCTTATGTATATCTCTATGCTTAAACATTGTTCCACCTATGACCATTCTTTTAGCTGCTGCAAATGTCACCAGACGGGTACCATTCTCATAACTTTCATTGTGTAGGCTATGTATGCCGATTGTAGGGTGGTATGCAGCCTCAGTTCCCACTTTTGCATTGAGGTCTCCAATAATGATCTTTTTGTCATGTCTTGGACATTTATTCCATGTTCTGTCAACGCATTCATAAAATTCATCCTTTTCATCGTCACTTTTGTCTTCCGTTGGTGCATGAACATTTATAATACTGTAGTTGAAAAACTTTCCCCTAATTCTCAGTGTACATAATCTTTCATTTATTGGTTGGAAGTCAATCACCAGGTGTCTTTTGCTCTTTGCAACTATGAATCCCACACCAAACGCATGATCCTTCCCGTGGCAGCTATAGTACATTGTGTGTTCTCTCCTATCCATAATTCCATTACCAGTCCATCTTATCTCCTGTAGGGCAGCGATGTCTATTTTATATTTTATTAGGGCATCTGTCAGTAATTTCAATCGTCCTGGTCTGTACAGAGAGAGTACATTCCAGGTTCCAATTCGTAAATCGTTGTCCTTATTTCGTTTGCCGTGTCGTCCAGGGGTAGTGCCGTTATGTCCGAGGCTCCTTGGATTTTTCGTTACTTGAATTTTTTCTAGGGTGAGGTTGTCAGCCTTACGCCAAACCCCCTACCAGGAGGGCCAGGGTTTTTCTGTTGGGGTTTTCCGTCCCTTAGCTGGGTTGCTCTGGTTTTATGGCGCCAGAGACTCGCCATTCATCCTCTCCTATCTGCTATGGCTGATGGAAGTGCCAGTGGCCATATTGCCCGGGGCTCGCGGGGCCTTAAAGACCACTCGAGGACGCTAGGAGTAGGACTATTGGTAGTGTTACTGATGAAGCGCAACTATGGCATTACACGGTATTTATAGGACACATGTTTTCCAGCAAAACAAGCATCACCGTGGCCCTACCAAACTTTGAGACCCGAGTGAATTAATTATATACCTACAAATATCATTTTGTATACTAACAAGAATCCATCGTTAGAGTATGACAGAGTGTATATTTATATTGATATTTATTTTGTCTCCATTTTAATTACATGAGCCAAGTGATACACTGCAGATGGACTTAAAGGTGATGTCATCGGAAATTTTGGTCTCACCATAAAATCACTTATTATTATTATTTATGAACACACCTACCTACTATAGCACATAAATACATAGGTGGAATAATGAGATTTAGCATCTACATTTAGTACTGTAAAATAGATTAACGTAATTAAGAATGATTTGGTTCGCTAAACTATATACCTACCTAATAGTGAAGTTGATAATGACGACCGATGGTACTTGGTGGAAGTTCATGTTGAATTAGTAAAAATAAAACAGTTGTATTTATTACTATCACATTCACTTTATTAATCGTTAGTTGGCTTTCAAGAGCTTCCGCTCTCATCATCAGGTTAACGTTAAGTGAAAAAAAAAAAATCTCGTGTCTAAGTGTTTTATTTTTATTAATTTGTCAGTGAGTTTTATTTTCTTTCTTCAATTAAAATCGATAGTTTTGACATAAGTATTTAGAATATCTATATGAAATTGGTAATTATCGCCTAGTGATAAACATTTTACAATAGATATTACGAAATCTACTTACTCTTTAGAGTTATAAATTTCGTAATTGTTGCTAGAATAAATTGATGTTAGAATGTTTAATGTACCTAGATACTTAATAAGTATGTTAGTGATAAAAATGAAATGGAAGTTCCTAAAAATATAAAAACACAAACTTTGCATAAGTCATACGGTCGTTACCGAGTGAAGACTTTTTTTTAGATATTATAATAAAAAAAAACATCACTTAGCATCTGTAAGAGATCAAAGTATTGAGATACGTGCTAATACAAAGGATATGATTTTCTTTGTTCATATACCTAGTTATCTATTTGTTAAAAATAATGTACCTATTTAAGGATCAAAAGATTGAGTATACTTCAAATGTCACGTTCGTTGAAACAGTCTATTATAAATCATGCTACTATTTGAAGTATATTTTATTAAGTGAAACGATTTTCATATTATGTTATTTATCTCTATACCATCACGATATCTTCTGCAAATGGAGCAGTCAATGATCTTAACTGCATGCAAATAACGTGCAAGCTGTCCTCTCTGTGGCCCTAAAAAGTATGTTGTATGATAAATAATAAATGCTTCTACAGTTGGCTTCTACAATAAATATATTATAAGACTGTTATAATACTTTTATTGCTTTATATTTATGAATGAAAGGCTTTCTTACAATATCGCAACTCAAATATATCGGCTAAGACACAATATCACAACTTAGACATACAATGTCACGACTAAGGCATCTCAACTAAGACATACAATATCACGACTAAGGCACCTCGACTCTCTCTCTCTGGTTTCAATCCTGGGATTGGTTTGCAGCAATTATCTCTTTAATTCTTCTCCTCCGCTCCTCCCTGTCTTGTGCAGTTCTTTTGAATTCTGCATATGATGAGCAGCGCATGTCCACCAACAGGTCCTCCAGGTACTCTCGGCGTGGGCGTCCCCTAGAGTTTGTCCCCTCAGTCATACCCTCCATTACGGCATGCAAGACTAAGACATAAAATATCACGACTAATACATACTCGTACAATATCACAACTTAGACATCTCGTCTATGACATACAATGTCACGACTAGAATATCTCGACTAAGACATACAATATGACGACTAAGACATACATACAATATCACAACTAAGAAACAATCTTATTCACGGTAATGAGGCATACCTTAATTAAACCATATATTAATTAAACCAAGATATTTTGTGTCCATAAAATCATCCTGAATGATTATATTTTTATTCCTTCGGGGTGGACAACTCGCGTGTTTATTACGTACTTACAGATATTTACTGAATACTCCACTTATGAGATTTCTCATGGCTGTATAGATAGATAGAGATTTGTGAAATAAATTAAAAAATATATCTTAAAATAAACTTTGTTCCTTTATCCACGTTTCCTATATTAGGTATAATAATATGTAGTGCATGTAGTTGTATGAAGGTATCTTATTTAAATTCAAAAATACATTCTCGATTAAATTCCAAAGCATCTACGTCTATTTTAAATTCGCTCCACACATGCGATAAAAAAAATCAAATGAAATTTTAAACAGGACCTTTTTTCTATAAAAGTATCGGCGTCGTGCCGAGAAAATAAGAATGTATCCAATATTGTTATTAGTTTCAAAATACATAATATCGACTGCTATATGGATGTAACAATGAAAAATAAAATCATCGTTTCGGCATTTCTCTTTGAAATCTCGATGATAACTTTTTGCAGTTAAGTAAGAAGAGAATTCAATCAACTAAATAAAATATTAAACAGTTTTCGCACACTTGAAAATAATAATTTTACATTTATGATATAACTCAGTAGCTAAAACTAATCAACCTTTATAATACCTACATGTGTGAATTACAACCCATACAACTTTAATATTACTGTATGTTGTGTTAAGAATTGCATGAAATATTTGTTGCAAAAAAAAAAAACATATGTGTTTATTCGTGATTATTTAAGAATTAAAATAAACTTCATCAGTTTTGAGAAAACGTTTAAGAACTAAATAAACAAGCGTTTTATTCTACTAATGATTTATTCTTGATGACGTCTCTCTCATCGAATAAATCATTAGTAGAATAAAACGCTTGTTTTATTTATTTCGATATGCAATTCTACTACCTAAACACCGACACAGTAAATAAAACGTTTAAAATTACTTGTGATATTCTGACCAAAAATAGATCCATTTAATTTAATTTGAGAAATTCAAAACAATTTTTTTCGTGTATTAAAACAGCAAGTTTGTTTCACATAAATTTACAAGCTCTTTTAATTAATAGACTTTTACTACGAGTATATTTACGAAAACGAAACAAACACGTGTTGAATTTCGATGCATCGAAACGGACTTCTATTATTTAAATTCCTAAAAGAATACAGGGCAAAAGAGGAGAGACGAGCAATATAGGAATACCAGTCACCTATAAGGATTCTTTTGTCGCCTTATATGTAATCTATAGTTGATACTATATACCCTAACTGTATTTCAAAGTACTTCCACAACCTACTATAATATATTCTTAGTACTTAGTAATACAATACAATTTATTGTTTCTTTTAAGTATCAGGAACCCATGCATAGTACAAGGTGCTATTATTTCTATCCTGTAGGTACTTGGGTAGTACCTACATATTATTTTATACGCTCCTTCTAATAATATATGTATGTCCATATATTGCACAACAAATAGCCACCTTTCTTTCTTCTACTTTCTAAGAGGGGATGACAAAAATAAAATATATCTATAAACAAAAGGGACAGGATAGAATTTTTAATTTTGTTCCAACTTGAAAAAGTACAAAATCAAATGTTATATATTTGAAATTAAAGTAGGCTCTTAATGTGTATTCATAAAAAAAATGTAAGCAATTATTTTTTTCAAAATATTGTGGTTTTTAGTCTATCAATTACAGTTCAGACGTTAGGTAGGTATACGAAGTTTGACATTAATATTTCAATCGTTGCCATAGTAAGATTTTATACTTTTTACATTTTGGGGAATATGGATTTTTTTATGAAAAGAATAAATATTTTTGATTTCAAAATTATATGAGTAATTATCTTGGTTACACAATTATCTGTCTATTCCATCACCACATTTCCCACAAGTGTGGAAACCAGTAGACTAACTGCAAAAAAATATGCATGGAAATTGTCCTCTTCTTGCTAAAAAAGTCAGACGTGGAAATCTACTTACGCTAAATAAGTACACACATCGGCAGTGGAATTTGAATCCCAAATGTACGGATTGAATTACCTAATCTCCGATTGTAAATTATAACTTTCGTTCAATCAATTTCTTAATCATGTATCGATGAGTAATATTATTGTTATGTTTGTTAGCATTAAGA
Organism: Athripsodes cinereus; assembly: GCA_947579605.1. NCBI lineage: Eukaryota > Metazoa > Arthropoda > Insecta > Trichoptera > Leptoceridae > Athripsodes > Athripsodes cinereus. Next base: position 18,636,685 of record OX388315.1, read on the forward strand.
TTTTTTTAAATAAATATAAATAAAATAAATACTAATTCAACGGTATGAAAATAAAAACTTATACAGCTATTTTGTTCTTTAGACTACTCTAGATTTGTACCGTGTTTATTGTTTCAATTCCAAACACCCTGCGTTGCCGTGTATCGGGTGGGTTTATAGATTTACACGAATGTCTAAAATGTTTTTTTTTCTATTTCTTTCAACAACGACAATATTGTACTTAAAGAAAAATAAATCGGAATTCTATAAAAAGGATCTGAATCCCCACCCTCTTTCCTCCCCCCTTTCAAACATTCCTTTCCTGAATAAAATTTACGACATTAAGTTTTGCATCTTATTTGTCGATTAAAAGAAATCAAGGGGGATTGCTATTGGGAAATTTGTCGAGACCTCTATCGAAGATCGTTGAGGGTCAGATTATAGGTTCTTCTTTATTGTTCTTCTCAGAAATTACACAACAAATAGTGTTAAGACTTCCGTCATATTGTTTTGCGCTCATTTCAAAAGAAAAAATCTCTTAATTTACTTCATATTGTTATTTAATTGTCTTGCTTTGCTTAGTTATTTAATTGTGTCATTTTTCTTAGTTATTTAATTGTGTTCTTTAATTGTCTTATTTTTCTTAGTATTACCCCAGATAACATTAATCTAAAACTACGACAGAGAATGGTCAAGTGTTACATTTGGTCCATTTTGCTGTGCGGAGTAGAGACTTGGACCCTCAAAGCGAACACAATGAACCGAATAGAGGCATTTGAGATGTGGCTTCATCGCAGAATGTTGCGCATCCCATGGACTGATTTGGTTACCAATAATGAGGTGTTGCGGAGGGCTAGAACAGATAGAGAGTTGTTATCCAACATAAAGATGAGGAAGATGGCATATTTGGGACACGTACTTCGAAATGAGAAATATAGTTTGCTCCAACTCATTTTGAAAGGAAAAATTGAGGGTAGTCGTGGTGTGGGAAGGCGACAGATGTCCTGGCTGAGAAACATCCGAGAGTGGACCGGAGTTCGGAGGGTGGAGGAGTTGTTCCGGCTGGCACAGGACAGAGAGGCCTACGCCAGGGTGATAGCCGACGTCGGGGGGACCTGACATGGCACTTTGAGAAGAAGAAGAATTACCCCAGAACAGATTTTGGTCTAGCGGGCAATATATTCCATAATGATGTTTTTATGTTATTTTTGTATGTACCTAATATTTTTGGAAAATAAATAAAAAAAATATGTTGACTCACGATAAAATTATTATACCCTAATAAAATCTTATACCGTGGTATTTCTTATAGTAACTACCTACATATTTGGTAAAATAATGTTTTTTTTTGTTTTAACTTTATGTGTGTTAATTGTTGACATATCCTAGTTAGTTTGTACTATACCTACATGAAATCGACTATTTTTCCTAAATAAAAGTAACTTGCTGCATAAGTCAAGCAGATAATATGCCGATAAAAGATGCTGAAGAGTTTAGTAAAAATCGTTACTTGATGCAAATCTTTACGACGCAAAAGTGTTTAGATATCAGTGAAATTTTACTGGCGTCACGGCGCCTTGACTTAAAAAAGACGTCTTGAAATTCCTTAAAGAATATCGAGTGTGAATTTTCCTAATTAATCGGTAAACACCGTAAACAATATAAAAGTATAAGAAGAAGAAGAGGTCCTGCGATAGAAAAGTAATTAATACCTTATTGAACTTTTCTTATACCTTATAAATACGTTCCGTCGTATATTTATCGACAGTTACATATATATTCTTCAGTTTGATATACAAAATATGGTTTCTTCAGTTTCACAAGTATCAATAAACTTTCTAATTGTGAAAATTACATGAACTAATACGAATGCATGATCATATAACATATGTAGACAAAATTTTATTATTTTAATGAATGCATACTCTTCACATCTTGCGTGTATGTAATCGTTTTATTATTTTTTTCTACCACTTAAAAATAAGAATCTTTATGTTAAAACTCGTTAATTCTGTTTCACAAAACTGTTACGGTGTTTAAGATGAATGTGTTTCTAGTGAAATTTCTTAAAATCCATGCATAGAACCTATATGTAAAATGAATAAATAAAATAAAATGGTGACATAATATGAGATTAAAATTAATGATTGGATACGTATTCAATTTTTTACCTTCAGAAAAGTATAGCAAGGCATGTTCATTAGTTGAACGTCGCAATTTATACTTGAATTTGCAGTATATTGTCGTTGATATACACCTTTTTATTTATTACAGTGAATTTTTTTCAATACAGAATTAGAATTTAAAATATAAAAAGAAGAAATCTTAATATTATGAAGATATTTGCATTGAGAATAGCTTGAGGTACCTACCAAAATGCCTTACCGTATTTTTCCCAGTTCCAATAATAATATGATGTTGTTTTTACCTTCCCCGCTATTTTTATTACATCCACACCGGACATGGTCCGAATCTCACCCCAATTCTTGAATTTGAGGGGTGTATTTTTTTCTTCTTTATCAATTTAGTCATCAAAAAAGTTTTCACCGATCTTTTCTACCTACTGTTACATAATAATATACATACTTGTGTCCCCAATAAATGAAAATGTATCGACTTGTATTTTTTTTACATTTTTCTTAGGTAGGAACATTGAGTTTCCTGACTAAATTTTCTTTTGTTATAAGAAAAGAAAACGAAACGAAATCAAAATTATTCTCTATCGACGCCATTCTCATATTCTTAACGGTGTCATTATTCAGTATTTTGTAAACAAATGAATGCGAAATATTTTATACATCTTAAGAACATGATATAATTTTTTTTGTATCTATTGTATCTCAAGGAGAGAATTACACATATAGGACAATATGTTTGTATAGTTAGTTTGTTTAGTTAGCTAGTAACGAAAGATTTACCAATTAAAAATATTAAAACAAGGTTTGATTGATTCTCTATTCATGTAATGTACTAGTGTGTTTAACTATTTTTATTACTGACTTTGAAATAATAAATATTAATGTGATTAAAGCACCCTTATTGTTCCATACAAAAAAAGAACATGAAAAAATTTCACCATTAAAAAGTATGGATAATGCCCTTATAAGACGAAAGACGTCTCTTTAAAAAATATTATTAGAAAAAAATTGTTTTTAATTTCACCACTAACAAGGTTTAAAATATAAGTTTATCGAAGTATAACATAAACTAGAAAGGATATTCGACAGATTATTCACATTGTGTCTAGATATAATTTTTGCCAAAGGTATAGATTTTGAGAAAAACAAATAATGTTATTTGCATACTTTAATATTATTTAGTTTGTACTACTTATGTATTTCCATTACTTTTGTACAAATACTTACAGAATTATTCGCCTCAGTTTCGTACCCATTGGCTTGTAGATGATTTGATTTGGCTGTATTCCCATAAAGTAGGCAGTATATTCTTTTCCTGTTACGTATTATTTATTCCCGACTCGAGTCCATTTTTCACGTTTACCTCAGCCTAAGTCAATAATACGGTATAATTTCATTATTCTACCAGGTTTTATGTATTGAACATGGATATAATACATGACTAGATGCATTACATTTTCTTTATTTTTGTCGAATTATTTATGCATTCATAGTCTCCTTCGGTTAATGTTGTTCATTGGGTCAACAGATTTAAGTCATAATTTACGAGGTCAGAATATATTTAAATACCTGTTGTTTTTGCTGTATGAGGATGTTTTATTATTGTTGAACGAAAGTACCAATAAATTGTACTGACTTTTGATTGTCAAAAGTTCGAATATGATTATATTATCTTAATCTAATCTATACCAACGATGTTGTCTACTTTATAAGTGATGTTTTTTTGCTATCGCAATAGTCAACTTATAACTAACAAAGTCAATTAACAAAAATATTGGTCCAATATTATCGTATGGTAATCAATATAGAGACAACCAAGAAGAATAAAGCATTAATTTGCAAATCATTCTATAAGAACTAAAAACAAATTAAACCTGTTTACGTATCCGCAATAGTACTTTCCAGAAATTGTCTTAGTTTCGTCTATAAAAGAACATTAATCTCATTCTGCACATTGGTTAACGAGGCAATTTTATTTTTTATTTGTTTCACATCATGTGTATGAGAAAACGCAGCGTTCTAGAACCACGTGGGTCAAATCCTCAAGGACAGCCGTGAGAAATTGCATGAATGTAGAAGAATCGAAAGTATGTACATATAGTATATGACATATATACCACACTATACTACACATTGTGTAATATAGTCACATCTAGTATAAAATCTATATCTTTGGTCATAGTATGGAGACCCATTAGAATGGTTTCTATAACTGGACTTGCAAAAATAACAAAATGTTTTTGCCTGATAGAATAACGAAAATAGAATAATAATAATATTGTAGAAAAACAAATAATAAAAAGGGTCTGCCCACCTCACATCACCGCTAGGTTTTTCTTATATTATGTAATATTCCTATTATTTACTACATACACACTACTCCATCCCTACTTACTCATTTACCAATTTATACAAGTATCAATAGTTTTTTTTTAATAACGTAGGTACACGTAGAAATAATTCGCAGGTTCTTAGAAATTCAGTATAATTATTTGTCAGTAAGTTTCATGACTCATTTCTATACGAGTGTATTAAAGAGCATTTTTTTAAAAATATTTATTCAAAAATATAATAATTAAAGTTTTATGAAAGAATGATTTTGATGACCACCCATTTTGAATGTTTATATAAATATATTATAGTACAGTGATTTATTTTGTGAAAGAAATATTAAGTAGGTGCTCCTAGTTTTATTTGTGGAAAATGTAATTCGCAAAATGTATTAATTCTAGTAAAAAAACTAACAAGGCGAATATCGTCAACCGTTTTGAACCGTGTGAACAAGTTTTTAATAAAATTGAAATGATAAAAACTACTAAAGACGATATCGTCTCAAGTTGAACACCTTTCAACTTTTTTTTTGCGTTAAATGAATCAGAATTTCTGCTGCGTACAATTTCTCACTTAACATTAGTTTGTTTTGCGAAAGAATTGAATATACCTACCTATTTTATCGATAGTTCAAAATATTCAATAAAATGTATATTATTAAAGAAAAACTTAAATGTAATCGTAATATTTACCAAAAATATCACATAAAAATAGGATGAAAATAGGAAATATGTAGATTATATATTCCATGGGACAGCAACCTGTACGAGGGAGGTTAGAGAAATAGAATGATGTTTATTATTATAATGAAGTATATGTATGAGAAAGAGAGGCAGAAAGATGATTATAATAATACCTATAATATTATAGGTAATATAATGCTTAGTGAGCATTATTACAGAATTCGTCTTATTATGGACAAAAATACCACCTTCCAATATATACACAAGAGATACCTAAGTAATAATATAGTTTGCAAACATGGGAAGGAAAATATTATATTATGTCCGTCTTTATGATGGAAAAATATTACAGGTACTTCGTTTGTATATTATGTAGGTACGTTAATACCAATATAATTATAAAAAAAACTAACATAACAATAATGTGGGTATTGTTGATACCTAAATTTTGTATATTTTGTTGACTTTAACTTTAGAAGATCTAGTGTGGATCACTTGTGTGCATAGGTGTACATACAGTGGACTCAAAGCCGTGCGATTTAAAGTTACTGATTGATCTCTTTCCGCGACTTTCATAACTATCGTTTATAATTCATTGTGTAGTTTTTTTTTGTTGTTTTTTCTGTTTTTTAATATGATTGTTAACATTTCAAAGGCTAACGCCGTAGATATAATTATGAAATAAAATAAAATAATATCTGTTATGTTTAATTTTTTAGAACCTTTCGAAGTAATTTCCTATAGGTGATATACAATGCGAATGCGGCGGGATACAGGACGATGGTCACGTACTATGTAATAAGTATGCCCATTGATAGTGAACCGTTTAAGTCCTGAAGACGTGATACTAAGAAATGGCAAAGCGACGTCTGTCGCCACCTATTGGATTAGAAAAAATTAGGCTGAACACGGAAAACAAGTTAGTAAGTTGTGTATTTAGTGCAGTATTATTTAGTAATTCGTAGCATTCTAAATTGAATCACATTATATCTACCTAATAATTGATTACTTTAATTTGGACAATTTCGATTATAATAATGTAGGTACAACAAAGAAACTTTCTTAATATCCTGTTTACAAAAGGTATTAAAAATTTCAAACATACAATCTATTGATACCTTCTTAATATTGTATGGCTACCCAAAAGGTTTAATTGTATACTTTGCCTGTTGTCAATAGGATATTTGCATTATATGGGTTTATGTAGGTAAGTATTATTATGTATTTCAATGTAAAGGAGAACATCAAAGCGATAAGATTTGAAGTAGGTGCCTAGGTAGATAGCAATCAATATTTCAATTTGAATACAATACATATAGTTTATTTATAGAGATGTTCATTGATTATAATAGTATAACTGCAGGCATGTAAAATAGATTTTTGTCGATTATCATGATATTGATAAGTTGTCATTTGGATGTAGATAGGTAGATCAATAGACTTTCTTTTTAAAGTAATACATTTATTAATTACATACGGAAGGGATATAATCTGATCACAATGAGGTTTCGAAAGGTGTGTTTTAACATGTCAAATTTTGCAATTATTAAGCAGTCTATAATTCAAACGTTTTTTTCTCACATTGCATGGTTTCAGCAATAGATCGTTTACGTAAGACACGAGAAAGATTATAAGTCATAACATAATGAATAATTTTGAATAAGAGAATTATGAATATCCTTCGTGTGTTATCAGGATGAACCTTTAAGACAAGAAGACAAAGAATTCATGATTGAAAGCTGCAGAAGATTGAAATAAATCAGAAACATGGAGATTGCTTTATGAGATATTAACCACATTCTATAAAATATGACAGTAGATAATAATATGCATCTCAGAATCTCTATCTTTGCCAATGTCCCCAATTGTCAATGCATACATAATACAATAAAGTCAATTTTATATACATATTGACCATAGGACGTATGTAGATAGAGGGGAAAGTAGTGCATGGACGATACCACTACCACAATAATAATATGTTATTTCGCATACGTGGATAAGTTTTATAGTAGGAATGAGCACTGTTAATCACACATTTAACTCTCAATGCACCATTAATTCGTTAACGAAAAAGTTAAACTTGTTTCTTGTCGTTATTATATTTGAAAAAAAAAGCAAGTAACAGTTAGTCCAAGAGCAAAATATAATGCCCCCGGCGAGTGAAATTCAGGAGCACAAAAAGTTTCTTTCTTTCGGTTCTTTTTCAAAGAACAGTACCTGAATGGGTGCGTCCAGATAGTAGGATGCGAACGTCAATGACCAATCTTTAATCACCAATCTTCAATCATTCGGTGAACTTTCGGAGCATTCGCTGAAGAAATATTCGTGCTAACATCATGCTCTTTGAATATTTTTTTGATGAATGTTCCGAAAGTTAACCGAATGATTGAAGATTGATGACTAAAGATTGGTCATTGACGTTCGCATCCTACTGTCTTAGTTATTATTAATAGATACAAGTTTTATGCATCTCCTATTGGGCATCTAAGGAAGACATGTTGTTAGGTATATAAATACTTAGAAAGAGTTAATGAACTCGTTTATCTGTTAATCGTTAACATCCAGTTCTAGTTGCTATATATGTAAGTACTCCCTGTATTTGTATGAAAAATATTCCAATAACACAGGTCGATTGTCGTGAAGGAAGAAGGGTGGTGTGGAGAAAAGAAAACATTCAAGATTGAGAATTCTCTGAATATAAATATTCCTATGGGTAGGTACCTACCTATATATTATTTTGTTGTAGATGTCTATGATAATGTTATTATATAATTTGTGTTGAAATCTATAATTTTGTACGATGACTTGATAAACAAAATAATAAAGATTCGTTTTTGTAGGCACCTACTCCAAAATACGACGCAGTGCCCATTTCTGAACGGCAATGTTTTATAACTCATAATTTTATACGAAACCAATTGTTTTAAAAAAATATGAGCTTATCTAGGTTTGTCATTAGAATTTCGGGATATTGGAAAATTCTGTTACTAATCTCTTTTTTAAAAGAGTTAAATTATCATTTTTGCTAAAATAGCATCCATTAATATGCTTTTTGTAATTGAAAATTTCAACTATAAAATATTTTGGAACATGTTCTTAATAATAACAAAATAAGTACCTAGATAGTGTATATTCCTTACGCGTATATTTTATAGGATGAATTTTGATAGTAGAGCGTAATCTGAACTCAAGCAAGGTAAAGTTGGCATATTCAGAAAGCCATTAATGTCTGTCGACGGTAAGAAAGATTTATGACTCCAGCTCCCTACTAATGTTTTCATCATCTCGCAGGCATAAAACCAAACGCGTAACCCAGTGAAACATCTTTTGGTCCCATCTTAGATTTAATTGCGGCCATCAAATGCGGCAAGTATGGAGATAAAAACATGGACCGCACCTGCCAAAATTTTGATGGAAAAATCCGCAATCTGCGTACCTACCCCGAGATCGTAAAAGTGGTCATCTCTTTGGTCAATATCTTTACCTTACTGCCGGGCCTCCCGTCTTATCCCCATCTCCCTTCATATTTAAAGTGAATCGAAGCAAAAATGTTACAAGTCTGTTTTTTTTTTAATAAATTAAATACCTACGCACGAATTTCACTCTATTTTTTTAATCATAAAACATTTCTCACACTGAATCTTGTGAAGTATTTTTTTAATGTGACGATTGCATTCTCAGCAACAATAGTAGATAATATTTAATATTAATAATAGCCAAAAAGTGTACCAAATATGAAAGAGTCAAAATGTTGAAGAAACCAAATCGAAGGTTGCATGTATCAAATAAAGTTAAGCTTACCATGTATTCAATCTTAAAAATAAATTCCTACACGTATTTCCATCAAACCTAGGATACTTAGTATTTCTTAGAACACAAAACGACGATATGCCGTATTGTAGGAATCTCCAACCTTGACAGTAATTCCTTTTTAACTGGAAGATCTACTTGATATCTGCCAAACTCATCACGTGTTACAGACTTTAAGTAAGTTGATGACAACAAAACTCTTATTACCTTTCAATATTTTTAGTTGCATAATTCAAACTTAAAGTAGAATGATGGAGAAAATTGTATGTAATCCATTAGCAGTCATCTTTTTTAAAATGTTGATGTTCTCGTCTAAGAAAATAAGTACTAAACTGTTTGATTTACAAGAAGTAGGTACAACATAACAACCCAGGCTTACTATAATCAAAAATATTTATTGACTTGATATATTTCTACAAGATTAACTTACGTTTATGAGTGTGTAGGTAGTATGTAGGTAGATATTATGTTTGTTCATCCCTCTACTAGCATGGTGTGCCCTGTGGATATTTTTATAGGTGCGATATCACTAAAAGGGGATGAGGGACATGTCTTCTGACGTAATCAATTCGTTCACTCACGCTGCTCAAAGTTGTATACCTACATAATCATAATATATCTACATATATATACATATGTACATTATGTAAAAATCTTCATAGTGTCCATCTAAAACATACACCGTATGTCTTATCTATAAACATACACTTATGGTACCTTGGTCATATTATTTACAATATGCCCCTTTCCCTGCTACTTATTACTTATGACCATAATGAGAATATTATTAAATTTATTAAGAATATAGCTTTGAACGCCATATTATATTAAATAAAAGAAATATTTTGAGTATGTATGTATTGGAATTGAGGATTGGTTTACATGTGAGAAACTGCATGAAGGTTGATATAGTTTAAAATTATCATAGTCACGTAAAAATGAAATGTTAAATTCAATGATGACATATTTGTATGTTTATTCATTCTTTAATTACATTGATCACAATACATATCTACATTTTTTTTAGAAAAATGCATTAAAATTAGATATTATCAATATACAGATGAAGACTTTATCGCTGAGGCGCTATCTCTTTCAACTAACCCAACTAACATAATTATGCTGAGTGTTTTATTTATGTAGGTACCTATGTTTATCACATGCTGTTATGTTGCTGGTTACCCGATTTATTGAGATATCTACCGTTATAGTAATGAGGAAATGATGTACAAGAAATGAAGTTTTCTTGAAAATATGTTGTCTAATAATGTATTGATATATCTATGGCTTTTTTGATTCAGAATGAATTTTGTACCTAATGCAATCTATACAATATACCTACATATTATTATGTACGTAATATGATCATCAATATTACATATTATCAGTATGGACATGTGTGTGTGTGTGTGTGTATTTGTATTGGAAATCACCGGTCATTGGGGGATATTGGCTGGAAGATGTCACGTGACAAGAATTGGCATATGGATATTTTGAAATGGAAAATGTTCTACGTACCATTTATATATGATATATTTTTTTTTATATAAAATTTTATATAAAAATAATACAAAAATATTTTCTTGAATATCTATATTTCTTGTAGGTTATACAATATTTTTATTGCTTTAAGACAGCGATGCACAAACCGCGGCCCCCGGTCGATATATCTGCGGCCCGCCAGCAAATTATATAATTTAAAAAAATACCAGTGATAAGTATCGGGTATTTGGTAAAAATACCGGATACTTAATAATTCCAGTAGCTTCTTTAAGAAAACTAAGGAGTTTTTTTTTTAAATATGTCAAATTCCTATACCATTTTGGAAATTCGGCGACGGGGGGTAGAAATTCAAACACGTAACATTTTTAGTATCCGGTATTGACAAAACAATAGTCTGTACAAATACCCGGTACATTGTAGAAAAAGGTACTGCGAGAAAATATTTTTTAAGAAAACCGAGGAGTTTTTGAAATATTTCAAATTCCTATACCATTTTGAAAATTCGGTGATGGGGGGGGGTAGAAATTGTAATGTGTGAGCATTTCTACAAATTAAAACTTTTAGTATTAATTTTCTTATAGCGGCCCGTCATTGGCTCATAATCTTCCCGAATGGCCCCTGTTCCCTATAAGCCTGTGCATCCCTGCTTTAAGATTTATCTAATCACCTCATTGAACTGCATCTTTCATTGTATGGGTAAAAACGAAATATAGACTGAAAATTTAATCACCAAATCTGTTGAATTTCATGTATTTTTGCATACCTGCTGACTGATAAAAAAAAATATGAGTCTATAAAAACATATTTCTTATGCTATTTGCGAACTTACAATATTGAAAATGAGTTTGACTGCGAAGCATTTGGGTACCTATATTTTAGATGTTACAATTTATAAACTTAAAAAATTTAATACAAGTTTGTCAACAAAGCTTGTAGGTATATTTTAAATGTTACATACCACCTTTTCTTATTTCGATGACATCACAAAGAACAGAGTGGTCAATAATGAAAAGGTGGAACATAAACGTTTGTCATTTTTACGATATGCTCCAAGGGGCTTAGGGTTTGATGTTATAGGTACCTACACGAAATAATATTATGATAGTTTGTAGCAAGGCAGGGGTTGATTGTCGATTTCTTACATACAATCAAATGCTCAACATCAGAGATGTAACGCATGTCTACATATGAATATTGGCAAATGCGGATGCGGATATCAATAATTCATCTATTGTATTTTTTCGAGTAGGTACTTATTTAAATATAGAACAACATTTTTAAACCGTGGTTTAAATGCTCAAAGGACGTTATATAGGTACTGTTTTCTTTCTTGGTTTCGAAATTATCAAAGAAGAAAAGACAAATAAAGTTCGTTTGCTTTGTTTGAATCTTACTGATGGTAAATGTTATTTTGATTGCCATGCAAAATACGAATAAGGTGTACCTACGAATTTATCACGATATTTGATGCGTGAATTTGTGGCACAAATCATAGATTTCTCATTGGCTATATTTCCTCTAAAAAGAAATCTCTTGGGTTAGAAGATATCGGGCCTCTGCAATTAACTTTGCGATTGTGCAAAATTATTTGTATATACCATGGTGAAATCCTATTAATACTAGTTATTTTTGTTTAAATATTTTGTACCAAAAAGTATAAAATTAGTATTATTTTTATGTGTGTTGAATAGTTGTCGATGAAGTGTTGATAATTACGATAAAGATACGAGTACATCTCAATTTTTAAATCCAAAATTACTAATATGTCAATGTGAGATAAATGAAGAACTACTTTCCTATGAAATCATGTATATATATGTATTAAGTAAAACAAGAGAAGTTTATTTGTGTACAAAACTTTGATTGTCGATGCGGATGCGAATGTGATGTGATGTATAAATATGCGGATGTTCGCAAATACGAATAGCTATGTGTAAATGCTTCTTACATCACTACTCCACAATTGTGGGAGGAGGTTTGGGATGAAAATTGATATAAGTTACCCACCTTTTGTGGTCTGATTCCATATGTCTTGATTTACATTTGTTAGAACGCGTAGGAATAACTTTATATCAAATCATCTTTTTTTTATTTACATCTTTGAAACGTGATGGTTCGGACATTATTTGATTTTTGATCTGTGGGGGTTTCTTTTAAACTTTTTTTTTCTTTTCTATTTTATGTAAATACCTACTCAATATACTGTAAATTTTTTTCAATATGAATTGATGTTTTTATTTTAAAACTGGACATCATCTTGAATAATATATATGTATACAAAATATCGCATTTTAGGTTTTGTATACCTATAGGTACATATTCAACATTATTTAATTATTATTTTGTACTGTAATTATTTAATTGTATTTCTATCAGATTATTATTGGTTTTGTTCTATTATGGTGTGATTTGTTTTATTTTTAATATTGAAGTGTACCTATACATTTTTTGATGTTTGAAGACTGTATAATGTTGTAAACTTATCATGTATTGTAAAAGGCAAATGCTGTTTATTGTCCAAAATAAATAAATAAATTATCACTTGGAGTCTCTAGCACTTCTATTTGTTTGTTTTTGAGTGTCCAGTAAAAGGCAAGTATTTGCAATACATCACATTTAAGACACTTAATGCAGCGATGAGCTATGCCACCCATCCTGAATGTCGAAGAAGGCAACCTGCATGTATGTTACGTATAGTTGGTCCCCTGGCTTCCCCACGTGTGGGAAATGCCATGATGGTATGAATGAATGAATAAAATTTACTGTTTTTTAAACATTTAATGTTTTTTGTCCGTTAACCTCCTCTACAGACCATAGGTTGTCGACTTACATACTTTCGATCAATTGTCATAAACTGATATTAGTTATATTATCAAATACTTTTATTCGATCTGAATTATGAGTTTTTTGTATTTATTTTCAAAACACTATTCACATGAATTTCTTTCTATGAATTTGAAAGTCTGAAGAGAATATTCATGTACATAATATAACTGATAGTTAATTTATTAAATTATAAAAATATTTTTCCATTATTTTCAATTTTATTGGCACTCAATGTGACAATTACGCGACATGATTGTGTATCGAGTTTTTCACTATGTTGCTAAATTTAATGGGTCCATTTACGTGAGGAAACCGGTCGCAGACTTTATAATTAATCAAAGTCTAAAACTCGTCATACAGACATCTTCTTCCATGTCAATTCCAATATTAAGTCAAATCATTATTATAATTTTAAATTTGCACATAATCATAAGATTTATTTAAAAAAAAAAATGTTATTTTTTTTACCCTTCACATCTACGTAGGTACTTATACTAATGTCTATGTCTATGGAAATATCATCATTGTTATTTGGTATAGGTAGTTGGCGCAAACATTTTATTTATTAGACTGTTACCTCCAGCTAAATGTGGCGCATGTTGTTTTGCACCTACTAGATATCATTATTAATAAAACAAGCTATTACACCCACTATATTTCACAAAAAAATAATATATTTTTATGGTGCACTTTTATTTCTTTACCTTTAATATCAAAGTATCTTTCAAAGGTGAGAGAGAGTGGAATTAGTCATGAAATTAGTACAATTGACTGTTGTAAGTAATGTTTTTCATATACTATAATATAATCTTAATAATTTTTAAAAGTTCCCATTTTTTTTTGACGTCACTATTTCAGTATTTACCTACACTTTTGTATTCTGAAAGATTAATTAAATACGGTTCGAAATTGTTCACTCGTATTTCAGAATAATAGTTAAAACGTCTTGAACTTGAAAAAAAATGCATTATTTATTCAAATCTATCCAGAATATACCTATTATTTCAAAAAGATAAACAAATTTTTAATTGTTAATGACTTCAGGATGCTGATAGGTATACCACGAAATTCGTGCACCTAATAGTTCTTTTAACGTTCCAAGCATTTGCATTCACACGAACATACAAATATACTGACATACCTACAAATTAATTAAATTATTATGTAACACTCCACCTTCCCACACGGTGCAAACGAGTTACCAACGAATCCTTATCTTAATTACCTCATACGTTACGCCTATCTAATTGACTTTCGTTTTTGAACATTCTGCACAACTGCGGATTGTAAGTAGAGTATTCAAAACCGTCTAGTCATAATGAACTTAATGTTAACATTCAGCTCCAGGTGGAAATAAACATCAAAATTAAGGTGATGTTATTTGTACGACTTAAATCAATGTTTTTATACAAAAATGTGGTAATTTATACAAAAATGTACGTATACATATAAATATAGGAACAATTTTTTTACCGAAAATTCCAATCTTATATTTTCAGCATTATCTGAGATCCAAATCATCCTTTTTTCTTTTTTTTGTCTGATTACTTATGAATTTATACCTAATCCTGGTCTACTAAAAATTTAAATTTCTATATTTTTTAAATGTATTTATGTGCATCATCGTGTCAGTACCCATAATACCAAATACCTTCATATCTTAATTTGGGACTAACTTGATCTGTGGGAATTGTCTTTATATGTTATGTTTAATATTTTAGAACTCACATCAATTACTGATGTTTTTTTATTTTATGAATGTGTCGTTCTTGCTTTACAGATCAAGAAGTAAGATGTTAAAGTAATCAATCCTTCTAAAAGCCGTACAAAATTTCTCATTGTCTATCAAGTTACTTTGAATATTTATATAGAAGGAGTAGTTTGTTACGTTACTTATGAGACAAATTTAAAAGAAGATTAATTTTATTTAATAAAAATTTAATATAAATATCCCTCTATTAAAGTGACATAAAACAAGTTAGTTTAAAAAGTTCAATAGTGGAATTTATTCATATCTTAAGTATATCCAATTTTCTTCCAGAACATAAAGAGGTATCGTAATATGCTAATGAAATGGTTTTCTATGTTCATATAATAAGCAGCATATGAAAATATTTTCAATAGAAACATACAACTACATGTAAGTACAACATTTTTCAAAATATGAGATTCGCATCGGATATCTGTCGCACACCTTCTTAAATTTCCTTTCAACTTCTTCAAAATAGACGGTTTCATAAATATCAACAGAAATCACAATTATAATTTTCATAGATATTTAGAAGTTATCATTCAATCCCTAGATGGCGTAATTATACGCTATGGCAACACCAATTGATACGCAGTTTTCATATCAGCGCTGGTTGAATGCTAAATAAATGACATTTGCACACGACAACATTAAAATTTACTCCTTTCGGAAACACATGATAGAAACAATCCTCCAATTGAATCGCCTATTTCCATGAGCTGTAATTTTCTTGATGCGGTTTTCACTAAAGTATAGTTTGTTTCACTTTATCAGTTCAACTTCTCTAAACACTTTAAAAAATAATAGATTTTTCAGTTTTATTTGGTTAAAAAAAAACTCCAACGATTTCAGTTGTTAAAGTCGAATACTTATCACTGATACATGTTTCACTGTGAAACGGAGCTAAATAGAATGAAAATGTTATTAAAGCGAAGGTGTATAGTTCTCCTGGATATTTGGAGAAGGAGGGACCTTCCTGGGAGCATTTCATATCACAGCAACAGCGTGTACTCTTCTACAGCATCGTATGGAAACAGTTTCCATTATATTGGTAGTAAAACCATTGAAAATGAGGATGCCGAACTCGAATCTTGCATTATTTATGCGATACAATATTATGACCATGCATCTACAGAATGATTCAGTTTTGATAATCGTAATAAATATTTTTTTCATTATTAAATAAATTCTTTGCCTCTTCTAGAGAGGATATCCTTTATATTAAATTTTATTATTATTCATTTATTTCACACAGTTATATTCAATACCAGCAGTCAGTTAATACATTCATAATCATTAATAATAGGTACATACAAATAGGTATTGTACCTCATGAGGACAAGTCCTGTGTAGAGGAGGTATTATACATAACAAAATACTTAATATAATACAAATTCCAGAAATAGAAACAGATATAAAATTTAAACAGTAATTACATAGAGTAAGTAATAATAAGTAATTACATGAAAAAACACCAATTAGAACAAAACATTATTTTACTTAAGAATGTGGAATAGCGTTTTCCGTGCCCAATCTCTTCCCTTATGAATTAATCATAGTTTGACCTTTTTTTTACCACTCTGAGACCTCGCACTCGAGATCTAGTTATCTAGTTAGATTAAAATAAGATAAGACTTACAGGATGTGCGGCCACGTCGATGAATTGAAGATCTTAAATGTTTAATTCATGATATTTTACGAACATTGGTTTTTTACAGGACACTCGAAAACTTTTGGTTTTTTAATAATCTTGAAACTTCAGTAAACAAAATATTATTAATCCTGTATCTTAAAATATCTGCTCGCGGTATTAACAAGAAATAGCTAGTGGTCGATGAAAGTGAATGAATGAATTTAGTAACGGATATAAAAGGAAATTGCATTTTATATTGCGTATCTACAATACCTCCAGACTATTATAGTTACATACGAGTAATATATAAGCACCTTAATAGTTTGATACAAAAATAATGAATCGCAAAGCATATTCTTTTTAATCAAACAATCATATTATTAACACAGATGCTGTTTTATTATCAATCAAATTTTAAAGTCGATCTCATTTGAAGTGAGTCATCTCAATTAATTTTAAATACATATATTGAATTAAATAACTTCCGAAAAAATCTAATTCAAAAAATTAAGACAGCCTATTATTTTATTTCAGCAGTATTATTTTTTTAATAACATATATCTACATGTTTACAAGCAATAAAATCCCGAGTCAATAAATAAAAAAGTAAACTATTTCCATAATCATAGGTATTGACTATAATTGTTGTCAATATATATAAGTAGATTAGATATGTCACAAAATCGTAATTTCTTCCAATATCTACATATTTGTGTTAAAAATGTTTCAGTCCTAAAATATTTCAGAACAGTCTTTTAATATTATAATTCAAAAAAAAGGAACAATAGTTGGAGATGATTGAAAATATGACTTAATGTTTTTTATCCATCCCTCTTATGTGGCGAATAAAGTGTCTTTTGATATATTATGTACAAGTCTAGAAGCTAAGGTATAACCTTTCAAGCAATATGATGCATCACAAGCTCTTCTGAGTGAGAGAGAACAGAGAGTATAGCAGACAATGGATTGATGGCTGGAGACGAGAGTTGAGAAAGGAAAAGGGTGGGAAGAGAATCTTCTAAAGTAAGTAGTTTGTCTAATGTTGGATGATATGAAAGTAAAACAGAGACGGATTTTACACCTGACATGTGATAAAATTAAAAAAAAATATTAAAAAAAATACCAACGATCTTCTTCAGTTATTTTTTACAGATCCTTTTAACAATGACCTTCAAAGAATACTACATCCATGTCACTTATGTATTTCGTTTTATATAGTGTGCACATCTGGACATTGTTTCATTTGTAATTCTTTGACCTGGACCAAGTAACTCAAATTATTTTTACAAAATCTGATTATACAAGCTGACAAGTTATAAGGATTGGCCTACTTTTTCTAAGAATTTTTTAACAGTATTGAAATAGGAAAATGTTCGTATAAACCTATATATATGCGTATTACATTTTGCTGATATTACATAATATACCCTATAAAGATTATTTAAATGTCCTTGATTTGCACTGGCTCATATATTATGTTCATATATATCTCATTCAATAAATTGTATCTATCTCACTCGTATTTTGAGTGTTTTATATTTTTATAGCACAAATTAAACATTGCGTTAATTTGAAATTAAGACTACAATTTTGTGATTATATATGACCAGAAGTGAATATAAAATTATGTATCTAAACTCCATAAATATATAAGAGAAAGTAAAATTTTGACAAAAATATATTAAATATATTTTTTATCCAAGTATTACAAAATGCGGTCCATTATAAAGGGGAGTATCGGATGAAATGGAATAGAATAACTGGTTGTATTGTTGTGTGATGGAATCATTTCATAACTCAAGCGATATGTTGTTTTGTACTCGACTTATTCTCAGTCATGATATGACTTCTACCTTCATATAAGTAAGTATGTGTATGTGTACTTGTCTTATTGATACTTTCAAATGCATACTTATAACAATCTAGGTATATGATTCAATATAACCTCATGAACCTTTAGGACGTGGATTAATGAAAATCGGATTTTTATAACTTCACTAAAATTTCTCCCATGTTGTGATATTTTTTTTATTTTTTGGCTATCCACCCGCTTTGAGTATGAATTTCTTTTTATATAAAGTATGTTTTCAGTATTTATTTGTAATAATTCATATTTATTAAAAAAATATGATTGAGAATTTTACAAGTAACTTTATTATAGTGACCTAGGTTTCGACATGCAATATCGTTTTCCAACTAAACCTATTATCATGTTTTTATTAATTACCTATATATACAAGGAACTAATACTTTTTTTCTATAAATAATGTAATATTTTTAGCAAGATTATTTGGTAGATTTTGAATAACCTAATTCAATATGTGAATGAATAAATTATTTTTCTCCTATTCCTGAAAAATCGTATTTTCTTCTTTTATTTTATTGAAAATATGAACTAGGTAGATACTAATACTGAATATCTTCCTTATAATTTGAGATTGGAATCATAGAGAATAGTTCACCAGAAAAGTGAGTGGTTCTCTGTACACCAATTTCCTCAAAGTGTGATACAAGGATGTTACATAACTTATTGTTTTCGTTCAGGTAAAAATATTGTGTAAAAAAATATAATATTGGTAGTTTTTTACGTACTTTTTTTATAATTCAATTATCTGTGTAAAGTGTCTATACATATTTCCGGATTTTTTTAATTAAATCATTACCCTAGAAGAACTTTTAAATTCTATCAAAGATTCCACTCACATTGTGACGTTCATCTTCATTCATAAAATCGTTTTACAATATAAATGTTTAATTTGGATAATTGGACAAAGCACACCTGGCGATAATCTTAAGTTTTAATTTTCTATTTACATACAACTATAAAACAATGCGACTGTGGGGCTGAGTCTCAAACAATCTAACATCTGGTGGAGGAATGTCCTGGAAGAAGGTACGAGGGAGACTAGATGGACATCCATCCCAACCCCAAAGGCGGTGCAGTGACTTTCTAAATGGGAACCAAGGATTTGATATGATTTGATTTGTTATGGAATGATTATTTATCACAGCAATTTAGCTAAGAAAATTTTAAAAAAGCCTAAGCCATACAAACAATAAGTATGTCTATAAAATATGGTTTTTTTAGTAAATTATGTAATTTACTACATTTTTGCTTGTACATTATATTGTTTGATTGGTGTTCAATTTGTGTACCTATTTTTTTTATGAAATTTGCAAAAAAATATATTAATCTAAAAACAACATTGCACCAATTTGCGCAAACTTCGATAAAAATTCACATTGAAACATTGGGTTGATAAACAATTAAAAATGTATTTTAAAACTTTAATTTATCGACCGACGGTTCTTGGTGGAATTTCAAACAAGATATATAGATTTTAATCAATGTACATTAAAGAATGAATAAATAAATAAAAATAGTTATTCCACTGCTGACCTTATTAATTTTGCAAGCCGGCTTCCGCTCTCGTCGTCAGGCAAATGTAAAGTTACTAAAATCCGGCTCGCAAATTTCATTAAGTCAACAGTTTGATAACTACATTATTATCTTGTTTTATCAATAAATTATGTATTTTTGACAACCCTGCTTCGGAATACTTTCAGTTCAATGAATGGCGAGTACTTTACCGAAAATCTACTCTTTTGAAGATTCTCTACTCGAGCAATGTGAAAAATTTTCATATTGAAACAAGCTTTGTCAAAACAACCGTCAGTAATACTCATACACTTCACAAAATATCTACGTTGGTCTTAGGTGATACTAGATACAATACACGAATATATATAGACATATTATAGGTGTTCATCACATTGATTTCATTTCAGTGAAAGCATTGCTGAATAAAAATATACAATAATATTATATTATATATTAGATATGTATTGATAAACAAGTTAATAAAAGTCAATAATACAAACGTCGCTTCATACAGAAATCCACTTCACCTTATTATTCACAAAGGTATTATTTATTTATTTACATAACAAACGGCTGTATCAGCCTTTACAAATAATACAAATTAAAAGGAACAGTCAAGAGAAATAATGCATAAACAGAGAAAAACAATAGGTATACAAAAAGAAAAAAAAAGAAATAACATATGAACTACCAATTAATTTCTTATAGGTAAGTATGTACTGGTATAAACAATGCAGATAAAAATAATATAAACACTAATACAAGTGTAAAAGACAGAAAAAAGTATATACTACATATATTCATAAAATGGAAGGATGTATATTATTTAGTAGCAGTAAACAAGAGGTGTAAAAAATATTATTGGCAAAAAGTATATAGATGATAAAGAAGGTACAATATTAAATAGACAAATACAGTAGGTAGGTACTCAGTAATGCATGCATAGCTGTATATAGACGACCCTGTTCAGGCCTCGTAGGTACACTAAAATGTAACAATTATACCGTTCAGCATTAAGCAGCATAAGCATACAATACCCAGCAACAATATAATATAACTATGCATCTATAGATAAGTTAGAAGTTTGTTTGCGAGGGATGGAAGATGTGACAAGGATATCGAAAGAAGAAAAGTAGCCGGTGCTAGGATTAACGGTGCACTTCGACCCATTGTCAACAATGACAATGTGTCGAACATGGCAAAATTGCTAGTGCACAATACCATACTGGTACCGACACTTATGTATGCAAGCGAAACGTGGACATGGTTGAAGAAGGACGAAAGTGGAATAAATGCTGTGGAGATGAGATCGCTGAGGAGGATGGTTGGTAAAACGTTGCGTGATAGAGTGAGGAATGAGGAGATTAGAATAATGAGTGGATGCAAGAGGAGTTTTGTGGATAGAATGCGTGTAAATAAATTGAGATGGTTTGGTCATGTGGAACGAATGAAAGAGGAAAGAATGACAAAGAGGATATACTTGGCTGAAAGGAGGGGTGTGAGGAAGCGCGGGCGTCCGAGAACTACATGGCTTGAACATGTAGATCAAATTCTCAAGGACGGCCGTGTTTTGAGTAAAAGAAACCGACGTGCGTGCATGAGAAATGACTGTAGAGGAAGCGAAAGAAGTATGTAAGGACAGATCTAATTGGCGTTCCGTTCTCTCTGCCTACCCCACTTGCGATACGACGTGAGAGAATAGATAGATAGATAGATAGATCTATGTATAGATAAGTACAAGCGCACCTCGGTAGTGGATATTATATTATATTCAGATATTATAACAATTTTACGATATGGTTTGTACTTCGCGGAGTCCTCAGTAAAGAATTGGGCTCGCTAATGTCTTGTTAAAAGCAGGTGTTCTTGAAACTTCACGTATTAGACATTTTACATCTACAATTCATTGATGAGGCTTGTCACCCATCCTGGATGTCTTATTTTTTAATGAACACCGAGAAAACACATGTTAATATCATATACAGTATATACCTAATTATATTTTGCTGGCTACCCCAGTTTTGGGATATTTTGTTATTGTATAGTAGAAGGTAGTTGTATATTATGTAAAATGTAACACATTTGTTTATACTAATTAGGTACCTAATACAAATACGCTCCGATAAACATTAAAAAAATTACCTAGAAATACATGTCTATGTGCGTAGTTTATAATGAAAAAATGCTTCATCATGAGTATTTGTAAAATACCTATTTAATATTTTTAACTCAATCTTATTGTGTGTCACCCATTCTTAATATTATTTTGATAACGATTTGTATATTAATTTGAGACCGATGGTAGCCTCATGCACAAGAGGTGCGCGGTTCGATACCAAGTGCCGACAAACTCCTCATTCACGACACATGCTTTATTGAGCTGACTGCGAAAGGTGTATAAAGTTTTATATGGGTTTATTACAAAAACCCATATAAGTACATCATATTCAAAAAAGAAAAAACAATGTGATTTCACTGACCAAATCGCACTTGTGAGGTATGTGAAAATCTTGTATGTAATTTGGATAGCCTACTGGAAAAGTATAATATTCTACAAAACGTGCAGTTTTGTAAAGATAGTTAATCTTACTTTCTAATTAAATAAGTATATTTATTTCGCCAATAATATTTCTATGAATATACCATAATTCTTTAAGTGATAACACAACCATCTCTTTATACTCTTGCTTCTTTGACTAGATATGAATAATTTTCTTTACCTCCTTACGGTACGAAAACGTGGATATAAACAAAATTTTAATATACTCCCTATCTACTACTCAAGCGGAAAGAGAATTAAGTATATTCATCCTTGAGAAGTCTCCAGAAGGATGAGGGAAGAGGAGTTTTGTTGAATACTTCACCTCCACACAACAAGGTAATTTACTTAGAATATAATAATAATGACATTGTAAGAGAATATTATTATATTTTAACTTTCATGTCATCAAAATACACTCATGGACAATTTAATGTGAACGCAAGATTAGAAATTTCTAGTGTACCTATCTCTTATTGTTTGTCAGGCTTTTTTTAACAAAGCCTTACACAAAAATATACGTAGGTAGGTACGTACCAATTTAACCTAAAAAAATAATTTTTGAATGTTACTGATTATTACTTTTTTCCATTTTTTTTTTATATCGTGTGCAGTGATAAAATTTAATGAAAATTTCGAATAATTTATTTTATTTATTTATGTATATACATACATACATACAGACTACACAACAAGAAGTCAAGTAATACATACATTATGACTAAAAATACATATAAATAGGTATTATACCTCATGAGGACAAGTCCTGTGTAGAGGTATTACACAAAATCAAGATATATAATACTTACTATAACACAGACTCCAGAAAAAGAGACAGTTTCAAATGTTGAACAGTAATTACTTACATTAAAAAAAATGTGAAGTCCTTTTTTTTACTGATAAATTATAGATAATTATATTATTTTATGTATATCCTATTTGCTTCAATAACACTAATTGTTGTCGTCGGTTGTCTACTTCATTTACCTATATTTTTTTATATTCTAATTTTTAAAGAGTACCAACGTTTCCCATGCCATTTTTGTCTTGAAATGTTCTTTTTTTTATTATTATTATAATGAGAATGATATGAATTAGCTAATAAAAATATAAAACTGATTAAAAAACATTTTACTATGTAAATGATACAATGGAAATTATTTTCTGATTAAAAAAATAACTGCCTAAAATTTTGGTTAATTTGAAATAAATTTCATTTTAAAACTATAAAAATCGTTCCGACGTACAAATAATATTATACAGTTCACATAAATTCGCACGGTACAGTACAACCCATGGAGCAGAACCCACCTAATCTTAATTGATGCCTCATTATAATTCTGACATAATGCGACTTTCCGATACCATCCCATCATTCATCAGGACGGAGACATAAAGCCAGGAGGGACTGTACCTACTACCGTGTTCTACAGTGGGTGCCACGCACAAAGGATAATACAGAAATACCTAAATACATACCTACCTACTTTCAATAATAATTATGTATATCTCAAGACATGAATCTCAGGAAAGAGGAGGTAGGATTGATGTCAATCGAGTCTTGTCAATGTGTCAAATAGTCTCTTGTTATAATTTGATATAAAAAAAATTCTTTGCATGTGATCATATTATAGCGTCCATATTTTTTTTTCGAGTTGACATTTAACCCCTACGATTCAGCAGTGATGACGTATGCCACCCATTCTAAATTTACTAATTTTTATTGGCACGGAGAAGACGACTCGGATGTTTATTACATACAAGTCATGACACGGAGAGGATGATTATATTCTGTACGAGTTGTCGTGGCATAATAACATAACTGAATAAAGATGACCAATTCTTTCGATTTTTTAAAAAAATTGTAGGTACTAACTCTCTTGCGTTTGTTTTTGACAAAACGGGTCGAAAAGTATAAAGAAATTGTTCTTATAGATATTGTGATAAATTGGTAGGTACATAGATAAGTTAATAATATATTCTTTATAAGCTGTAATTTATAAATATTAACAGTAATAATGATGCACGAAGCAGCGCTACTAAGTTTTGTGTTTACATTTATGGGGAAACTTTTCGAATTAACTTAGTTTCAGGTAGATTTTATAACATTTATCATATTAATAAAGGAGTTAGCTCGTATATATATGTGTGAGATGATATTATATCTTCTATAGACTGAATGATTAAAAGAAAGGAAAAGAACATCTTTTATTATTCAATGTATTATTTGTTTATTTATTCATTACTGTATATTGTTGACAAACAATTTCATAGAAGGTAAACATTCAAATTTAAAACAATCAATGTGCAGAGGGCGTGTTTATCGTAGAAATAAGTTGTAAAAAATAGGTGTAACCAAGTCACTATATTTATATAAAAAATGTTATTATATTTAATGCATTTTAACTTTTTTGTTATATTACATGATGAAATTGAATTGATAGAAAAAAGGTTTATTCTGAAACTAGTTTAATATCGAACGAAATAATTAACGCTGTTCAGATATTATTAAATAAGTCGTCAATATTTCCAACAATATTTTGCGTTATTATTTTAAGTTCGTGTCAGGGGTCCGTGGTTCGATACCAGCAAACTCCCTTTTCACGACACAAGCTTTTAAAAGCTTACTGTGAAAGGTGTAAAAGGTTGTAATTGGGTTTATAAAAAATCCAGATATATTTAAAAAAAAAGTTTTGTCATTCGTAGTTCAAGAGCATATTTTATTTTGAGAGTATCTTATTTGACCAAAGCCGGGTTTAAACGTTAGATTCTATTATAATATTATAAAATTATACGTGTATAGAAGTCTACTCATAAATTTATAACAAAATAAACAAAATAATACTTAACTAGTAGAATAAGTATGTAAATTTACAAACAGTAATTAAGTGTCTGTCTACTTACCAACAACTTGTATTAATACTGTAATACCTACGTTGCATAATGCGTTATACACAATTATTTATTAGTGGTAAAATTAAATTAAATTATTCATTCATACCATCTTTAATTTCCTCTTGTGGGGGTAGCCAGCGGGCTGCAACTGCATATTGTAACAAAATATGAAGGACGTCCTTTCCGTGGCAATAAAAATTAAGGCATTTAGCACTTCAGGACAGGTGCCATACCTCATCGCCGAACTGAAGACATTAAAATATGTCTTAAGCGGAATATTTTACGAATACTTGCCTCTTACGGGATACTCGGAAACTAACAGAAAAATGTGAGACACCTATTACTTACCGGGGAAATCACAGAATCATTTAACTTCTCCAAAATATTTAATAAAATATATATGTGAGGATTGTCAACCAACTGTATTTGGGGGTAAATTAGTAAACATATAACATATCTTTACTTTACTAAAATTTTACAAATAAATAAACGAGCTTAATCAACATTTAAATAACAAAAAAAATTTGTCGAATTCAACTAAAAATGAGTTTATCTGTGGTGTTTCTAACATTTATATCATTCACGGACATTCACTAAAAAAAATGTGTTACTGTGTGCATGTGTATATTTATTAAAAAAAAAAAATAATAATGTAGGTACATTTCTTACGATTTTGTCGTATTTCAAAATACCTGTAAGATGGTAAATTTTACTAACAAAATCCAGGTACGATAATTTTACCGTTACATTAAGGCAATTCGTATAAAATTATTTAATGCACGACTCTTCTTAATAATTTATATTTATTTTAAATATACTTCTTAGCAGTAGATAAACTTGAGAAATAAAACGACGTGAGCATCATCATTACAGAAGTTTTATGTGGAGGTATTGTGGAGGGATCCCGTCTTGGAAGGCAGGTTGGAAAAAGGAGTTAGGAAGGAAGTATCATGGTAGAAGAGGGTAGAAGAGTTAAATACAATAATTATTAAAGTTGTTAATAGAATAGGTCGTATCGAGGTATGAGAACTTATTTATTTATGATCAGCTTATTTTGGAGTGGCCAGAAGTCTTGGAAGCAGGGAGATATTAATATCAAAGGAGTAAGGACCCTACTTATACTCAAAACTAAGCGTAAATGGTCAGATTGTTAATGATGTGAGCAGATTTTTAATTGAATGTCGAATAATTAACGGTAAACCTAGAATTTTTGGAATCTATCTGAACTTGAGTAGGTTTACCTATTTAGAAATTTTAATTCTTACGATGATAAGCTAAAAAGTTAAATTAAGAAAACACACGAACAAGGTGTGCTTTTGAATTAATTAAAGTGAGTTAGACGTATTCCTCAAGGCATTAGGAAGTATAATTTTGTATTAAGTCTCGCAAAACATCTGATTATCATTGGGTATACATACATACCTACTCGTATCTTTATTATTATTTCTTTTGTTTTTCTTTATTGTTATTTTGTTTTGCTTTCTATAAGATTGGAATAAAGTAAATATGCCATCAAAATCTGCCGGGGTGTACCTGCATAAAGAAATGAATAGCTGAAATAAATAGGTAGGTGTAGGTGTTTCTTTACTGAGTATTACAAAGTTGATGGATTGGCGTGATTATTTCTTATACCTTTGTTGTAAGTTCATAATTATTTAGCTAGGAAGTTACGAAACTCATTACTGATCTATGATCTATGTAGAACATTTTGATGCGCATTATTTTTTAATAAAATATTGAAAAATGCTCTATGATTTTTTTTTATTTATTACATACCATAGAAGGCTTTGGCCATATTCATGGCCAAAGCCTTCTACATGTTAAACCCCTGTATACATAAAATACATGTATACAAAGGTACGCCCCCATTAAAAAAAAGTACACAAACAATTAGATTAATAAAAAACGAGAGTTCAACATACAGTGTAACAAAAAAAGTACAAAAAAAATCAAAAAAATTTGGTCAAGATATTAAACAAATAAATGAAAATAGTAATATAAAAAATGTCAAATATTGGTTTAAAGTCAGTTAGTTAATAAAAAAAATTATATAAAAAAATACGAAAATTAGGGATCATACATAAGTTTTGGTCAAATGGTTAAAGAGAAATTCAAAAATAACATTCAAAAGAATCCACAAATTGCTACATGAATATATCACATAAAAATCATCGAACACCAGAGAAAAAACGTAAATAAGCAAAGTGTAAACCTAATGCATAAAGCTCTGAATAACTGTAATAAGTAGATGAACCCCATGTTAAAAGCCATTTTAAAAAAAAAATCAGATAATTTAAGTAGAATATGAGACAACAGCTCACCTCCGGTTGTTGATTGCCCAACCTTTCTCAAACAATATTCTGTTGTAAGTAATGTACCTAAATTTATAATGAAATTTAATGAAACTAACTTGGAATTGATGCATGGGTATAAAAATAGAATAGATAATATGAAGGTAAAAGGATCTCTACACTGAGAAAAATACTAAGGAAATTTCACAATGAATCATTGATACGTACTATCAGATTAGGACCAGAGATAGTACAAACGATTCATTAGTACGTACCAATGATTCGTTGTGAAATTTCATTAGTATTTTTCTCAGTGGTTTTATTACATTTTTACTCAATATTCAAATATATTGATTAATACCTAGTAGATAAGTATAATTAACTATTTAACTACATGAAGTTGTGCGTTGGTTTGTATGGTATTAGTTTTAATTACGTTGATAGATATGATAATTATTATCTCCTACAAATCTCAAACACCCTTCTTATAATGAATACCTACTTCTTGTGGGTTGATTAATCAAAGTATGTATGTAACACTAGTAATTCTTCAACATCGAATTTTGAAAAAAATGTCGTATTTATTTCCCGTTTATTCAATAATCGTACCTACTTAAAAATATGGTTTGAAAATTATTCGAATAGCTACCTGAAGGTAGAGGGGTTAACACTTTTTCAGTTTCTATCAAAAATTCGTAACTTTATGATTTTAGTTCACTCCATGAATTCAGTTACTCGAAACTATGGAATTAGGAGTTTGGTTCTCACTTCGATTCTTGAAGTTTGTTTAGACATTTTTGGCTATACCTATGTGAAATTTACGTCTTTTATTAAGAAATCGTGATTCGTTTCAACTCCCTTTTTTAATTTTTCTCCAAAGTAAATGTTAAGTTAATCTCATGAAAAGGATTTCAAATATTGTCATCAATGATCTGCAGGATTACTCTTGACACAATCTACATACGATCTTAATTATAGGTATTAAAAAATACGGTATGTTTGACTATTGTCCCTTCGTGTGTCTTATGATAAAGATCAAGTCAAGATTAAGATCGTATTAAGATTGTGTCAAGAGTAACCCTGCTATTCCAATACACAATTCACATCGATGAATATTTCTCAAAGCAAATGAATATTTTCCATCTCTATTTATGTAGGTACTACCCTCTAATTTCCTCCCCTTTCTACCTTATCTCCTCCCGACTACCTTTCCACCCTCTTCCTTTATGATATTATAATACTCTAAAATTTGTTTCAAAGAGATCACCTATTGTATGATATTATATTATTATATTGTGATGTAATTACGGGAAGGAGTATGACATTATTGTTAGTACATAGTACTAGCTTTGGTGTTTTCATTATTCTATAATTATTAATCCATTCTCTTATATGAAACAACACAATCTTTCAATTAGCGTGGGTTTGTTGTTGTTAATACAAGTTTTGAAGAGTAATTGTAAGATATAGACATCTGTGGGAAATTATATTAAGCTAAATTAGGATTTAATGGTAGTCACATTGGTGGTATTAATGACTCACTACTTTATGATATATAGGACAGATGTCTCTTATATATATATATATATATTTGTAGATTGTAGGATTTTTCTAGAAGGGGTGTTGTTGTATATTTTGGTTTTTGTGACAAGAGAGAGGAGGTTAAAAGTTTATATATAGACGAGGTGTTGCTTTGAGGAGGAATTCAAGTTCCCTCTCTCGGTTCGTTAATACCTATTGTAAAGTGTATCTTTTAAGTTGTGCTAGAACTTACCTGTAAATAGTTTTTTTTTACCTTTGTGAATATAGTGTTTAAACGAGGTTCGAGTTTTAATACTAAACCCACATCCCCTTGGTAGCAGAACCAAAACTTTCAAGGGATCTGAAGATTGGAGTAGTGTGTGGCCCCAAATCCACACACCATCTAACAGAACATATAACATGGCGCAGTTCGGTATCTACTAAGGAGGACGGTAATATCTAGAAGAATATTACATAGAGGAGCAGGGTAATATCTAGCAGAATATTACATAGCTCAGGGTGTAACCAGGAAGAAGAGGGAACAGGATCAGAGTTGTTCCTAGTAGAGAACAACTCGAGAAAGGTGCATCTTCAAGGAGGTGAAGAAGAGGCCCAGGAGCAGTCCCAGGTTGAGGACGGCTCAAGAAAGGAGCATCACAGGTGGAGGATCATCCCAGGAGCAGTCCCAGGTTGAGGACGGCTCAAGAAAGGAGCATCACAGGTGGAGGAACATCCCAGGAGCAATCCCAGGTGGAGGACGGCTCAAGAGAGGTGGAGAGTTCAGCCAAGGGCAGAGCAGACAAAGGAGGCCGCAGAGAGTCACAGAAGTTAAGTAGTTTGTTCATAAATTGTATATTGTATTGTTGTTTTTTTAAATTTTTTTTTGCTAGTAGTTAAAATTTTTTTGTCTTGTGGAAAAATGACAGAGAAAGTTGTAGTAAGAAGTCAGGTTTATAGGGACGTTTCGTTGAGGTTTAATCACGGAACAGATTCTTGGGAGAATTTTATAATTAGATTTAGACAAGGTCTGGTGCTAAATGATGATACTGTTCTTAATGAACCAAAGAGGCGAGCCCTGTTCTTATCATATCTCCATGAGGACACATTTGATTTGTTGGTAAATCTAGCGAAACCAGAAAGTGTAGAGAATTTAAAGACGGAAAACTTGGTAGATTTATTGTCGAATTATTGTTCAAATGTTGAGAATGTTCTAGAAAATAGATATAATTTTTTTACTAGTAGACAATTAGCTCATGAAAGTTTCAAAGAATTCGGAGCGAGATTGCAAAAATTGGCGGGTAATTGTAAATTTGAAGGTCGCTTATTGGAAAATTTAAAAGATATGTTTGTGGTAGGCATACAAGATTCTAGGATACGGCAGAAATTGTTTCTAGAATGTGAAAAAAGTGATTTTCAAACGACAATAAAAACTGCAATAATTTTTGAAAATAGTTTGAAATCAAGAAGTAGTATTGTTGCTGAGTGTCATAGGGAAAATTCAACGGAAAAATGTTACAAGTTTTCAAGAAGATCAAGTGATAAGGAAGCACAAGATTTCCAGAGGAAAAATTTTTCACAAAATTACAAGAAATCGCATTATACCAATACGAGAAGAAATTCACATTCCTCAAATCACAGTAGAAGCTCAAGCAGAGATAGAAACTCAAGCCGAGATAGAAATTTTAAACAGGATAACGATAGGAACAAGTTAGTGTGTTTTAGATGTTCAAAACCAGGACATTGGGCGAGAAACTGTAAAACAAAATTCAAGAAGAAACTGAACAGTATCACAAGAAGAAAAATTAATGAAATATCCGAGGATAATCCATGCAAGATATCAGTGAAATTAGGAGATAAGTTTCACACAGGAATGATAGATTCGGGAGCTTTTATATCTGTTATTCCAGAACAATGTTATATGAAATATTTTAACAAGCATAAACTTAGTGAATTTAATAGTGATGTCCGTGGCTATAGTGATCAAATATTAAATGTGTTAGGTACTTTGGAATTACCAGTGTGCTTTAATTCGTTAAAAAGAAGTGTTCAATTTATTATTGTGCAATTCGGAAAAGAAATACTTTTTGGAAGGAATTTCATGAAGGAATTTGATATACAATTAACAGGTTTGGAAAATTCGCATGTAAACATAAGTGAAGTATCCGGCAAAGTCGGTAAAACAGAGAACATAAATTTACGGAGCGGCAATATGGACGATACGTCAAAGTTAGTTGACAAACTAAAAAGAGAATATAAAAACGTTTTTAGTGAGAAATTAGGAAAGTTCACCGGTTATGAAGTGGAATTTTCATTAAAGGAGGATCATGTACCAAAATTCTTCAATCCACGAGCCGTGCCATATGCATTACAAGCGAAAGTCGAGCAAGAATTAGATAAAATGTTGGAAAATGAGATAATCGAACGTGTCGAGGTTTCAAAATATGCAAGTCCATTAGTGATTATACCTAAATCTGATGGTTCAGTGAGATTGTGTGCTGATTACAAATGTTCAATAAATAAATATGTGCGTGATGAAAAATATCCTTTACCACGAATAGAGAGTGTAATACAAAAAGTCGCAAAAGGAAAATATTTTGCAAAAATAGACCTTAAGTCGGCATATAGCCAAATTGTGATTAAAGAAAAATGTCGTGAAGTGACAACAATATCAACGCACAAAGGGTTATTCAGATATAAAAGACTAATTTTCGGTTTAAAAGTTAGCCCGTCTTTGTTTATGCAGGTAATAGACTCCATAGTACAAGGGTTACCAAAAACAAGTGCGTACATCGATGACATTATAGTAGCAGGAGAAACCAAACAGGAACTATATGAAAATTTATGTGAATTATTTAAAAGGCTACAAGATTGCGGGTTGACCGTGAATACTGATAAGTGCTATTTCTTTAGGGAAGAAATTGAATATTTGGGTTATATTATATCGAAAAGAGGCATATCACCGGTAAGAAACAAAGTGAAAGCAATCCATGAAGTGAGAAACCCTCAAAATGTTACAGAACTAAGAAGTTTTTTAGGGATGGTGAACTATTATAGGAATTTCATACCAGGTATAAGCGAATTATTAAACCCTTTATATAGGTTATTGAAGAAAAAAGAGAAATGGGTATGGTCAGATGAGTGTACAAACGCAGTGAATGCAGTTAAATCTTATTTGTGTTCGGACATGGTCTTAACACATTATAACGAAAACATCCCATTAAAAGTGGTTACTGATGCCTCAACAAAAGGGATAGGAGCGACTCTAATGCATGTGTATCAGAACGGTGCATCAAGACCAATAGAATACATTTCAAGGAAATTAACGACTTGTGAACAAAAATATTCAATCATGGATATTGAAGCATTGGCAGTAATATTCGCATTAAAGAAATGGTTTCATTTTTTGTACGGAAGGAAGTTCACATTATGTGTAGACAATCAGGCATTGGTGAGAATATTAAATCCAAATAAAAATATTCCACAATTAGCAGCTAATAGGTTAATTAGATACGGAGTCATATTGTCAGCTTTTGATTACGATATTGAATATGTGAAATCTGAGAATAACTGCTCAGACTATTTGTCAAGGTCGCCAGCGTCAGGTGAGTTGGTGGAAGACCAAGAATTCAACAGTTTATTTTACATAGAGGTAATTAACAATGTAGAATTGGAATATCATTCGCAAAATCCAATCGATATAGAAGAGGTTCGCAAGGCGACAAGAGAAGATTCAACATTATGTAAAATAATTGAATATGTGCAAAAATCATGGCCCAGGAAAGATAAATTGAATAATGAAGAAAGAAAATATTATCAAGTGCGAACAGATTTATTTGTCTATGACGAGTGTCTGTGTTATGATTTTAAAATTGTGATACCCTCTACTTTACGAAGTGAGATATTGAAACTTTTCCACAGATCACATCAAGGCATTGTAAAGACAAAAAGTTTAGCTAGGAATTATATATACTGGCCAGGTTTGTCTAGAGACATAGAAAGTATGATAAATGAATGCATGGCATGCAGAACTTTACAAAATAACCCACAAAGAGCAGAATTGACACCTTGGAGAGAAACAGGTAAGATTTGGAGTAGAATACATATAGATTATTTCGGTCCAATAGCAAATACAAATTTTTTAGTTGTGGTTGATTCAACCTCCAAATGGATTGATTGTAGGAAAGTAGATGTACCAAACTCATTTAATACAATACAGGTACTAAAGGAAATTTTCAGTTACTTGGGCTATTGCGAAACAATAGTAAGCGATAATGCAACAAATTTTTGTTCAAAAGAATTTGAAGAATTTTGTAGAAGGAATGGAATCGAACACATAACATCTCCGATAGGTCATCAAGCATCAAACGGGCAGGCAGAGAATGCCGTAAAAGTTTGCAAAGGTTTTTTGAAGAAAATGTTACACAATAATAGGTTACCTACAAATTGGAAGGATAGGTTGATGGATTTCTTAATAGACTTTAGA
The DNA here is from genome assembly GCA_947579605.1 of Athripsodes cinereus. Classification (NCBI taxonomy): domain Eukaryota; kingdom Metazoa; phylum Arthropoda; class Insecta; order Trichoptera; family Leptoceridae; genus Athripsodes; species Athripsodes cinereus. The sequence continues at coordinate 18,670,452 of OX388315.1, forward strand.
AATACGCCACATAGTTCGACGGGTGTTGAACCCGCTGTACTTTTGTTAGGTAGGAAAATTAGAACGTTGTTTGATTTAATGCTTCCAGATAATTTTGAAACGGATAGAGATGTCCCAGATCATGTTAGAAGAAACATCGATAAAAGTAAAGATACTCAAAAGAAATATTTTAGAAGTAGGAAATACAAGTCTAAATTTTTTAAAGTGGGTGACCCAGTTTTAACAATAGATTTAAGATCAGATAAAAACTCTTGGATTAAGGGTAGAATAGCAAAGGTACTTAGTAAAAATGTGTATCTTGTAAAAATTTCAAATTCTGGTTTGTGTTGGAAAAGACATAGAGATCAAATCACAAATTTAAATGTTAAGTGGAAGAGAGATTTGATACAGAAATTGCCTGAAAAGCTTTCGTCTGAACAAGACTTAGACGAAGGCTGGTCAGGGTTGTTGTTTGACAATTTTCCTGATACGCCTTTGTCTTCATTTCAGAATCCATGTTCGGAGCAGACACCAGAACCACAGCCATCTACAAGTAGAAACCTAAGACCTCGACCGCGTCAAAAACCACAGCGTTACTCTCAGTGATATAAGGTCACATATGTATAGGTATTCAAGAATGAAGTATTTAATTTTTTTTTGTTAAGTATATAGAGAAAAATGAATTATTTAAGATTTTGCATTGTATAAGTGAAAATGAAATATTTAAGTTTATAGATGAGATTTAAGTGGGGGAGTGTAAGATATAGACATCTGTGGGAAATTATATTAAGCTAAATTAGGATTTAATGGTAGTCACATTGGTGGTATTAATGACTCACTACTTTATGATATATAGGACAGATGTCTCTTATATATATATATATATATATTTGTAGATTGTAGGATTTTTCTAGAAGGGGTGTTGTTGTATATTTTGGTTTTTGTGACAAGAGAGAGGAGGTTAAAAGTTTATATATAGACGAGGTGTTGCTTTGAGGAGGAATTCAAGTTCCCTCTCTCGGTTCGTTAATACCTATTGTAAAGTGTATCTTTTAAGTTGTGCTAGAACTTACCTGTAAATAGTTTTTTTTTACCTTTGTGAATATAGTGTTTAAACGAGGTTCGAGTTTTAATACTAAACCCACATCCCCTTGGTAGCAGAACCAAAACTTTCAAGGGATCTGAAGATTGGAGTAGTGTGTGGCCCCAAATCCACACACCATCTAACAGAACATATAACAGTAATAAACTATATACAATACATATATACGTTGGTATTTGCTTTTACTAATAATTTAATGTTAAATAGGTACAAAATTAAATATAACTTTATTCGAGGAACAAAGAAGATAAAACACTACTATCTACTATGTACTAATCTTTCACTACATCTCTCCCACAAATGGGGTAGCCAGAAGATAAACGGCATATAATAAGCATGTAGGTCATCCTCGCCGTGCCAATAAGTCATTCAGTATGGGTGACATACGTTATCGCTGAACTGAAGATATTGAATGTTTTATACGTGATGTTTAACGAAACCTGATGTCTTTTACGAAACACTCGAATACTAGCAGAAAAGAGTGGAAGTCCATGTCCATACTGTAGGATCTACTATAGAGGTACCTATATGATCTTCCCATATAATCATTTGATGAACAAATCTTCGATCAATATTCTTCTTAGCCATACCTATATGATTTCTGAGTTATTCAGTTTTCGTTATTTTTTTCCACTTCCCACTGCGAATAGTAATTTATTCGCATTCATTCTTGTTATTTATTTATTAAACAATAAATGACTGTTGCCTTTTAAATTACATTATACATAATACACTTTACTCAATGCAATTTACGTCTATACATACATATCACTTCTCTACACTCTATACAGTTTAATATGTATAAACAAGTACAAGAAGAAAATAGTACAAAAATAATAACAAAATTAAAAATATATGACATTTTAAAATTATGTTATAGTCGTTGCTTTCATTCCACAGTTTACTCGTTCGATACCATAACCCGCAAGAGCACAGATGATTTTTTTTCTATGGAATTTATGCTGCAAAGATGAAAAGGTACTTCAAAACATAGTTATTAATAGCTGTTATTCCAGGTTTTCATATCAATCTCATACACTGTGTACCTTCCCATAAATGTAGGTACGTTATTGTATATTATGTAAACAATATAAAACCACCCCCTCAATTATCCCATATACCTATCATAATAAAGTTTCTATGTAATAATGTCATCTAGTCAAGATCTGCTAATCTTACAATACCTATAAAACTTTCTTGATATTGTTTGTCTAATCATAATAACCGAGCCCAAAGGTGATACACTTTATCATCGTATGTTGATGGGATACTATAGAGATTGTCAAACTTTTTTGTATTTTATATTCTAAACTTTTCTCGCATCAAAAATACGCAGATTTGAATTTTACATTGATAGGTTTTCCTGCAAGTCTTCATCGATCGAAGAACATTGAAAGGGATAAAACAACACTTTCCTACTTCTATCTACAATATTGAAAGATTTGTTTTTAAAATGATGATTTATATCATTATAATAATCAATTATTTAATTAAATATATAAAAAAAAATAAAAATAATTTTTGATTTGAAGAGTTTTTGCATCTCAATGGTGTAGAATGAAGTGAGTTTGGATGCAAAGGACAGTTTCTATAATGCATTGAAATACATGAGACATAATACATTCAAATTGATAACTAATTGTGCAATCCGTCTTATTGGAACATTTGAAATAAATACGTATTCAATTGGATTGATTTTTTTTTAAACGAGTTAAGAGAGGTGGATTTTCATCGTAATGATTAAAGTGTACATATATGGACCCCTGTCCCCTGACCCCTGTAACTGTATATCTCAAAAAGATGTACTATAACGCTAAGGACCACCTAAAATTAATATTTGGAACAAGCTGAAAAGGAGTTTGAAAAGAATATGCAGAGGCAGAATATACAAAATCAAACAAATGTTTGAACATTTTCGAAGGTGATTCAGAAATTCATATATACATATATTATGTACGTAGGTACGATAGGGTGGGTCGTTTTGATATACGATTATTATTTTCGTTAGATCACAATAACATCATAATAACCTTATATAAAAACGTTACCTACTACACAAGATGAGAGTCTCTTGTACCGATTTGATATAATGTTATTATTAGCGAATATTTTTATTATTAATATTTCTATAGGTAGGCTGATATCTCCCTCAAAACACACACAAGGTATTATAATAATAGTCACTAAGTTATAATAATAATAATATAGAAATGAAATGTATTTACCTCATAAAACTAACTGCCATTATTATTTTTTTCTTCATTCTTTTGTCTTTCCTCTTTTGTCTCATAATATGTACAGGATTGTTTTTAAAAATTTACTCGAATTACATAAAAAAGGTAGTGAATAGTTCGTATTTATTTATCTGAAGCTATACATAATTCACTCGATTTCGTGTAAGCACCAAGACAAAGAATTTAATAAAAACTGTATGGAAGTAAATTTCACAAAATTCAATTATTAATAGTACCTTATCATTACAAACGTATATATCTCTTGCAATGTTTTTGACTACTCAAATATTTCAAATTAGAGCAAACAAAATTTTAAGAAAAAGACATTACTTAATTATTATGTTCGTTTTCTATCAAATATTTAAAAAAAAATACTTAATGCACATCAATAGCCTAAGCTTATTGTAACAATAAAATAAAAGTTAATTCAAGATATTCGTGAGAATTATGTATTACCGGTAAAGAATTTGTCTCTCGCTCTTGTCCGTAAGTTTTCGAGTGTCCTCTAAAAGGCAGGTGTTCCAAAAAATAAAGACATTTTACATCTCAAATTCAGCGATGAGGTTTGCCACCCATCCTGAGTGTCTCAATTTTTTGTTAGCATGGTGAAGACGGTTTGCCGACCCCAAGTAAATGGGATAAAGGCGAGGGCGAAGAGGAAGAGTGAAGACGGTTTGCATATTTATTACATGCAGAGGCCTGAGGCCTGAGTCAACAACACACTATCGCGTCACGTTCCCGCTCCGCTAGCGTTCGGGTGCAGACGATGGTGCGCCAAAGTGTTAATTTTCGTAACTATTGTGTATCTTAGCAACGAAATTGACACTTGCTTGCAACATCGTCTGCACCCGAACGCTAACGGAGCGGGAACGTGAGACGAAAGTGTGTTGTTGACTCAGGCCTCAGGTCTGCTGGCTTCCTCACTCTTGATAGTGGGATATGACGTGATGATGTAGTAGTAGTAGTCGTAATATTTTCTACTGCTTATTGTCCACTTCTTTCAGTATTAGTGTTGTGTCACGATCGCCAATGTCCTTTCACGATCGTTAATGTTGAGTTGTGTAACTGATGAGTAGATGGATTGCAGAACAAACACTGTTTTTTCTAATAATATTGAATTTAATGTAAACTTGTAACAAATGAATAGAACAGTATAGATGCTAATGTTATGGTTTCGAATGTGTATTGGAGAAGAGGGTGGATCAAACGTGTGCTTGTATTATAATATACACGTAACCAAAGACAAACTATGATTTTAATTTATTCGCCATAGATCATCATTTATGTCTATAGCCAGTACCAAGTGCTTCAAAATTCACCACACAGATGGCAGTATCCAACAATTAGCTATATACATATTTGGAAAATTATTTTAATTTAATATCCAACCTTATACTGAGAAAATAAGACATTTTTATTCATAAATTTTTGCAATTAAAAGACCGAGCACATCCCTGATTCTTATTTTTACTTTGCTGATTTTATCGTTTACCGAAAATGCACAATATGAATATCATTGAGCATACTGGAGTATTTACTGATTTTTTATTTATTAACATAGCAATAAACGTAATGTTTATATATCCAGTATTGTAAATATAAAAAATTGACCTACTGGTTACTTTTTGATCATACTGTATATATTATTTTCCGTGAAACATAAGTAATGATGTAAACACTTATCTGAATCATCATCAAAATATTATTACACATTGCCCTAATAAAAGTCTCTGTTATGTAACATCGATTAACTGAATGTTTTTATTTACATAATATTATAATTAGTGATGAAATACATACATATATCCGACTAAATTAAAAACTAGTTCTCAGTCGGATCACTCATAAGATTTTTTTTATTATTTATATGGCGGCTCATCCCGTTGGAAGTTTTGGCCATAGTATCATCTTTCATACAAATCATCATATAAATATCTTAAGCGAAAAAAAAAACAAGAAAAAACGAAACACATTTATATGAGAATCATGTTTTTCTGGACACATTAAAAAATAAGGTCATTAACCTGTTGAGAATTCAGTCCAAGAAGGTAGACAATATAAATTGGGTATTCAACGTTTACGAATTTAAAACATATGTCCATGGCGTCCCTAATTGGACATCCTAGGATGCTATGATCCGGCGTTTCCTCGTCCACTTATAAGATATTCGCCCACTATCATGTTTAACCTTTACTTTAGAGCGAATTATCTTCTGTGGAAAATTTATTACAAGACAACTCATGATTACTGAGCGAAGGAAAACATTTTAAATAAAATAAAATCACTAAAATAGTTTTGAATAGAGTTCCGTCTTCTCTGCCTACACTTTTTGAAATATGGCGTAAGAATATGGTATAATCTTATATCACATCTCGCCCTTCAACACTTCTAAGGACAGAAACTAGTCTCCTCCATTCAAAGCGTCTTTGCACCAATTGAGTAACATTTTTCCACTACATTCCTAGCGCTCTGATATCGTTGTTATAGGAAAGTTGTACTGTTAAAGACAGGTCTAGGTCATCATGACCCTTGTGAACAAAAGAACACTGCTGTTTTGGCCAACTATCACTAAACATTCTCAAAACATGGCCCAACCAGGACCATCGTCTCTCCTGTATTACAGAGAGTAGGTACATATCTCTGCTGAGTGCGCTGACGCACAGTGTCATATGACTCATATGTGACATGTTCATATTACCTAACATCCAAAATCTTTCTATAACACTTATTTTCGAAGCTTAGTATCTTCCGCTCTTAAACCTTTTTCAGGTACCAAGATTCACAGCCATAATATAGAAGGATTGGGACAATACAGGCATTGAACAGTCGACATTTCGTCCTGACACTAAGGATACAGTAGAAGTACGGTAAAATAGTGAAAAGTTTACAAAAAACTGATATGTCTACTTACCATGAAGGAAATCTGCGCATTTCAAATAAAAATTACATTAACCTCGGCAAAAATAATCTTTCAAGTTTTTTCCATACCTCGTTAACTAAATAAAATAACTTTATTGTAGGTACTCGTTGATAATAATATGTGTACCTACGAGTTGCCCTTTTTAAACAAGGAAACTCCCAAAGGTCTGATTATTTTTCAATCACTACAGATGTAAAATCTTTATTGTTTCATGGGAGACTTTTGAAATGGGGAGATATCAAAGGGTGGGTGGTGATTGTTGTCGAAAGATAGAAATAATCAGGTTAGGAAGAAATAATTTAGAATAAGGGTGTATTTTATAGAAAACCTACGCATTGGGATAAAAATAATAATAAAAATTACCTTTATTTATGCATTTTTTTAAATTGCTTAAGTCAAATGTAGGTATTTGTTTTCTTTTTTTCTTATAATGTCTTTAATATAATTTACATCACTGAATGATTACTTTCTCATTTCCACTTTTTCTCACGTACCTACCTACCTTTCTTCATAAACTTTATTTATTGTTCCATCATGGTTCGTTTACTCCACATGTGCAAACCATAGATTATTTTTACATATTCTATTCACATACGAGTATTCCGTAGAGTCACCGCTAAAGAACAGGTTTCCCACTGTTTTGTGAAAGTTTTCGAGTGTCCTATTAAAGACAAGTATTCGTAAAACATCCCACATAAGAGCATCTTCATTGAAGAGAGATCCACCTTACATCCCGGTATCGCGAGTTGTAGACTCTTATTTTATATCTTCAAGAGCTGCATTTAACAAAATGAAACCACTCTTCTGCAATGACAGCATAAATTTGAAGCTCCGCCAAAGAATGATCAAATGCTATGTATGGTCTGTTTTATTGTATGGATGTGAAACATGGACCTTAAAAGTCAATACAGTGAACAGACTGGAAGTATTTGAATTGTGGCTCCATCGCCGTATGCTCAGAATTCCCTGGACCGACATGGTTATCAATACCGAAGTCCTGAGGCGAGCTAGAATTGACAGGGAGCTGTTGTCAATCATCAAGGTTCGGAAGGTTTCACATCTGGGTCATGTTCTGCGTGGAGAAAAATACCACCTTCTCCAACTGATATTGACGCCGAGGTCCCGGTAGGAGACAGATGTCCTGGCTGCGAAACATAAGGGAGTGGACCGGCATCCGAAGTGTGGAAAAGCTGTTCCGAGCAGCGAAGGACAGGGACAAGTTCGCCGAGGTGATCGCCAACGTTGGGGGGACCCGACAAGGCATTTGAAGAAGAAGAAGAATGAGATACTATTATTATCATGATCTTAAAAATGCAATCCTGCACTGAGACCATAATAGCTTTTGGCCAAGGCGAACTGGATAAAAAAAACAATTAGGTATAACAAATCAAAATCCAACAAAAAGCGAGAGAGAAAATAATCACAAGAATCCTGAATGGGTGGCATATTTCTTGGCACAAAGAGGAGGACTTGCATCTTTATTACATGCAATTATTGGTCTACTGGCTACCCCGTTTGTGGGAAATGCCGTGATGATTAGAAATGAAATTAATTTTATTCGCAACGTTTGTCTGACATTCGGTCGTTTTTCTTCTATTCTCATTTCTGACTACATAATATATTAAATAGTAGGTACGTGTAATTACCTACCAAGACAAACCTATTATAAGTAAAAAGTATGTAGCACACTAAATATATCTATATTTCTTTTGAAGTTTTATATTCTTACATACATAATAATTAGATACTTCCATCACTGAAGAGGGAAGTATCTCAAATCAAATTGAAAGGTATCAAAATTAGTAGGTAGAATATTACCCACCCACCTAATGTAATAAGTAACTTTTGTTTTACAAGATATTCATACAATTTCATAATATTGTTCAGAAATTTAATAAGAAGTTGTATGGGGATGAAACCAATCAATTTGTTCCGGGGGTTGGGAGTTGAAGTGAAAATATCAAGAGAAAATTTTGTAAGTTTATGTTCAGAAAACACAGGTAGGTCCTTAAGTAGTAATTTCATTACAGTTTGAAATTTTAAAAGATTTATATTATAAAATACAAAGATAAGATTGCAGCATTCCCGTATTAAATATGCTGCTTACACTTTTCTGTAAATTTTCGATTGTCTTGTTATTCTTAAAGCGACATGCTCGAGTCATTCAGTAGGTAAGTGTACCTACACCAAATACTCGGCTTAATGACAAGATCATGAGCAGTCCCCATCCGGAGAGGGACATCAACTATGGCTCATACGTAGAGCTGAAGAGACAGGCTGAGAATAGGGAAGAATGGAGAAGAAAATCCAAACTCGTTGCAGACCAATTCAATGGATTGTACATAACTCATTATACATATATAATCATTATAAATATGTTTAGAACATGATACAAATTTTACTAAACGCCCAACATTTCATACATGTACAATAGGTTTTACAGGATTACTGCAATAAACACGTTGTTTTATAGGTAGATGTTAATTTTTATTAATCGTTTTTATTTATTTTTTCTGAATTTTATTTGTTTTCAATACAATATTATTCTAATAAAATATACACACCGGATTAATTAAATGTTCATAATCCAATTTTTTCAATTTGTTCGTGTAGGCACGGTGGTATAAATGGGGAATGTCGGGTGTTATGGGGGGTCCAGGTAGTCTCCTACAACCCTTTCCTGTCCGTAATATTAGGTAAGTACCTACACAGGGGTGCAAAACCAGGGGGAAGAGCATTAGAGAGCATCTGCGCAATTAAATTTACGAAGAGAATTAATCCGTTCGACCAAAATGTTTTATTTACTTTTTCATTTAATTCAGAGCTTTTGAATCTTTGAGCTCAGCTTTTGCATAAACACTAAACTATTTTTTTAATGATTTCTTCTTTTATTTTGCCCAATTTATTGTCATTTAATCGTCAATATAAGGCGCGATTTCTTCCAACTAACTTTAAACTATATAACTCAAAGCACAATTGACCAGATTTCTGATAACTCTGTATTTCTAAACCTATCTATACCTACTATCAAGACATCTCAATAAGTTATTTTGAAAAATGAAATCTATGTACAGTAGGTACAGTTTGTTCCGAGGAACAACCGGCAAAAAAAAAATTTCCCACCCTTTCCTCTTAAGTTTTCCATTGTTTTGTAAAAGGGAGGTATCCGAAAACAAGATATTTTATTTATTTATTTATTCATTCTTTATATTTGCATTGCTGACAATCAAATTCAAAGAAGGTATATATTCAAATTAAATACATTTTACATCTTAAACTCAGCTATGAGGTTTGCCACTCATCCTGAATGTCTTAGTTATTTGTTGGCTCGTAGAGGACATCTTGCATGTTTATTACATGCAGTTGGTCTGTTGACTTCCCCACTTGTGGGATATGTCGTAATGGCTTAGTACAAGTAGTATATAGTGGCAGTACAGTTTGAGATTAACTGGCCACGCACAATAATTCCGCCCAATATGAATCTACAAGCTGTTGCTGTTCCTATGCGGGATAGGTAACGAGGCCAACAGGAACACAATTTAGGATATTGCAATTATATCAAAAACCACGAAAAGGTAATAGGGGATCATAAAACATCGCCGGGATTTTATAAATGAAAATGAAATGATTTCCAAAATTAGAACATATAAAAGTATTGATTTTTATTTCAGACGTTAATAATCCACCGTTCTAATAACATATTGTTAAATCAGAAGGTTAGATCAAAACCTCACTTTTCTTGATATAAAAAATTGATGAGTATTTTTTCTATTTGACGTTTGTTGTTCTTATTTTTACACCTGATAATGTTTGAATAAGTTTAAATGGTGAAATATTTATGTAGTAATGTGAAACTTCTACATTCTCTGCAAAGTAATAAAATATATAATTTTACAACACATCGTGCCTTGATCACTCGTTAACGAGTGGATGGCCTTTGAAAATAGAAATAGAATAACATATCGTGGGCTCAACACTATAACTAGACATCTCAAAATCAACAGTTTTAAGATAATGGATAAATCATGATTCAAGAGTTTTTGTGTTTACGCTGTGGAAATCCATTTTTAATTTTAATAAATAAAATATAAAAATATATTATTGAGCACTGTTTAATCTCCACTATGTTAGGTTAAATACCGAACGTTTTCGCCTATACTTGTAGGCATCTTCAGGGAAACTGAAAAGATTTTAGTTTCCCTGAAGATGCCTACAAGTATAGACGAAAACGTTCGGTATTTAACCTAACATAGTGGAGATTAAACAGTGCTCAATAATATATTTTTATATTTTATTTATTAAAATTAAAAGATAAATCATGACATTACACTCAGAAGGGAAATAATTGATAAGTAATATTTTTTGAAACACTTTGATTGCAGAACAAGGAAGCCCCTTAATTCATAATTATTACTAGAAATTACTCAAACATTAAAGGACAATATCGGGAACACGAGCACGAGCTACGCTCAATTTTGGGGAGTAATTGTATTAGGAAAATAAATGTATTGTGTTATTGTTCGATTATTGTAAAATGATATTGTGTTTAATAAACTAAACTAAAAAAAACACATATTTAAAACCACCAATATTCGAGATGTGTAGTTCTAGTATTGAGCCCACGATATAATATTGTGTAGAAGGGTTTAAGTCATCAATATAAAAATAAATAGTTTCTACTATGCGTTGAAAATATCTAAAATATAAATATCTCGCGTCAAATTCATGTTGAATTTATGTAAACTCAATGTATAAAATAAATATATACCTAGAGTTTATGTAAATTCAATTATGTATGAATAATTTTTCAAAATGCGTGCATATGGGTAATGTAATCATTCAATGTACATTCCATCGCATATGAAAATCTAGGGCATCCAAATATTGTTTTAACCAGTACCTACATAAATATGTACAGATTTTCCCTGAAATACGTAAGTAGGTACCTACCTACCAATTATTTTTATATTTTAATTAATTGCTACCTTTATTACATTAAATAATAATTGGATTTAAATCTGTATACAATATTTATTATATAAATTTGTTTTTGATACTTTTAATTGCGGTAAGGCTTATCGATTTCATTTTATTTGCTTCATTGTAGTAGATATAAAAAATTAATAATGCAATATATATAAAAAAAAAATCATAGGTACCCGCTGAAAAATATTTTGTAATTTGTGTCGTTTTCACGTAAGCATTGTTTATTGTGAATTCTGTAATCCCTGAATGTTTTTTTATTTTTTATTTTGTACTTAATAAAATATAGGTTAAAAATTTAATTTGCAGAAGTCAGAATATTATTACACAGTAACTTCACCCATTTATATAATGGGTCAGTTGGAAGAACTCACCCTCAGAATATTGATTGTACAATTATACTTCTATGTAAAATTGTTTGTAATGTAAAACATGTAAATAAATTAATTATATTGTATTGATATAATAATTGTTTGGAAACAGTGATTGTACCTACCTAGTGTGTCCTTATTCTTTGCTTTTAGTAATAGAATTTGTTCATAATTTTGTTACTCCGTTTTTAAACTAATAGGAAATATTCATACACATTTGATGAAAATAAATTAATAATATTTCAGATTTTTGTATTACTGACAAGATAATCTGTATGCAAGTGCTTATATATGTATACTACGGGTATGCTAATGAGTACAATATAGCCAAATTGTTTTAAGATAAGGAGTTATATCTACATATGCATTAGCATAAATCTTCTGTAAATATTTTGGTCGATTTCTACTATAGGTAGTAGTACCTATTTTTTTTTTTAATTTTTTTCTTTTTTTTTTAATTTCTACAATAGTATCCAGTTAGAAAATATATATTGATGCCCATTTTTGTATTTATTTTTATTATCTTTCACTGTACACCGTTACAAGATATCATGGGGCATCCAGGTATGAGATGGGTGAGGGGTACAAATTGTATTTATAATATAATTTGTATTTGTAATGATTTATTACTGTACATAGCCGAATTTCATGGAATAATTTATTGTGCATTTATATTAAATTACAATCACTGGACAAGATGCACCCCCTCGCCCCCCATATGGCTTCTGTGATATCTTGTTACGGTACACAGTGAAGGATAATAAAAATACGTAAAATTATGATCATCAATGTATATATATTCTAACTGGATACTATTGGATAACCAAAAGTAGAAATTGACCAATATTTTTATTGGTAGCCGGAGATACCTACAGTTGAAATCATATGTATGTATAACAACAATCTACTTATCAAGTATTGAATTGTATTGAGAATGACATCATAGTTTAGATTAAAGTCATCAGCGGCTATAATTATTATTTCAGAGAAAATAATTACAGTTATAATTAAGAAATTCCCAAGCCGTGAGCACATCTTCAGTAATGAAATTATGGATGATCAATAATTTATTTATTTAGTTATGTAGAAAATTATGAATATCTTTATTATGCAATTATAAATTCAGATTTATTTATGTAACAAGCGAATCAATCATGCGTTTCTATAATGATGAATAAAATATTTCAGGCAGCAAAGATACATTTAACTATGCTCGACTTTTGGAAATGTCTAAAATGTGGTATTTTAGGAATACCCGCCTTTTACAGGACACTCGAAAAAAAGTTGGAGACCTATTCTCCATCGGGTACTCCATGGGATTTTCACATTTAAATTATCAGTATGTAGGTACATTGGTTACAATAATACAAATCAAAACAAAGTATTATTAACATATCAGTTATACAATTTAATGTAAAGAGGGCGAAACCAATCAGAAACCTCGATTGGAGAACCATGTCTACACAATGCAACATTATGTAAAATCTAATCGGAAGAACTGAGAAAGATGTCCCAACGCTTACGAATTGGCTCTAGGCTGGCTTAAGTGATCACTTTCGGTGTCCATGGACAACGTTCACCAATCCCACCATTCTCACTGTCACGATGTAAGGTCCACCAATCGAGAGACGCTCTAATCGAATTTAAATTATCAGCATGGAACGCATTATTTATTTATTTTATTCTTCACTGTACAATGGTTACAATAATACAAATCAAAACAAAGTATCATAAAAATATCAGATACAGTTTAATGTACAGAAAGCGAGTTTATCGCTAAAATGCGATGTCTTCCAACTGACCCGATCTTTAGAGTTGAACACAAAATATTGTTTAATCAAACGATAAGATAAGTTGGTAAATAAATTTCAAATGTGTATATTATATTTGAATATTTCATTCCTAAACATTCATTACTAATTCTTTCCGTCTAATGATTACACTATTGGTAGATTTAATAAGTAGGCACCTACTTTGTCTTGCCATATAAATCATATGGTGTTTGATTTATTTATTTTCCTCATAGGTTCATCCATATTATCATAACTTGACTACAAAGAGAGAGATTAAACGAGTACAAACATAATTTTATTAATATAAATATACTTATGTACCTCACCACATTCTCCGTGAGAACATCAAGTGTCTCACGGTTAAGAGATAGAGAAAATTAATTTTCATTCTTTTTTCAATATGTGGCTTATGTTTGGAATAATCTCACTTATGAACTATTATAGTAACCACGTTATATTGTTTTATATACATAAAGAGAAACATATATATCTACATGCATAGAAATTCTCTTTGTGGTTCAGAAATATAATGGAACTCGTTGTTTTTAATATACCTTTAGGAAGTTCCACAAAAGGCTGATAATGAAAGATATTCTGATATTCAATGTTGAAGTTATGCAACTAAAAGTTAATCATTGTCTTTATTTTCATGTAAATATAGGTATAGTGAATTAAAACCACATGCACGCATCAAAATTTATGGATCGTAATCCATAGCCAATTGATGTGGTGAGCTTAGGATACACATTCTACGGTTTAAGATTTTCAATTCAGGAGTTCGGTTCCCAAAGCAGACCCATTCCATCTTCACGACGAGCGTATCGCTTGTTTCGCAAGTTTTTGGGACGTGTAACGAAACTACATAAGTAACGAAAAAAAATATGATTAAGAATAACTTAATGTAGTTAACTTGAGTGTCCTCTCCGTGCCAATAAATATTTGATTAATGAAAAAAAATACCAACACATCTTAAACTTTTGCCATTAATGGAAGATAATACTTGTAATTGAATCAATTTTTCAAATACACCTATTTAATATCTACAAGCATTTGATTAGAATAAAAAAAATGTTTTTTATTTTGTACCTATAAGGAAAAAAATGCAATAAATAATATTTGTCATCCATTAGCTACTCGTGTTTTACCCCACAGAAATTCTTGGCATATTAGGAAAATAAAGCTTGTTTATATATTATAATATGTTGATTTAAAATAACACAATATTTTTTAATTTAAACACACCTACTAGGATATCTTTTTAAATATTAATATTCTCTTGACATTTTTTGTATACAAAAAAGAGTGTCAACGAACACTGTAAAAAGCAGGGTTGCCACAAAGTATTTCTTGATTATTTAAATAATTAAGTAATACGTATTCACAAAACTAGGATAGTAAATTATATTATTTTTGTATTTATAGAAATGTATTTGAGGATGTTAAGAATATGAAAATTTTTTTTTTTTTTTTTTAAATATACCTATCTGGGTTTTTGTTATAAACCCAAATAGAACCTTATACATCTTTCACACTAAGCTAAAAGCTTGTGCCGTGAAATGAAATTAAATAATAACTTCAAAGGACGCCTAAAACGACATACACAAAAAATTACTAGCGCATATTATACCTACATAGCGCCAGCGCACTCAGCATAGATATGTAAGTAGTTTCTGTAATACCTACAGAAGATATGTTGATCTTAGTCGGGCAATGTTTTGAGAACTTCCAGTTTTTAGAGATTCCAAGATTGGGCAAAAATAGCACTGTTCTTTCATTCACAAGAGTTCCCAAGGCCCGGGCGTCCCTCTTTTACAATAAATTGTTTCTATGACACTGGCATCAAAGCGCTAAGAATGTCTTGAGAAGAGGTGACTTAACTGTCGCAGAGACGCTCTGAATGAAGAAGGCTGGATCCTGATTTGTGCTCCCGAGAGGTGCGTTGAAAGGCGAGATGATGATTTCTTCAAAGTCCTCATATAAATTAAAATCTCCAAACTTCTGCGCTATCCAGGTGGTCGGTGGATCTCCTTTAATTTTTCCAAGTCCTCTAAGTATATATAAAATGCAAAAATTCTATACAATTTTCCATTGAATGTTAGAATGCTACCAATCCTGAATATTTATTTTTATGGTGCGGAAAGGATGACTGATATGCTTATTTCATATACAGTTAGATTATAGACTGCCAAGCATGTGTATGGTGCCGTACCTAATGCTATAGAAAAAAAAACATAAAAAATATTTTATTTTATATGAATTTCATATGTCTATGGTAAGGTATCCCTCCATACGGTAATATCTTTCACCGCATAGGTTTATGTTTTTTTCTTCAGGCGTAAATACAGTGTGACATGTTGGTAGGTACCTACATAGGTAGTTACAGAAGACCTTATGGAGATTAGGTATCTATACTAGATAGCAGTGGCGTACTTTCCATATATGCAAAAAAGCACCGCATACCTACAAAAGAAAAACTGGATGTTGTCTGATATTGTTAAACAAAAACAATGAGATTGAGGAATATTTCAAATTCATATACAAAAATTGGTGACGGAGGAGGGGGGGGGGGGAGTCAAATATGAAAATTCTGATTTTTTTAAAACCAATAAGATATCTGATCGGTTGTCGTATTGTGCACAATCTAATCGGAACAAGGGAGATTCAATGTTACATTGTGCACAATCTAATCGGAAAAAGGGAGATTCAATGTAACATTGTGCATAATCTAATCGGAACAAGGAAGAAAGCCGTCTAGGCTTTTATCACTTTCGGTGTCCATGTCTGATTGGTCTTATTACCTGCGTGTTGTGCCCATATCTGGATATATAGTATTTTTTTTTTTAAATATTACAAACATTGAAACGTCCGATGTTTTCTCAAACTCCTTTACCAAGTTGTCGAAATAGTGCACATTCTAAATATCGAATCCATGATCAATATGAAAAGTAGTCCCGCCACTGCTGGATAGGTAGGTACAGAACTTCTGATATCTGGTTTAGTGTTGGTTCGAATCCGTGGGAAGAAAAACACCTGCGATATGAATAATAATGCAGAGAGATGGAGAGGGGGGAGAGGGGACGTCTTATCCAATCAAATATCGCGTCGTCTCATTTAAAAAAAAAGAATAATCTAATAAAACTGCCATATTCCACGTTTAGAACATTAGTTTTAATATTCTGTACCATTTATATGGATATGACATATGTGATGTAATACATTTTCAGGATTTCTGTTATGGGATTTTAAGCTCTATTTACACGTAACATTTGGTTGATATTGTAAATAATTATGTGAACGAGTTTAATGTTAGTATATCAACCGTAAGGTGCAGGCATTAAAAAAACAATTATTTTAGTAGGCATGGTAATAATAATTAGTAGCTGTGAAAATAACAGTAACAGTTGACTCGTAAATAAAATATATTTTGAAATAACTAACAAAGAGAATTACACATATACCCATTTTTGGTTTTCTATTTTCAATCAGTTATACACACATCTATTTACTATTCGCAGCTATTTACTATTATACTATACCATCATGGCATATCCCACAAGTGGAGTAGCTAGCAGACCAACCGCGTGCAATAGATTTGCAAGCTGTCCTCTCTGTGCCAACGAAAAATAATACGTTCCGGATAGTTGACATAACTCATCGCTGAATTCTAGATATAAATACCTGTTTTTCGAATGTCAGTGTTTCACAAGTAACTCTCTTTCTAGTTTAAGGTAGGCATGTAGGTACCTAATATTGTGTAATATGTGACTGTTATTTTTTAACTCATTTATGTTATTATCAAACTCACCGGGAGATATGTCCATACAATATGTTGTTTCAATGACGTCATAGTATTCTCATACATTGCGTGTATCTCTAACTAGTACCTACCTATTTAAATTTAAATATTGTTCTGTTCTCATTTTAAAATATTACGTTTATTATTTCAACCACACTGCGGTCCATAGAGATAAAATTATTAGAATTAGTATTTTCGATCAAACATCTTGTTTTACATCAATTGTAACGTCATTAACTTTGCAACACTACTTTAATTATATAATATCTACAATTAGTACAATTTAAACTATTGTTTGGTGTTACTACAAAGCAGGGGGGCAAACTTTTCGGATGAAGGGCCAAATTCAGGAATTCATAATTATCGGCGGGCCGCAAGTAAAATATCATTTTAATGTACACTTTTTATTATCATGAAAATGCATACAGTATACCTTGTTTGAGTTATGCCATTATGAACAAGATCCGAGATGATGGAATTACAAGACACTTTTTAAAATTCATTTTCAATGTTTGTTTAAAAAGTCGATAGAAGATAAAAACGTGATTATTTTTTAAAAATAATACTCGCGGGCCGCACTCCTTGCCTGCTATAGAGTATACTTTACTAAAGCACGAGCGATTTTCTCGTTTACTCGTTTTATTATACAATCTTATTTTTATTTTACATACAGCTATTCTGAATTCCAAGATTACAATATGGACACCGATCCAGATAACTTGATTTATCTTAATCTTAACCTTATGCATCCTGCATTCATATTCTTTTTGCAGTTGTCCTTATAATATTATCGTTGTACTTTTATCCACATTTCTGGTATTTCTTAATTATTAAATAAAGATTTAACCTATCCATCTTAACCATCGCGGCTTCTTCCAGAAGTGGGGTAGCCAATTGTATACAATCAACTCACAAGTTATCCTCTCTGTGCCATAAAAAAATTAGACGTTCAGGATAGGTGATATGATATTATATTTTTTATATTGTTGTATGAACACTTATGTTACTCATCAATATTTTTTTCAATGGTGATCCAGAAAAATTCAACAACATTTTTACTAATATGTAGACGTATGTGTCGCTTCTATGAGTTTGTTCCTCTATGTTGATGTCATTTATTATGGCGCCTGTGTTACATTACATTTATAGGTAGTCTCACCAGTCAAGTGTACATTTATTCTCACTTCATTTGGTAAATACATAGTTATGTATATATAGGTAGGTACGTAGGTATGCATAAATTATGTATGTTTATTTCAGTAGGTAGCTGTGTAGGTACATATATACCTAATATTGTATCAGAGCACTTGTATAAATATCTGAATAGGTAAGTTTAAATATACATATGTAAGAAGAGCTATATATCTATAATAATAATAGGATCGGACCGAAGGCACAAATGGCAGAGGCCGACCTAGAGACGCTTATATGGACCAACTGAAGAAGGACATGAGCTGTGGCTCATACGTGGAGTTGAAGAGACTGGCTGAGAATAGGGAGGAATGGAGAAGAAAGTCCAAACTCGTTGCAGACCAATCCAATGGATTGTAACTCATTATAATATCCGGAAGATTTTTATAGCGCCGTTTTGTGGACAGATCCACCTCAATGGCGCATCCATCATGCCGTGTCCCAGGTAGGGCAGGCAGAGAGCACGGGACGACATCTATGCTTACAAAGGTCCTTCTTTCACTTTCTCCACATTCTTCCACTTTCTCAAACAAGCACGCCAATTTCTTTTTCTCAATACGCGGCCGTTCTTGAGGATTTAATCCAAGTGGTCAAGTCAAACAGTTCTTGAACGTTCGCACTTTTTCACATCTCCACTTTCAGATGGTAAATAAAATACATATGTACCTACGTCTCCAATTCAATGATGACCCACAGCATGCTTACCATGTAAAAAATAAAAAAACGTGAAAGAGAATAGTTTAATCAAAAATATAATATGTAGCGTCTTTTCTTTGAATAATTACAGTATTCTATTGAATGGTTTATTGATATTTTAATTTTAGGCCGATGAAAATAATTCTATGAACAGCGGTCCAATGTTGATTTTTAATAATTAGGATTATATTCGCAGAATTAACAAAAGCTTTGAAAAAAATTTGGACACGTGGAATGATGGATGAAGAAAGGATGGCATAGAAGATATACTTATCTGAAAGAAGGGATGTGAGGAAGCACGAACGTCCGAAAACCACGTGGCTTGATCATGTGAAGAACGCCCGTGTAAGAAATTGTACGAATGTAGTGAAGGAAAGAAGTGAAAAAAGTATGTAGGTAAGGAGAAATCCATAATATATCGTTCTGTTTTCTCTCTATCCCCTTTGATACGGCGTGAGGGTATGGCATAGTATAATTAAGAAAAATAAGGATTTTTCATCCATCCATCCATCATCACATCTAGCAAATTGTTAAATATAATTATTTATCTGCGCAATTAATAAATAGTATACAGAATTATTCGTATATATCTATTTGTTTTATATCGAAACCACACAATTGGAATTATTGACGTAATATTCTGTTATCTTGCTCTCAATTAACATGTGATAATTTCACGGTTCAGTTCCTGAGAATCTACTCGTATTATAACTATTATTAAATTTATTATATATCAGCCATCAACCTACCTACAGTAATTATTGCAACGGGTACCTTTTCTTATCGAAAATACAATAAATTAATTGCTTGTTATTGGGGCAATCAGTTTAATTGCTCACGTATTCATAAATCATTACACTAGAAAATGAAATACTCTTCCAATGATTGGTTTTGAGTTGAACGCTATTGCTGAAGAAATCAATAGTTTTAAGTTACTCTTGCCCTGAAGATGCCACAAGGCGAAAGCGCTCGGCAATTAGAATTTAGTCTATATTAATTGACTAAATAATCATACGTGAAAATTAAACAGTGTTTAGTTTAACATTGTAAAACTCATATTATAATTATTATAATTATAATTATTAATACATTAAATCAAGAAATATCTACTCGTTCTTAGTTATCGGTAATTCTATTCAGTTTTAAACTATTATTTATAAAACTTTCGCAGAGTTTGCATTCTTAAAATTGTTGAATTACCAGCGACATGACACAACCCTGCTTCACTCCCTTTGTGAGACCAAAACACTCTATAAAGTTAATTTTAACGTTTGCAAGTGCAAGAAATATCAGTAGGTATATATAATGTAATAGCAATGTAGGGGCACGGAGAGGGCAATTTACATGTTTATTACTAGCAGTTGGTCTGCTGGCTAATCCACTTGTGGGAGATACCGTGGTGGGATGGATGTATGTATGTATAGTAATGTAATATTAATTAAGAAAATTAAGAAAATAAAGTTAACTACCTACCTACTCAATGTTTTAATCTAGGTACGTACCTACTACGTAGGTAGTTACTTAGCCACCTTGATGAATTATCAAGAGAAATATTTTGTTTCCTAATCGCATACAAAATTTGGGTAACCTTGCGCATTTACGACTATTTTTTATAATAAATATAAACATTTATTAAGTTACAATATATCGCATTTCCTGGAAATATGAGGCTAAAAAACATGATAATAAAATTATTTGATAACAATAAACAACAAATACGTTTTTTTATTTTATTTACCTACCTGTTTGTTTCCAAAATTTAGGTGCGCATAATAAACTATTTGTTTGTGTTTTACAGATAACGTGGGCCAATTTAAATTATTGTAAATAAACTGATATTTCTAAAATATTGATACCTTCCCTACAATATATGTAAACAATGGTACTTCAATTGTCATGTTATACCTAATTGGTAAGATATTCCCAGATTCGAAATCAAGCGAAATTTTACGTACTGGATAGTAATTATTATGTAGGTATCATATTCATACCTACATCATAAGCATCTCTCACATAATAGGTTTCATTTTTTACGTTGGGTAAATTTCACTAAATGCGTATATTTTTTTATGTTCTACTTGCAAGTAATTTTTATTAAACACAATTAAAAAAAATAAATCCCAAAAAACTTAATAATTACTACAAATTGCACTTCTTGTAGTCATGCCCATTGAAGTGAGACCAACCTCACACCTGGATATTTCAGGAGTCGTAGACCCCTATTTTTATCCGCACATTCAAACTAAAATATATTGTCCTCACGGGTTGAACATTGGGCAGGTCTAAAGGGTCAGCTGGTCAAAACCGCCATCGTTCGAATCTTCTATGCTACCACTCTCTTCAATCTCCTTTTTGGAGGGAAGTAAATTGATTTAAAAATAATGGAATTAAAAAATAATAATAATAAAAGAAGTAACGAAAGAAAGTTGAGAATAACGTTGATAGTAATAAAATATTAATGACAAAATATACCTATAGGGTCACGGGGGGCACATATTGATTAATAACAGAAGGCTGAGTTCAGGCGTCCAGAGAGATCGAGCCCGAGAGGTCAATAGTGGCCTATTTTAAATAATATTAATCAAAAGCAAGCCCTCTTCTCTCCACTGCTGGATATAGGCCTTCTCAAAACTTTTTCATACTTTCCGATCTCGAGCAACATGATACCAATGTTTTCCCATTATCTGGACATTATCGTCAAGTCAAATCCATCCTTTTATGGGGTCCCAAACAAAAAAAAATGTGATTATATACCTACGCATAAAAATATATAGGTACTCCGCAGAGCCTAATGACAGAAAAAGGATTGGAAAGCCAAAGCTGAGATGGTGAATGGGGTAGAAAAAAACCTGCAAACTCTGGGCAAGACCAACAAACAACAAGACGTGACGGAGAAGATATAGTGCAGGCGACTTTTTGAGACACTACTAGAAATCTTGTTAACAGGTTATAATATGTTCAATAATAAGACTAATTAATATCATCAAAAGAAAACATAATATTATGTATAATATTGAGTAGGTATAGGTATGAATACGTATTAATATATTGGCCATAGGTCATGTCAGAGCATTGACTTTAATGTTAAAACAACAAATTGAATATATACTACAAAACAGTACACACTTCAATGTTTACAAACAAGTTCAATTTAACCGCAGAATATCTTAGCTAATTGAAAACTAGTCCCATAATAGAGTTTTTTTTTTCTTTTTGACCCTTCAACGGTTCTTTCGAGATCATAAGCCAGAAATAAATTTCATTCATTAAGGGCGATTCTGTCCTAGTAAAGTCCGTCCATCCTATTTAGAGGGTATCTTTTCCCGGATTATTTTTGTCCCCGGGAAACGGGAAATTTTAAATTGAATTTCCCGGGATTCCCGGGAATCCCGGGAAATTCATTATTATATTTATAAATATTCAATTTTCAACAAATTTGGTATAAAAACTCTCATAACTTGTTGACCCTTGCAAACATTTTGATTTGATAAAAAAAAATCAAATTTTTGTTACCAATATAAGTAATTTGCTTAAAAAAAACTAAATAGCTGACTGACGAGATTTATTTAGGTACTCTATGTTATATCAAAATAAAAATTGTTTACAAAATATATAAACTTTTAATTTTTGATCATCCTATCAAGCAAAAAATGTTATGGATTTTGGCAAAGCTTTTTAAAGATTTTTGACTTTAAAAAATGAGAAATTTTGACAAAAAAAGATTTTTTATATCGGTTAATATCCATGAATAAAACAAAAAAATGAGAGTTGGCTGCACTAATATTTTTAAGAACTATCTAACTTTTCGAAATATGTAAAAAAAAAAACATGAAAAATTGTAGGATTCTTATACATTGTCGGCCAAACACACCTCCGATTTCGAATTATATTTAGAATAATTATGCTTCTTTCAAACGAATACATTGAAGCTATAATTAAGTTTTTTTTTTAAGTATAACACTTATATTGGTAATTAATATTATTTTTCATATTTTCATATCAAAATATTCGTCAGCTTCTACAAGTTTATCACGACTATTACAGTTAACTAAACAAAGATTTCGGTATCGGTATGGCAATCTGCATGACTAATAATTTGTATTTTTTCCCGGGAAAGGATTCGTATTTTTCCCGGGAAACGGGAAATAAAAATTAGAGGGTTTTCCCGGGAATTCCCGGGCGGGAATTCCCGGGAGTAACCCTCTAATCCTATTACAAACCCAGAAATCTGATTCCATTGTTATGTATTAGAACAATAATGTATATTAAGCAATAGTCATCCTGACAATCAGAGTTATGATCCTTGTGTATGGAAAAAATGTGTTTTTTGATCAATTATCATTGGACTCGTAGATATATTTTACCTTTTTGTCAATTTTACTACTACTATCTCATCACGGCACATCCACAAGTAAGGTAGTCAGCGAACTCACTGCTTGTAATGAACATGAAAATTGTCCTCTCAATGTCAATAAAAAATTAAGTCATTCAGGATGGTGACATGCCTCATCGCTGAATTAAAACCTATCTTTTACAGAAAAGAGTGAGGAACCGATAATCGTGGAACAGAATAAAATTTATTTATTTATTTATTTCAATTTAACAGGATACTGATACAAAAAATACAATGGTCTATAACATATTAATTTAGCAATAGGCAAACCAGTTAAGATCCCTATATTACCCTCTTGTGCTCTACAAAACATATATAACTAAACACAACAGATAAAATCAACAATTACAATAGAATAGAGTGAATTATGTTAAGAAAATTAATAGAATAATGCTCACAAAGCAATTTGTCATTAATGATGAATGAATTTTTATCACCTCTCTATCACCGCTTTACCACTATGTGAAGAGTACTGATACCTTAATCACTCGCAAACGAGTGTATGGCTTTGAGAAGAATATAATAGAATAGAAGGATACTACATAATGAAAAGTAAGTTGTTTATCTTACATTTGAAATTTTGGAAGGCATATAATATTTTGCTCCACAAATAACATGAACATTGGGTACCTATAATAGAATTGTATTTAAGTATGTCAACATAACTTGAATTAAATGCAAAATAATAACTAGTGTCAATGAAATAATTGTATTCCCTTTGTGAGCCTCCAACTCACTCTCCATCAGCTGCCGATAACGAGACCTGGTCTTATCACTGAAAAATTTTCCGTGTCAGTGGATATAGGAACGTATGAAATATCATTACTTATACCTACATAATTACTTATTACAGTATTTATTGCTTGTGAACAATATCATCAATTCAGTTTACTATAGGTAGGTAGGTACATATCAAGTCATTTGTTCACAATGAAATTTGTGTTGAATATCAAGACTATTTATCTGACAAGATAAACTTTCTAATACAATTTTAACATTCTAATAATTCATTCCGACTTATCTTGGAGGGCAAGATAATAATAATAATAATCGGACTATTTATATGTGGCGCCGTTTAATGATCCGTGACCATCTCAAGGGCGCCGTGACTTCTCCCGAACAGTAGTGTTTTCAACTTGGTTCTAAACGTGGTTGTGGACTGATTCACCCTCAGATCTGTGGGCAGTCTGTTCCAGACGGATGGCGCGGCGGCTCTGAAGCTCCTTTCTGCAAATTTGGAGGTGTTCGCCATATTGGGTTTCACGAGTTTGTTGACAGCAGAAGAGGCCGAGCGCAGCGGTCGTCTCGGAGTTTCGTCGACGGAACAGAGTTCGGTTAGACATGTGGGTGCCGTGCCGCATAAGGCCTTGTGGACAGTGAGACACAATTTAAACTCCACTCTCTCTGGGACCCTCAGCCAATGTAGATCTTTTAGTAGTGGAGTGATGTGGCAACGCTTGTTCTCTCTGTAGATAGTCCTGGCGGCAGCATTAAAAGCCATCTGGAGGCGATTGAGAAGAGTCTGGGGCAGTCCTGTGTATATGATGTTGCAGTAATCCAGACGAGAGATGACAAAGGAGGCGATCAGACTTTTTACTGCATCTACAGATAGATTTTTGGATACGAGATGCAGTTGACGAATGTGGAAAAAGGCTGTGCTTACTGTCCTGGATACTTGGGCTTCCATGGAGAGTGCTTCGTCCAGTAAGACGCCGAGAACGGATATTGTGCGCGATGGTGTTATGTTGGTGCCAGCGACAGAGATTTGTTTGGTGTCTATCTGTCTATGAGATGTTGGCGTCCTGGGGAGGCAACCCACATAAATTCGGTTTTGGTTGGATTCAGTTTTAGGCGTCTCTGGGCCATTATGGACGAGAGTTTTTCAACGCACCGGACAGTGGTAGCCACTAGATTGTCCTTTTGATCCGGGCTACAGAAACTAACAAGGACACGATCGTCGGCGTATGCGTAGTTTTGCATGCCACACTCTTCCAGGAGGCGGTCAATGCATCCTATGTACAATATAAACAGTATTGGACCAAGGACTGATCCTTGCGGTACTCCTTGAGTAACGACATCTTCGTTGGTTGACCCAGATTCCACTTTTACGGACCACCTTCTATTGGTTAGATAGCATCGCAGCCATTCCAGAATGGTTCCGTGAATATTGTATTCGGTCTCGAGACATTGAAGGAGCATTGTGTGATCCACGGTGTCGAAGGCGGCGCTCATGTCGAGGACCGTCACTAGGCCGATGTTTCCTGATGCGACGCCCGTTATTAAGTCGGATGTCAGTCTTGTTAGGGCGGATTCGGTGGAATGGTTTTTCCTGTAAGCGAATTGGTAACTCTGATATAAGTCGTTGCTTTCAAGGTAAGCTGTCAGCTGGGATGCAATTACGCGCTCGAGTACCTTAGATAGAAAAGGAAGGTTGGAGATAGGCCGGTAATTGGTTGCGTCGTCGGCGTCGAGTGTGCTCTTTTTGAGAAGCGGAATTACATGCGACACTTTCCAGAGTGCTGGTATAATGCCACGCGTTAAGGAGAGTTCGAAAATCTGTGTGATCGTTGGCATAAGGAGGTCTAGATTATCTTTAAGAAGTTGGGTAGGTAAAGGATCAAGTTGGCATTGCTTGTTAGGGGAATTTCTGATGGTCTTCATGATCTCCGTCTCGGATACGGGGCTAAAAGTATCGAGGCTATTTAAGCACGATGTTGTATTTGTGTTCATGACCGTGAAGATAGAGGGAAGACGGGGAGTTGGCAGAAAGCAAATGTCCTGGCTGATCTGCTCAGAGCAGCACATGACAGGGAGGTTTTCACTGAAGTGATCGCCAATGTCGGGGGGGCCTGATATGGCACAGGAAGAATAAGAAGAAACATTCTAATCAAGTTACTTATTAGATCTACGATATTAAAACCATCATTTAATTGGAAATTCATCATCATCATCATCGATTGCTCTACAGCTCGTTGTGAGCCTTGGCCTCCTCCAACATTTGCCTCCATCTTCCCCTATCTTGACATGCACTCCTCCAATCCCTGATACCAATGACGTCCACATCTCTCTGTACACCATCCATCCAACGGAGTTTGGGTCTACCAACGCTACGTCTACCTTGTGGTCTTGTAAATTACGGGATATTAATTCCGCTATTAATTAATTCTACCTTCATGATGTCAGCATATGTAATAATATTAAGAATTTTAGGCAAAGGTAGGTACCTACGTTTATTTTTTATTTTTAGATACTTACAATAATGATGAGTTAGCGTTTGATCATAGAAATACCAATGTTTCAAATAATGTCACATTAGGATTTTGAATTATCGGAGATGCCAATTTCCCACTACTTCTAGGTATGCCATTATTTTTACTATAAACTCTCAAAGATAAATAAATTTTCAACTAGGAAGTATCCGACGCATGTTTCATGATATAAAAATATTTAATGTACATATACAGCTATGTGAAATGCGTTATACTACGAGTATATATGTACATAGGTAAACTCATCATTTGAAGACTTACGCAATTTTTACCTACAGTTCGAATGTTTATATAAAGTACAAAGTTCATTTCATGTCATATTATGATTAGGTATATTAAGCCCTGACCAGGTTATCGCTATTCAAACAACTGGACAGGCAATGGACAACTGAAGAAAAAAATCAGTTTTATTTTAATAAATCTTCCATTATGATGGATGTCTACAGTCTACAAACTCGAACCATTACACCAGAGCGTATATCAAATAAATACAAACCTAGCAACCAAATTTCAACAGGAATTCCGTCATTTCCAGGCACAATATTTTACTAACCTTTCTACTGTATTTAAATCAAACATGTTCAGTCCAATCGCCCTCCATTGTTCTTCACGGGAGCACAGGGTAGAGTTCAGCATCCTGAATTCGGAGCTTATTTACGCCAATTGAATTCCTACGATATTTCTAACGCTCTTCATAATATCATTATCATTGCAATAGTGTATAGTGAAAGAAGGCGTCTAGGCCATGGGGAACTTATGGAAGAAATAGCAATGCTTTTTTTTTAACTTAATACCCATGTGCAAAATAATAGTTATATCGTATGTGGTAAGATTTCCGAATCGGGAAATATTGGACAATTTTTTCATTATACCCTCACTAGTTCAATAACTGCACAGAAATTCAAAACTAAAAGTGTATCGATATTTTCCTCCTCCAATGTACCCACAATTAAACACTTTTGTTTATAACCTAATCTGTTAATTATAGGTACTTAATTTAAATGAATGCTGTCAATTAATTTCCTTTCTTAATTATTGTTATCATATACAAGTATTTCTTGGAAATGTAGAATGTAGGTAGGTAACTGAACTTCTTTCATTTATAGGTAGCAGCTGGGTGACTTTTATCTTTATACATGTCACATCAAACGCTCAGATAACGAATTATTATTATAAAAACGGTGCATTGTGATTGAAGGAAGAAAGGAATTTACCATTTTCAATTTTATACATGATTAATTATTTTATTTATTCAATAATATTTTATTCAATTTGTTATTTTGACATGTGGATAGTACCTATGTGTGATAGTATAGAAAACTTCAAAAAGTTTCTTGGTTTGTATAGGACTAAACTTTTCATCAGTTTTCGAGTATTTGTACTCTGAGAAAAATACTAACGAAATTTCACAACGAATCATTGGTACGTACTGTCAGATTAGGACCAGATATAGTACAAACGATTCATTAGTACGAATCTACAATATTAACTTTTCGCAAACAAATTGTTGGTAAATTTATCAGTGTGTCTTTCTCAGTGTAGACATTTAACATCGTCAATTTTACGATGATGTGTGCTACTCGCTGATTAGTGCCGTAATTGTGCCTATAGATAATTAAATATACAGGAAGGCATAGTAACTATTTATAATAACGGCAATTGCAGTCACATTATTATATTTTTTCAGAAGAGGATGTATTGAAATCATGTTTTAATTATCCTTTCATGGATCCCTGAATTTATTTACAATAAAAAATATTAAATTTACATCACATGACTTAAATTACTATATTTCAAATTGCCAAGAGAAAATAGTGTAGGTACAATAAGCACTTGAATATTCCCACACTTTGGTGTCATGCATTAGTTAGTAATGTCAAGTGGTATAAATAAGTACTTAGAAACATTGATGAAAGAATTGTCAGAACCTACCTATTAATGTACTTAGATGTTACATTACATTCCTATGGTAATTAAAAAGCAGATTCAGTACCTACATATTATGTGTATTGTACTTAGGTAGGTACAGACATATATATTAACCAATGCTCTCTCTTCTCATATTATGTGGTTTGCGATCACAATACCATAAAAACATTCTTAATGTGTGTGCGTAGGTACTTTTATAATATCGTTTACTTGAATATCTTGGTGCCTGCGTACAAGTACAAACCTCAATTACAAAACAGGGTTGACAATAATCGAACTTATTTATTTTACCTGAAATTTTAATTTATATTTTAGGTAAACCATTTATTATAGATTACTTATACCTTTATACAAAAAAATGAGCATTAGTAGATTACTTTTTGCATTTTCTTGTTCCATTACTCGGCATTAACTTCTCTCATAAATTCTAAAATAGGTCGAACATAATTTACTTATTCTAATTCATTTTTTTTTACTATATGACCTCATTTTAAAATTCCTGTTTCTTTAATATCAGAATATTTTGTGAATAAATGTCTTTCAAGCTTACAGAAGCTTGCTAGATTTACTCTTTTTAGTCACATTGGACAATTTTATAACATTGTTCGGCAATGATGATCATCTATAATTATTTATGAAATTTTTGCAGAAGTCCACTAAGACTAAAAAAAAGTATTCCGCCATTTTTTTCAAATATAATAATAATTTATTTAGTGATCATCCTTGATTATTATTATGATACGTTGCATCACCCATGAGAACGCTGTGATCTTCTGTCATCTGTGAGATGCACTAGCATTACTATAGACTATAGGTATATGGGTGGTTACCAACTCATTGTAAATAACTGTATACCTACTATCAAAAGATTGCTGTTGTCAATTTTTAGGTAGGTATCTAATTAAAAGTTTAAATAATGCACAATGATGGTTTGTCGAAAAGACCATGTTTTTTAATCCACAACGTTTCCGACGATGATTTTACGTTTATTTTGTTAAACTCCTTATTATTAAAAAAAAAAACTATTTTAAGTTTTACTATTTTTTAATATTAAAGTGACCTGGTTTCGACTTAAAAGTTACATTAAATAAAATGAATCGTTGGAAGAGGTGACTCGGTTGGTGTAGATACTTGTGCTGAACTGAATGGAAAAGGGTGATGACTGTATTCTGCCATGTACCTACTCTCGGGAGATACAACAAGGACGAACAGTTACAATTATCAATTACCTTCGATATAGGCAAAATAGTACACAATATCCTTTTCTCACAGATGGTACGTAGTTAAATTAACAAATTTGTGATCTTTTATTCGATACAAAATCTGTGAAAGAAAGGAGCTTTCTTCTCCCATACGTTAAAAATGAATGGTGAGAAAAGGGTTACTAGGGGCTCAGAACATATGAATAGGTATGATAAGAATATTTTCATTGTATCGGGAAATAATAACGTCTAAAGGGAATAGTCGCAGCAGCAGTAACGTATTCAACTCATTAATTAACCTTTTACAATCCAACATAAATTGGTAAGAGACCATCGCGACATTTAAATGAATACCAGGAGCCCAGAATGCAGAGTGGAATAATAATGACAATACTATGTAGGTACCTACCTACTAGTAATAATTATAATACCTAGGAGGTACATACATGACGTGTACATGTTTTGTTGCAATCTTGTATGATAGTATACATAGGTATTTTGGTTTGAGATGCAACTGGGAGCAGATGTACTAATACGTACGAGTAATACATAGGATCTGTTTCAATGTGGGAGCGATGTCAGGTTATGTCCACGGAGACAAAGTAAATGGATGTAAGAGATATTATTATTATACAGAAGGAAGGTATATTGTACATTGCATACATGGATAGTACCTATAATACATTGTACCTTTTGTTAGATTCTGTAGGAAAACTCATTGTCGTAACTCGTATCACTCGAAAGAAATCGAAAAAACTTTCGACATCGAGTGATGATTTAGGTGTTGGTATGATTTAGAGAAGAAACTAAATGGTTTGTTATGTAATAGGTACATCAAATTATTTATTATGTAGGTAGGTACCTTCATTATAATGTAGGAAATTACATACAATTCTTCCCATATTGTTGATATTTTAAGATCAGTGTCAATTGCATTGCATCTGTGAACCTACATCGGTACTTTTTTCTACATAAAGGCTATATCCATTGCTGTTTCCAAGATTTTCAGCGATTTCATGCCTTTACTTTTACAATAAATAGATAATTAAAGGGAAACTCACCTCACACCCTGATATCTTATATTAAAATTCCTCTTATCAGATTCTTTTAGCGTTACCAGTCAATCTTTTGCCTTCTCTCACTGCTTTTCTTTAAAAAACTAATAACTAATAAACTAAAAAAACTTTAAGAAACTAATTTAGCAACGCCATCCTGAATCATTATCAAAAATATTTTCAAAGGTTTTTTAATTTTATTTATTTATTTATTCATTCTTTACTGTACATTGATTAAAAACAATTACATAAAAGGTATACATTCAAATCAAATACAATCAATATACAGAGGGCGAGTTTATCGCAAAGGCGCGATCTCTTCCAACTAACCCAAAAGTAATAACTTAAAAAAAAACATATGAAAATAAAAAGCAAATATCTAAGGCAATTTGGAAAAAAGAGAAAAAAAATATTCACAAAGTAAACATATATACAAACATACATACATACACTCATATATATAAAAAATTAATGTTCTTGTTCCACCAGTGTGAAGGTAGCTACAGAAGAAAGACAGGAGGAGAGATTGCACTGCGCACTGCGAATGCAAAATTCCCAACTTTAACTCGTATAATTAGTTTTGCAGTGAAGCGAAATTTTACCTACAGCTTGCATGCACTACTAGGTGCCTGAAATAAGTACCTACATAGCACATGCCTTCCTAGATGAAAACTTTACCAAGCACTTGCAATGCAAGCAGTGTGCAGTATGGCAATCCAATCTATCATTTATATGGAAGTACATACCTAATATCACCAATATGGACGAAAATAAAAAAAATGTAATTTCAATCTACATACTTATACACAGACGATGGCTAGGTTATACCAATTTAGAGGAATATCTAATTTTAGTTAAATAAAAAAAAACACTGTTTTCAAGCTGCCTGAAACCTGTGACGGTCCTAGCATTTGCAGGGCTCCAAGTGAAAAATATATCCCCTCTAGATAGGTACTAGCGAAATTATATAATCATACATTGGGATCATTAATTGATCATAAAAGTATACTTAAATAGTTGTATGCAAATTTTCATAATTATGGACAATTTGTAAAGCGCCGTTTACTCATAACATGACCTCAAGGGCGCCGTATATCGTATCCATCACCCGAAACTCCCAGCAAAAAGGTGTGTCTTCAGCCCTCTTTTAAAACTCTCTCCATTCACCTCCTCTCGCAGACACAGAGGCAGCTTGTTCCAACATCTGGGACCCGCAACACTAAACGCTCTATCTCCAAAGCCTGTTTTGCGAGATCGAGATTATATAACAGTGTTAACAAAACAGTACAAAATTTAAAATACTAAGACGATATTCAGTGGATAGATTATCACTATCAAGTGATTTTTTCCTTCTCAGATATTGCCATTGCCATTTAAGTAGGCAATAATATAATATAATATACCTAATGGACCTAATTGACTGTTAGAAATTTATCACTATAATAAGTTCATCATTCATAATAATTCGTAAATAAATGTTCCATCATATTTATTGTTATCAAAATGTATCTATCCTTTATCTTTATTACTAAGAAATATGTAAAAAATACCTACCAAGGTATTCTCTTTCTCAAATCTCCAGGGGCGTCCCGTGACTTCAGTAAATAATAATACTTAGGGACTCGATATAATAAGATAAGAATAATATTATAGTTGTATAGGTAGTCAGCTACTTATCGATGATAGGTAGTTACTTTTTACTTAATACAGTACTTAGGTACACGTGTTTTCCTCTACTTGCAACTGTATAGCAATGTACTCGTATGTACAGTAGCTGTGTAGTGAAACAGGAGAACACGAAGCCGATACACACACATAAATTAAGACGCCCCTGGAGAAATTAAAATGCTGACTGAACCGCTCACTAGTACTGCACTGTTTTCTCTCCATGTTAGAATAGGACGAAAAAATAAATAAGTTTGTAGCTTCTTCCAAAAAATGTCACGTAATTATCGCTATTACCTATTTCATTATTTTGGGAATCGAACTAAGTTATTGAGTGTTCTGTAAAAGGCAGGTGTTCGAATAAAAAGATACATTTTACATCTTAAATATAGCGATGAGGTTTGCCACCCATCCTGAATGTCTTAATTTTTGTTGGCGCACAGAAGATAGTTTGCATGCTTATTACATACGGCTGATCTGTTGGTTACCCCACTTGTGGGTTGTGCCGTGACGGTATAGTAGAAGTAGTTCATATTTGGATAGTCGATGTTGACGATTTTTGATTATTTATAAAGATACCAAGTACCGTCGGTTGAAAATATCAACTTTATAAAGATGTCAATTTACTTAATAAAAACTTATTTCATTTAGGTAGGTACTCATAATTACTGAGATGCTAGAAGAACTTTAGAGCTGAATCCTACAAAACATGAAATCCGTTTGTAAAAAAATATGCGTATAATAATGAAAATGAGTTTGATCCACCCTAAAATGAAAAGCTCGCTAAATGTCAAAGATTCTTTATAACTTAGTTTTCTTCTACCTCCTGAGAAAAAACTGTAATGAGGTTTCAGGTTATTTTTTAAGTGTATAAAATACACCGCCGCCGCCACTGCTCATGTCACATAACATTATTTATCGTTGGAGGTATCTTATCATATTATTTATTTATAATATTATCTTACATACATGTCTAATACACTTTTTGTTCCATTTAGTAACACAGTGATGGACCACCATTTTTACATTTTCGATTGCCCTACTAGATAAAGTGTTTCAGAAAAAAGTTGGCATCTTTTCAGCAAAGAGGTATGTATACCTACCACCCATTTTGAATGTTTTATTTTTTAAGTCATGCGGAGGACAACTTGCATATTTATTAGATACAAAGAGTCCACTGTCTACACCACTTATTGCAAATGCCGTGATGATATAGATAAACAAGAATATATAGAAATTGACTCTAGGTACTTTTTTATCATTTAGAAACATATTCATTTAGGGAAAAACATTCGTTCTTCTTCGATTGCATCTCCCGGTTTTTGTTTTCAGAGCGAAATTGATTACTTTTTACCTAAAAATGTTGATAATTTTTAGATTGAAAAGGAGCTTCGTGTCAATAAGTTTCGCCTTTGCCTTCGGTTAAATTCCAGTCTTCGTAGGATCTTTCTTCTGCTTGGAAAATAAAATGGTAATAACATAATATTTTATCTTATTATTTTCATAGATTTAGGAATGTACATAATGTTACAATACAATACGAGACAAGTAAGCATACCTATAATTTATTATACAGTACTATGCACGGTGAGCGAGTTTATTGAAAACATTTATCAAATAATAATTCTACAATGATTCCTACTAGAAAAATGTATTTGTTTGTCAAATTGCATAAATCTGATAAGAATTTATAATTAAGATATTTTGTCGACAATAAAAAATGTTTTGGTGCACACATTTTTTCTATTACAAACACTTGTCACTGAATTGTATAGAATCAAATAATTCAGTAGCTAAACAATGAATTAAACGTGTATTCAATGAGTACAATATTTCATACCGTACTTGTTTAAATGCTTTCACCCACACTGTATAGGTCAAATCATACTGTCACTATTGTTACACAGATGGCATTGCTATGATACATTACAGTACTTCTGTACTATCAAACTTAGTTGTTTACCAATACTATCTTAAGTCTTGTTCTTTATAGACCTTTAGCATCTCATGGTTTGCTTCTACATTCTGGTGCACTTGGTATTAACTTTTCCTGCTCACTGATCATTTTTTCACATCTTCTTTTACAATACATGCAGCAAGGTATGGAATAATTTACCTCTTTTGGTCAGATCTGCTCCTACAATTTCCTCATTTAAAAGTAGACTGAAATATCACTATCTTACTCTCAATTATTCATCTACTTAAATCAATAACCCCTCCCCCTCTCGCTCCCCTTATTGTATGTAGGTAGGTATATATTTATTTTTGTGTTTTTTTATTATTGTCTATTATTTATATGCATTTAGCAAAGAAGTTATTATTGTTTGGACGGCTTGCATGTTTGTTACATGCGGCTGGTTTGCTGGCTACCCCACTTGTAGGACATGCCATGATGGTACAGAATATATTAAAGTAGGTACATAGCGTACAGCACATTTGAAGGTTTGTAATGTAAAATATCTTCCACTATTTTCTGTAAGTTTTCGGATGTCCCGTAAGAGGTAGATATTTGTAAAAAAATCCTAAGACATTTAATATCTTCAATTCAGCAGTGAGTTATGCCACCCATCCTGAATGTCTTAACCTTTATTGGCACGGGGAAGTTAACGTGCATGTTTATTACAGTTAGTCCTCTGGCTACACTACTTATAGGAAATGTCGTGATGGTATGAATGAATAAAAAACTTTTTTTTTGTACATGTAGGTATATAAAATGTAAACGAATAATTTATCAAAAACAATAATGAAGCGGGCAAATAATATTCAACAAAATAAATTTATCAGGATCGAATCAGAAAAGACATGGTAAATAATATTTTATTTTGGTTCATGCTGTGGCAGTCGTCGCCTCTGATTCTTTTGGCAATGTTTTATCCCAAAAGCTTTTCATCCAAGAATACATCCTCCAAGATAAATTGTCTTCTCTCTCTGAAATAATTTCATATTCGTCACAATCAGGTAGGTATATTTTATGATATTAAAAAGAATTTTCTTCAGTAACTAGGTATAGGTATAACCAGTAATTATGTAATACACTGTTTTCAATTTTATGTCAATAACAATTAGACAATAGAATAATATGATTTGGAAAGTTACTAGCATAAAGTTTATGACATAAACAGTTGTTTTACCACCCTGCGTTATACTGATTATGTGGCGAAAAAGCTGCTGATTTTACAATTTTGTTATGAATATTGAAAACCTCATCACAATCAAATACACTCATCTTGAATTTAATATTAATAAAACAATTTAATTGGATTCGAAAGGTTCAATTTCTATACTGTCAACTTTTTTATATGTTAATAATTACAGCTCCAATCTTTTTACTAGTTCACTCACTATTTAAATTTTCTTATAAGCAGTGTACATAGCTGTCGCAATGAGGGAAGCGAAGGCATTCATCGGAATATTTCTTCGGAGAATGCTCCAAATGATTGAAGATTGATGATTTGACGTTTTCATCCGGCTGTGTGGATGCAGATATATTCAAACCAAAGTGCAACAAAAGTGATACAAAATTACTTCATAATAAATAAATAATAAACTTTATTAACTTTTCTATACCTCTTTTTAGCCTTCCCATCATAACTTGGGCCAGTTCTCTCGTCATTCTATATATCGTGTTCATCATCTTTCCAAGCCTCATCAGCTCGCCTTTGTCTTTGACCAGTTTATTTTCAAGTGCCGCTTCTTCTTGCTCATATTGCTTGCTCTTCTCTTCAAGCTCATAAGACTTTCGTTTGATTTCCTCTTCTAAGCTCTTGCCCCTATAAAAAAGATCATTTGAGACAAGTTTTTTCATATTTCTCTGTCCATTTTGCGGTTCCATCAAATTATGTGTCTTAAAATAAGTCCTATAAAATTGACGCTCAGATAACTCCCTCTGGAAAATATAAAACCATTCTCTTTTCTTTGCGATTAATGGAAACTGCAATTGATGGAAGTGAATTAATCGCGCATATGCCTTATGTTAAATTCTTATTGAATTTAATTGTTCATTCTTAGTATGAGCGAAGCTCTTTGCAATGTATTATATTGTAAATGAATGCCAAACAAA
This sequence comes from Athripsodes cinereus, assembly GCA_947579605.1. Classification (NCBI taxonomy): domain Eukaryota; kingdom Metazoa; phylum Arthropoda; class Insecta; order Trichoptera; family Leptoceridae; genus Athripsodes; species Athripsodes cinereus. Next base: position 18,707,090 of record OX388315.1, read on the forward strand.
ACAATCAAATCCATATTCTAATTTGATTCTAACAAATTTCCTGCTAGAGTATTCATTGCTCTATAAAACTCACCTAACTTCCAAGACTTCCGTCTCTTGAATCGTTTCAATAGTTTTCTCTTTAGTAATTCTTATTTTTGCTTTCAGATCATTCGTATAATTTCTAGATTGTTCCTTTTTTAACTTGACCTAAAATGGAGAAAAAAAGTTGTTCAAATTTTGTTTAGAAATTTCATATTACGTTTCTGGTGAGTCATGATTCATGAAGTATTTCAGCAACATCGTGTTGTGCTCGTATAGATCAATTATAAGAATATCGACTTACTTCTTCACGAGACGTCTCCAATTTTTTCTTCAGCAAATCATTCCTTCCCATCAATCTTTCAACTTTCTTCTGCACTGATATAACATCTGCCTCTGTCATCGGAACGGGCTTTCTACAGCTCGCGTTGCCACTTCTGGTTTCTCCTATTTTCTTTCCAACACCCACAGTCCCGGAATCCCTTGGAGTATGTGCTGATATACTCTTTCCAGCATCTTTAGTTGGCATCTTTATTGAGGAACCAGAACATGACGGTGCTGAAGATTTGAGGTCCTTGCGAACCACTGATTCTATAAGCAAAGTAAAAAATATATTTTTGAGAGCAAAATCCAAATTTCTTTCATAAGAAAAGAAAGGAAACTTCTAAGTTTCATACGACAAATTAATGCCATTAAATTAATAAATAATTTAAACAATTTGTAGACTGAAAGTGTCCTGGGAAACAGTTCATTAGCAGTTCATATAAAAAAGTTTAAAAAGAAAGCCAAAACAGTTACATACAAAACTATCCATATAATAAATACCTATAAATAAGTTTTTTTTCCATATATGTATTTTAGTTTATAATTTGTTTGTGACTGCATATTACTGTACCTATATTATTGTAATCACTTTAAATTTGTGGAGTTATTAACAAACACTTGTAAATAAATAGATACATATTTATTTTCTATTAATTTGATTACGATTATTGCGAAACTGCACCATAAAACCTACCTGTGTTTAAAGAATGAATCACTGACTAAAAAATGTAGGTAAACTTATCAAAGAGAACTATTCATAAAGATCTATGGAATCGTCAGATTCACTATTATAATACAAATCATATCGATTAAGATTTTTATAAAGTGCGATGAAAAAGAATAAAAATATTACAATAAGCAACGTACTTGTGAAACTACATGATTTTGGAATATTACTGTCTGTCATTATTATCTTCTTGTATTATCGAAACGTAAATAATTTATAACCAAAATAAAATCAAATAAAACAACCATTGGGAGACAAAACAAACGTCAATATTGTTATTGTTCAAATGTCAAAACATATTTATTTATGGAACATTTTTAATTTTAGATAGGAGTCAATACGTACCTACTCACTTGCAATAAAGTGCCCGAAAAACGTGCTTCTAAATTTAGAAACAATTTTATATACCTACCCTTAGGTATACCTTTCTATAAATAACCTTATTGTAACTATTGAATCATAAATGGAGTAAACGGTGAACATTTGAAATACTAACTACAGGTATTATAACATATTGATTTTATTGAAGTTTAATATGTAAAATTTCATATTTATTTATGTAAAAAAAAAACTTATATTGCTTTTTTATCACTTTTTTGAGAATGACTTAGTGTAAAAAACTACATATTATCATTATCAAAAACACATGTTTTTTTTCTCTTATTTTATTAGGTAGTTATTAAAAATCAATCATTTATTAAAAAGATGAAATGAATAATAATTAAAATAATAATAATAAATTCAGCGATAAATCATTCCACCAACCCTGAGTGTCTTATTCTTTTATTGACACAAAGAGGGCAATCTGTATGTTTATTACATGAGTTCGTCGGTAGCCTGGAGGTAGAGTCTCAGTCTCCGGAACAAGGGGTCCGTGGTTCGATCCCAGGTGCCGGCAAACTCCCCTTTCACGGCACAAGCTTTTAGCTTAGTGTGAAAGGTGTATAAGGTTGTATTTGGGTTTATAACAAAACTCAGATAGGTAGGTATATCTTTTAAAAAAAAAAAAGTTACCCCATATGGCTACCCCTCTTGTGGGATGTATAGTAAAATAATAAATTAATTATTGTAACAGAAAGATTCGTGGACCTGAATCCATAAAAGCAATCAGTTCCAGCCCACCCAAACATAAGTATAGATTAAAATTCTAATCTTTATATAGGTAATACATAATTACGATAAGGTGTGTACATAGATAATAATATAGGTATGTTAATGTCAAATCATATAAACACATACTTAGTACGTAATAAATATGTCATTCTTATCTGTTTCACAGAATTTACCTAATCACAGACTTTCTAGGTTTCTCCATAACATTATACGAATTTATTTTGTTATCAATCTTTATGTACATCATATTCCGTGTATTTCACTATCAGCTAGTCCGTGATAGGAAGATAAAATCATCACTCCATGTACTTTTTACATATATTTACACGTGTGTAGTATTTACATGTATTTTATTAGTAGGCATAATAGTACCTAATTGTATGTGATTATATATTTCTCATGTATACTTGTGCATAGACCTTCTTATTGAAATTATCCAAATTGTCGAGTAATTCCTTGCAATTTTGGTCTTTCAATTGAGGAATACTGAAATATACCCATTATCAACCTCACCTTTACGACATAATTATGAAGTATATTACTAAATGTGAAGGTTTTTGAATTGTATATTGAAGTGAATTTAATCCAATAAACGGCGCACTATAAATTGTCTAGTTATTAGATATATTATTAGTACGTATATGTGGTTATTTTTAACCCAGATATATCTTATAAACCTCATTATTTTTATCTAAATCACATCAAATAATTAAGAAAACATGTTGAACAAAATTTTTCTATCCCTGTTCCATGGAGTCCCCGACAAAGAATAAGTCTCCTACCCTTTTACGTAAGTTTTAGAATGTTCTGAAAAAGGCAGATGTTCGTAAAACACCACAAGTTTAATGAAATCATAATGTTCAATTCAGCTGTGAGGTATGCCGCACCCGTTCTGAATGTCTTAACTTTTGACTACTTATATGTTTACATTTCACCATTCAGTTAGTCCGTTGGCTACCCCACTCAGAGATGGCGTGATGGTGTATATATATATATATGGTAATCTTGTACATTTTCAAAAGTACCATATATTATTTTGAGTTCGTCGGTAGCCTGGAGGTAGAGTCTCGGCCTCGTGAACATAGGGTCCGTGGTTCGATGCCAGGTGCCGGCAAACTCCCCTTTCACGACACAAGCTTTTAGTAGCTTACTGTGAAAGGTGTATAAGGTTGTATTTGGGTTTATAACAAAAACTCAGATATATCTTGTTTCAAAAAAAAAATTATTGACGTATACTTTATTATTTTTATTTAAGTAATTTATTATTATTATTAATCCCAAAAAATAACTATAGTTTACAAAATATTCCCATGAACACGTAGGTACTGCGTAGGTATATAAATTTACCTATAAATCTTCGTCCAAATACTTTAACCGTGTGGCATCAAGACCACATGTTTTATGGTGTTAATTAAATATCATGGGAGACCTAATAGGTAATTATTCTTCTGTTCAACATATGCGTTAGGTATGTAGTTAGGTAACAATCTATCTACAATCTGTAGTTAATCCAAATACTTAAACACCAATCTACTGATTAACGTACCTAGGTGCATTTAAAAATGTTACTTAGTATCATAGACTCACAATTTATGTCAATTCTCGGTATGAGGTATCTTATATAATATTATGTAAACCTCCATAAATACACAATATGTACCTACACCCACTTACCTATGTATGCAAGTTTCTTTTTTATCTCTATTTTTTAAACCTTCAACTCACAAGCTTCGTGGGGTATCGCTTAGCAAGTGGCAATGACACTCTTGTCAAACAAACTCATCCACAATTACCTTTCTACTTTTTTCGCTTTCATCATATTGTTATTCATTCAATGCTTCGTACAAGTTCGTTTATTTTTGTGGTACTATCGATTTCATTTTAAACTATGACTACAATCACCTTTTTGTTCACATTCATTAGTTATAAAAGTAAAACTCGTCTCTTCAAAATTTAAATAAATCAAAAAATGTTTTAATTTATTTACTAATTTAAAAGGTACCTAATCATAATTTATTACGACTCTCAGCAGCAAGGAACTAATATAGAGGCAAACTAATATCAAGATCCTACAGAACATAGATTATCTATTTACTAAACCAAACTTTCAAAACTTACATAGTTAGATACCTTTATCTTATTAAAATATGTTTTGAACTGTCAACACATTCCCTCGGCGAGTGAATAAATTGGAAGCAGAGTTTGAATCTCCAATTTCTCAATTCAACGTCCAAGACATTACCATCACAAATAACCTTATAACCACGCCGGAGAAGAGTTGTGAAAGCAGGAACTCGGCGTCGGCGACAATCTATGGATAATGATATTCGAAAGCATAAATAGACATAGAAGACCCTGAACAGATGGGAGGTGGAAACTAGGTGTAAAAGCAACCAACAGAGATAAGGCTTTCTGGAAGGAGAGGACACAAGCTGCTACTGGAAGGAGAAGACGATGCCCCTGATGCCGAATTCATGTGATGAAGATGACCAAGGATGGTTAACGATAATGCAAAATATTTCACTGAATTTCGTGCCCTTGCGATGGATTCTCCATTTATTAAACGACGCCGAATAAATCATCTAACATACATACCTACATACTAGAGTGGCAAGGTCTGATATCCTGGCCCGAAAAGTAAGTATTGTCTAACTGCATAATATTATTATTATCACGGTGATTGAGAATAATAGAGAATTCGAAGATTCAAAAATGTAATACCTCGTCTCCACTCCATATGTTTCTGTGTATTGTTTCAACACGTCAGACAATAACAAAGACTATTTTTTCAGGGTTACCATATAAGCTTATTATTATTTCACTATCCTATTTTAAAATGTCATAAAGGTATCGTTGAAACATACTTTGTATTAATGTACCGATTGTATTTCTTTTTTGCTCTAGCTTTATGTGTTGGTCTAATGCTTTGTTTTTTATGCTTGTAAATGTACATATGTAGTTGTAGGTATACGCACCGACTTAATTTAAATGTTTCATATTTATTATAGGCTAACCATAATCAGAAGTAGATTTAATAATACAGTATTGTGTAGGTACAATCTTCTTCTATAAAGCAATCTATTCGTCGAATCAATTTTATACGCAAAAACCCGATAAATAATATTAGCTATATACCTTCCTACGTAAGAAATTCAATGATGAGGCATGTAATGCATTTTTATTCGACCAATGTATAACTGATTCCCAAATTTAAATAATTTGATATCTTACTAACAACTTATTCTAGGTTATTTGTTATTTTTATAGATTAATTTTTTTTAAGAAACAAAATTCTGTAGAATTTTAGATATCATTACAATCTTTATAAAAAATTGAATTTATATTTTTGAACTTATGAGTATTAATAATATTTTTCGATGAGAGAACGTAAGTAGATATTTTTTATCTATTCTTATCTTTCTCTCTTTCAATTAAGTTTTATTTCTAGATTTATATATACCCATATTGAAAATAAATCAAACACCTACAGCGAAATAGTAAAAAAAAATGAGTAAATTAGTAATTAAAGTAATTGGAGTAGGTAAATACTCAACATAAACTTATTTTCATGAATGATACATGCGCATCAAATAATAATTTCATCTGCGCATCGTCTTCTCTTAGAAGCAGTATTATTATTTGGTTGTCAGATTATTATTATCATTACAAATTCTAGACATAAGTTTTATTATTTTAGGAGGTATTGTTGTCTTATTTATATATGGGTCCTGGTGAGACATACGCAAGTGTGCATAGGTCCTGAAACAGCTGAAAACCATATTGTATTGTTTGTGCTTTGTAGGTGGGTTCCTTTATAATAAACAATATACGAAAAAATAAAACTTGGTGAATAGACTCTAGGATGCCGGTGGGATCCTAGTATTTACAATAGTACTTTTTTTTGTGCCGTAAGACAATCAATCATTTTACAAGTAAATGTGAAATATCTACCAATACATTAAAATGTGTCATTATTATGTGGGTATCGTTACTTTATTTAATTATAATTATACCAAGTTTCTTATTTATATCTACATAATTAATTGATTAATTGTAATATTTTATTATTGTCTTGATTGTTTGATGTGTGCGTACAATGACAGCGAAAAGGTTTTTACTGTAATAATAATAATAAGAACACTTTATTGATCAGAAAAAAAATCATGAGCGATTGGCGAGCTTATTGCCTGGAGGCAATATCTTCCAGCTAACCAAAATAATGTGTGATACTATGTTGGCAATGTGTAATTAATACTAAATGTGAACAGTTACCTAATACTGTAATGCTGTTTCATTTATACAATAAATAAATAAATAATTGTCAGCTCTATCACAGTACTAGTAGGGTAACCAGTAACAAACAACACGTGATAAACACACAGTTTGTCATCTTCGTGTCACAAAAAATAAAAATATTTCAAAGTTTAATGTATGTATGTTTCAAAAAACCCTAAACTCCTTCCCTGCGAGTAATAACTAATAATAATGTTGACAGTGAAATTATATAAACACGAAATATTTTATTAATAAATAATTATTTTGATTCTTCCTCTTATGGCCCGCTAGACTTGAATCTCGCCATGTTTTTGCGTCCTTTGTTACAAAATGAAGGCCTCTTGATTGAAAGTTCGAGATGCAACTTTATTTAGACTGTGTGTGCAAAATTAGAACATTTAGGAATTTTATTTTAGCGCCTTACTATTTAGTGTAATAAAAATCTAGATATATATTATGCATGTAGAAATCTTTTTAAACATAGGTATATATTTTTTTGTGGATGAATGCACCTAAAGATCATCAAAATAATTTGAAATAAACCTGGCGTTTTTATTGATTAGTTCCAGACATCACATCGAATACGAAACACTCCCAATTCCAGGTATATTTTAACCCTAATCATCAAGTTTGACATGGATGAAAAAATACGACTCGACCAGTGGCGGGACTAGGCTTTTCACATCGGGAATGCTTTGTACAAATATACCATTTTACTCGCAAACGAGTGGACGTCCTTGAGAATAATATAATATATATATATCGGAGACGGGACTAGGCTTTTCATGTTGGTCTTACATTCGTTATAATAAAAAAAATGAAATAAATAAGAAATCCAGAATGGTTGACGTACCCCTTTGCTGAATTTAAGATATTAAATGGTTTATATTCGATGTCTCTTAAAAGACTTAAAAACTTTAGTGGGAGATCTATTGTTTGCCAAAGACTTCATGGGTCCTTAATATAAATAAATAAAATACAAGAAGTCTGCGATACAAATAAATACTATTTTTAAGTATGTAAGTAACTTTAAAGTTAAATGTCGTAATTACTATACAATTTATTTTGTCTCGCGCATCCATCATAATATTAATCAATCCTTTATGAAGAACGTTTCAAGTCTAAAAACTATTAGCGGTTGCACATAGTATCTACCTTGAAATTATTTTTAACTGCCTAGTACGTTACGCACGACTCACACAATCATCACACAACCAATACAAATCAAAACATACTCATATAGGTACATTATGCACCCAAACGTTCTTCGTGCAAGCTTGCTTATTTTGTCCTTAAGATTGCACACATACAACCAAACATACCCGATAATACACATGTATGGCGCGTCATTGCCTACTACGTATTCACACTAAAATTTAAGTGTGTGTTAGTTGAGAACAGATGCTACGTATAAAGCAATAACTTACTATTCCATTAATTTAGCTATCACGGTAAATTACTGGATTTTATTAAAAAAAGTCAAAATAACGTATCGATTGTACACGCACTTCAATACAAATAGTACGCACTTTTGATAAAAACTCTAAAACTTACAAAAATTGTATATTTGCTGCGTATATTTTTGTGAATTGTTCTCTTAGCAACGAAATGTTTGGCGGCAAATTCAAACTAGTTTTTGATGATTTCAATATTTTCTTCATAGATTCTATGGGCATGCTGTGCTTTTTTGCATGTATGGCAGGCACGCGACTGGACTCGACCCAACTGGAATGGTCGGCGGCAAACGAACAAAGGTATTCCAGGCAAAGAGGATCAACCGGCGACTGATACCTACTTACTTTTTATAGGTAATAGAGTTCTGTGGATATTCAGCAGGATGTAATATCCTGTAATAAAAAATATCTCAGTTTTGTAAAAAAATACAGTAATATCTACCTACAGATAAGTCAGCGAAGGAATGAAATTCGAAACCAATCGACATCTTCAATATTTTTTTATACACTTTACAGAAGATGTCTGGGATTCTGCGTAATTTTACAAAGGTGCCTTTGAAGATGTTTTTTGGCATACTTCAGGTAGATTGGTTCAGTATAATATTTCAGGTATATTTTTTCAATGAACGACAGTGATTTCACGGATGGTTCATGTTAGTAATAAAATTCGTTATGATGTTGTTATATAGGTAATGAGATAATATAGGTCTTTAGAAAATTCTTACACACTGGCGTGTACCTATAGGTACATTTGCTTTGAAAATTAAATTAGATTCATTAATCCAAAAAAAAAAAATTTCAGGATGATTGACAATTAATATCATCGCTAAATTGAGGAAGTTGCATGTTTTAAGAGGAATACTGACTCAAATAAAATATCACGAATATGTAAAATGGCATTACATAAGTATAAAATAAAAATATTTCGGATGCCTGCTTTTTACAGGATGCTGGAAATCTAACAGAAAAAAAGAGTGGATTCGTTGGACTTCACGGGATAGTTACAAACGATAAAATTACCTGATTATTATCATCATATTCATTTAAGTAATCTACTACTACTACTATTACTATACCATCACGGCATATCCCACAAGTGGGGTAGCCAGCAGACTAGCCGCATATAATAAACATGCATCAGTAATCCATACCTAATTAATATTGAAGTGAAATAAATAAAACATAAGTTTCATTATGGAATTCTGCTACCTAAACACTGACACAGTGAATAATATGGAAGTGTAAATTATCAAATAAAATAAAATAAATATTTATTATTTTTGTTTCGTGTTACTGTTGAGTAAGACTAACGCACGACCGGTTTCGCGGACTCCGAGTTCGCATCATCAGGTGCTGATCTATACTCAGTATAGATCAGCACCTGATGATGCGAACTCGGAGTCCGCGAAACCGGTCGTGCGTTAGTCTTACTCAACAGTAACACGAAACAAAAATAATAAATATTTATTTTATTTTATTTGATAATTTAAAATGAAGTGTTACAAAGTAAATGCCGATACAATTAATGAAATATGGAAGTGATTTAACCTGTTACTAATGTTGATTTAATCAATACCTAACCAAAACACCATTCATAATATGTAGGTATGCATTCACCTTTTAAACCTTTTCATAACAATATTCTCTTCATTCTGACATCTCCCATATACTGTAATATGTTTCATTTCTTTATTCTTTGAATCTGACAGACAATAGAAACCGAAATCGCCAAGAAGAGCAACAATAACAATTGAGAGACCCCGCTGTGTCCAACTGCCCAACGGAAGGGCGGGGGTGTATAAGGGATGAAAGAAGAAGGTAAGCTTTGGGAATGATGGCTGAGAATAAAAATATTATTTTTTCACCCCTATCTAGAAAAGAATGTTATCCGTCATCCATAATATTATAAGCATACTCAGTGTAAAGTGGCGTGATTTACACATATGCAAAAAAGCCCCGCACCTCGAAAAGAAAAGTCAGATATTGTTTTAAAATTGTGATATAAAAACGATTAGAGCGAACGAAAAATATTTCAAATTGTGACACAAAATTGAAAATTTGGCGAATTTGTTTTTTTTTTATTTCTATTAAAATATATTACCTACTTCGATTAATGTGTTACATTATAATAATTTATTCTTATCACATCTTCCACAAATAAGTGGGTCAACTGTGCATATATCTGCGATATACCACAAAACATAATGTTGAAATAACCTCTCTTCCCTAATAACAACGTCTATTACAATTCAGGTTGTTGTTTCTATATTATCAAGTTGCAGAAATAATAAATTACATCATTACGAAAGCATGATGAATTTAAAAATTCTAGTTCAGCCACTGCTGGTAAATATATAATTTTCTATTATATTATCAACTAACATTGACCAAGTTTACTTAGATACCTACTTCTCATATAATACAATGCTTATGTATCCAATACCAAAACTTAGTTTTCCATTCCTACTTTTTGCACAAAAAGCTTAGATATGTAGCTACCTACAATTTTTTTTTACTTACTGTATGTAATAAAAGTGCAAGTTCCAATACAAAAATAAAGACATTCAGGATGGGTGGCAAACCTTGTCGCAAAATTGAAAATGTTTATTGCCTTAGTCGTGATACTGTACGAACACCCACCTTTTACTACTTGAAAACTAACAGAAAAAAAACGATCATACCAAATAATGTACGCTGTTTCTCAAGGTGATTAATGTGTAGATATTTTAATGTCTTCATTAAATTATACCTATATGGTTTTATTTTTATTTGTTGGAACAGCAGAACATGTGTTTTTGTTTATTTATACACCTTAATATTTACAGGGTCTACCTTGCCTTAGCTGGGAACCGACCGCATTCAAAGTTTAAGAAGACAACGTCATAAAATCACAGGAGTTAGGGTATTATATTATTTGTATTAGTATGCAGACTTGCAGAGTATAGGTGTTGCAGGAGACGAACTTTATCTGTACCAAGTTAATATATAGGCAGGTACCTAAATACATTTGGGCTAGTTGGAGGAAATCGCACCTCGCGATGTACTCACCCTCTGTATATTGATTGTATGATTGTATTGATTGTTGATATGGGATGGCCTGAGGCAAAGAACTGATGCCAATAAAGATGGAGAGTCCTCTGTAGTAGCAGCAGCGTTACATGAACTTCATGTTTGACCTAGAAGATGCTTCCAACTTAACTAAAATGCCACGGCGCTCTTGAGATGGTCACGGACCATTAAACAGCGCCAAATACAAATCATCTTATATTATTATTATTATTTGATTTAAATGTATTTTTGTGTTTATTTGCTTGTAATCACTGTACAATAAAGAACAAATAAATAAATTTATTTTAGTTCGTTTTGGAGTCAAGTTTGCGCGAATCAATAAATTATTAATGAAACTTAGGTACATATTTTTCGGTGACACAGGATATCTGAAAATCAATGCCTTTTTATCAAAGTAATAAATAGTTGTTTGGAAAAAATATAAATTTTACAATGTCTGTTATTTGAGTCACGAGGTCCCGGGTTCGATTCCCGGCCAGGGCAAATTGAGGAATGACCTTTTTCAAATTGTCCTGGGTCTGGGTGTTACATGTATATGTGTTTAGTGCATTGTATATGTGTGTGTCGTCGCGTTAGTACGCATAATACAAGATTCATCTTAGTTTGGGACTAGCTCGATCTGTGTGAAATGTCTATGTATGTTATGTTATGTTATTGGTTACAATAAGAAGAAGAAATAGATTAAATTTTAATAATATACTTAGGTATCCTATTTTTTCGTTCAACTGTAATATAAAATTTTAATTACCTACAATTTATTAAAAAAAAACACATTTGAATTTCACGATACATTATGAAAATAATTATCAGTTTTCAGGGCAAAATTACTGCATTATATTTTGTGCCGAGTAAAGAGGTTCTTAGTGTGAAATAAGAATTATAACATGTTGTCTCATGATGTCGCTTCTAATATGCAGGTTCATCGTAAAACATAACTTTATGGGTCTATAAAATTCTGAATTGCAGAGCTTTGCATCATAATATTATTTAGACTACACACCTTTTATAATACCTTTACCTATACATACATCTGCCTATAGACCTACATATTATTTTTATGTAGAATATTTTAATGCATATAGGCACGTTTTGATTCTCGCTTATAGAAGATAATAAGTTATTTCCATTATTGACATACAGAGTTAATTATCTAGATATTCGAGCTTTTTCTTAGTAATGTAAATTTACACACGAATTTTCACGACACAAGCTTTTAGTAGCTTACTGTGAAAGGTGCATAAAGTTGTATTTGGGTTTATAACAAAAACCCAAATATATCCTTTTTTTTTTTTTTAAAATAAACTTCCATTTAAGGCTTAAAAAAGACAATTGTCACCTTATTTGGTTGTGCACTGGATGGGACTTGAACCCGCAATCCATACTTTTCGCGATGCGTGTAATTTTAAATGAGTAGGTACAATGAGAGAATAATATATGTAAAATTTCATTTCGAACGCCTGTCATTTACATAAGAATTTAAAATATGTGGAAAATATTGTGAGATCGATGTTATTTTCCTAGTATCCCATATCCATTTTACTAATTTATTTATTCTTCAATGTATAGTTCAATCGTTAAAAACTTTTTCAGTCTGCTCGTCAATGATACCAAAGTGTCGAAACTGGTCGCAGACCTATTCAAATTTAAGGCAATAATTTTCATAGTGGAATTCACTTCACATAATTATATGATGCTAATAAAAACTAAAATATAATTTTACCTATTGAAAGAAGTGCTATTCCACCTTCCGTCCGTCCAATCAGATAATGTCAGGTATCCTATTGTAGGTGGCAGTTAAATTGCAAGGTAAAGTGGGGCGTTCCTCTTCCTAGTAGGTACCTACCTACTTTCCTGCTTATAAAAGGTGACTCCCTTCTACCTGTTTAGTGTAAACTCACCTGCGCGCTGGCACGGCCAATCAGGTGAAAAAGGGGTGTGAACAGGTGAGAAAGATGTAGGTATTTTGAAGTTGTACCTATTATTCACGTACAATATAAAACTGAATTTTTCCGTTGCCTGCGAATTTAGTGGTCTCCCACTCAATTCGGAAAGTTTTTGAGTACCTACCCACCCTGCAAGTATTCGTTGAGTATCGATTTTGATTGAATTGACGTTTATTTTGAAAAACTTCTTATTTATTTAGGTAATATGATATGTAGAAAATCTTTTCTAGTATAGTGACTCAGTTTTACATTTAGGTAGGTATATGTTAATGTGGTTTCGATATATAATGTCATTGTCAAACTATACCTACCTACTTCACAAGTCAAAACCAGGTTAAATTGTAATAGAAAAACAGTAAAACAAAACACATTTTTAATCCAGCAATGAGGCATGCCACCAATTCTGAATGTTTTTATTGTCACGCGTAAGACGATCTGAATCTGAATGTTCCTGTGCGCCTTCAATGTACGACTTTTGCAGTAGTTAACGGATGTCGACATTTCCCAGCATAGCGATTAATTTTATTATTATACCCTGTTTAACCCATTTGTTAAAATTTTGTGTGATGTTGACTGTACCTAAGACCTATTTCATATTTCAAGAACTGGAAATAATTATACGTTACTTCCAGAACTAAGGGATACCTCTGTACTTATTACATAAAGCGAGCTATTATTTCAAAGTAAACAATAATTTTGTATTTAAAATTAAACCCGCCCACCTCAGATGTACCTATATAAACAATATAGTGATGATGGCAGATAATAATTTGATACCAAGGTGGGTATATAGAATATACACCCACAGTCCTTTGTTTTATAACCACCTACGAAAGATGAATCAATAATAACACCTACGTAGTTGTATACTTTGAATCATATTATTATAAACAGTTTTGTTTCCATATCGTAGGCAGTTTTAGTAAAAGGTGAAGTCTATCTGTTTTTGTACTATAATTTGAAAAAATTAAAGCAATTGTATATAATATTTAAAATTAACTAAATGCATGTCATTTTTCAGAAATAGCTCAGATCATGTTAATAACTAGGCATGAATATTGATTTTTATTCTGGAATCTTAAAAAAATGATAAACAGGTAAATTGAAACAAGTGATTCTGTCTACTTTAAATTATTGATCACGAGGGAGACGTCTTTCGTCTTATCAGGTCATTATTAGGTCATTGATTGATAATGACCTGATAAAACGGAAAAGAAACACTTGCTTCAATTTACATATATAGTTATGGAATTCTACTAAGTATGCACCGACTTAGTAGAATTCCATTTATATCGATAAACTTATTTAACACATTATCTATTCCTCTTTGAAAACCAGTTTTTTTTTGTTTCTTTCGAATGATTTCGTGTCACTTTCCGTGTCTTGTCCGCTGTCAACATTCATCTTTTTACACCAGTCCACTGAGTACCTCACTAATTTGTGTATGACGTCGTAGCAACGACAGACGCTACATGTTAAGTGACCTCAAGAATGATAAGGCTAAATTAGCATAATCTGGTTGGCTATCGGTAAAAAGTCATTATTATTGGTCCTTATCATAATTGTCATTAATTAATAATTTTTCGTCAACTCCTTGGTATCGAAGTGCAACTCTTCATTCTTTTACCGACCGCTGATACCTATAGGTAGGTCGCTCCTCGATTGACTCGTTTCTAAAGCACTTATCATGAAAGTGAAATGTTTAAAATAAAATAAAATAAACTTTATTGAACAACTTAACATGATACAAAAGATAGGTTTATTGACTTCAGGCAATTTCTTAAGCCTAACCACTTTGTTAATAATCAAATATTACTAAAATTTGTTGAAAAAGTCCACATTTTATAGAAGCAAAAGAATAATTTAATAAACCTTATATTTTATTTAAAGAATATAGAAAATACTCTTTCATTTATACCGCTATATTCAGTTATTGAAGGAAATTATCACTGCTTGTTTTATATAGGTATAGGATATGAATTTGTTTGATTTTGTTGGCACTAACTATGTGGTAATCACGAAACATTTTTAATTAAAGAATTAGTTTATTATGTACTACAACCACTTTAATTTTTTAAATAGGATATGAAATCTAATATAGCCAGGTTGAATAAAATATTCCTTCAAAAGGAGTCAGATATTAAATAAAATAGTAATAAAAAAAACTTACAGGATCCTGTTCTATTCTTGGAACTCCACAGGGATGTATTTTGGTACCTACCTTATTATTACATTTATATTCGTTATTTAAAACGACCTATATATTTCTATTATTATTATGTATTTCCTCCCTCACCCACCCACAGCAGTAGTCACCACCCATCCACGGCCGCCCATTCACCGCGGATTCTTTTCATAGCCACCCACGCGTCACTTAGCAACCACCGTCTACTTAATACTTTAAGAACCACATGCTGAAACAAGAAACTGCGACATCCTAGGTAGAAAATATTCTTAAAAGGTAAATCTATCTAGTGTTTAATATTTAGACAACTTACGACGCGCCATTTAGTGAATAAGATCACATTAAAAGGGTTGCCAAATAACTTAATATTTTTTTCAAAAAAAAAATAGTTGGTAATTTATAAAGATGAGCGATATGTATCTGCCCTTTTCACAGATCTGATCTCATGTGGCAATGACTTTCTCGAGGACAAAGATGATTTGAAGAGAAAAAAATGAAGAAAAGTTTTACATTACTTATCTCTCTTGTTCAAAATGGAAAAATTTCATGTTATTAGGTTAGTAATTATTTCTTATTTCACTGCCAAAAATATTATACATACCTTTTATAGATAGTTACGCACTTAGAAGTTATACATAACGTAAATGTTAATAAAAGTAGCTAAATATGTGTCTACTCCGATTTTTTTTATATTTTAGGAAAAAAGTCCCGACATCAAGTAAGTCAAGATAATATTAACCAAGAATATCTTTATAAACAGTCATATTTTACCTGTAAGTACAATAATATTTAATACGTGGTTTCCAAAGAATTAACCACCCTTCCAGTGGTCTCCCAACCCACACATCTCCCCTGGCCTACCTCCCTTACCGCCACGCCATGCCACCCAGCAATAACTCAACATTCACACAGTGACCACCGTCTCCCGCGGGCCGTGAATCCTCTCCTTTTTGTCCGAAACTTTGGCATTTCCTCCCTTTGTCCTCGCACCACTGACAACTGCCCGGGCCAAATCAAAACTTTTCAATATTCAACACTTCTTTTCACTCTTTCTACTTTTTTCCTGCTGAGTGTAGATATGTTATACAGTCATGGTTGATACAGAAACGAAAATTATCAAGATTTATAGAATCTTCTTTTTCGTTCTTCAACGCTTCTCATAAAAGCAAAAGCATAGAGACCAATTTCCTCCATTTAGAACAATTCAGTAGGTATCTTTTTCTCACGATTATCTGATGTAATTGTCATAGGGAATATTGAGAAAGAGTAACTCCTATCTCAAATCGACCTAGAACCCGTTATTCGCTTTGTAAACCTTCATCTATGGATATTTTTCTGTCCAATAAACTATACATTAATAATCATTTCTATTTTTTAGGATCTTGTTTGCTCAAAAATCGTGGAATCCAACAAAATCAGCTTTGTACATAGGTAGGTACATACCTAATTAGTTTCTATCCACTTATTTTTGCTCCTGAAAGAAAGCCTTCAAATTTTTATGGTACTTATGTACGGTGGTATGTATTTTTATGGTATGGTACGTATTAATAATCATTTCTATTTTTTAGGATCTTGTTTGCTCAAAAATCGTGGAATCCAACAAAATCAGCTTTGTACATAGGAAGGTACATACCTAATTAGTTTCTATCCACTTATTTTTGCTCCTGAAAGAAAGCCTTCAAATTTTTATGGTACGTTATGGTAATAATAAATAAAATAAAACAAAAAACTGATAGGACAAACTTGATTTTTTCTATAAATTATTGTACATGTTAATCGCCGTTGAAAAATATATAACTCTAAGCTTGTGATAATGTTGTTGTGCCAACCCTGTTTCTCTTTTTCTTCGTGTCCTAACAGACGACACGTTTCGCCCAAGTAAGTTTACAACAGAAAAGAAGAAGAAAAGTATCTGAAAAAAAATGTGTATAATAGTAGGTACATAATACATTCATGACATCATTGCTGTATATGAGAGAAGGGAACAAGTTTTAGGTTGTGTTGTGGTTATTAAATTTCCACACGTAGTAGCCCTGAATTTTTGAAAAAGTATTTTGTTTATTACATTTTTTTTTATATAAAATAATATCCCCTACCTTCAAGAGAACGATTTTGTTTTGTTTTTGTATGTAATATCGGAGGTTATTTTTGAAAATTTATTTGTAAATCAATACTATCAATTTTTTTTATTCTTTTTTTAAGCAATGAAATATGGGAAGGTTCATTTAATAATTATAATGACATAACGAACCTTGGTAGCGTAGTAACTAAATGTTTGCCTGTTGTAAAAAAAATATATTGAAGGTGTACACACTGCACAAGACGTTGGCAATCAATTGTCAATATGGCTGTTAGAAAACGCAGAGTTTATGAAAGCAGTGTAATAAGAATACATGTATGTTACCACTATTAGGTCAGAGATTCTTTTATTATATTTAAAAAAAATACATCATTTTGGTAGTTAGCCTTTGTGTGAATCACTTCAGATTTTATTATGAAAAATGTGCTTATTGCAGACATATATTATGTTAAAATATTAATTTATTATTTATTTATTCATTCTTTATTCTCCATTGATTGCAAACAATTTTATAAATAAATACATTCATATGAATAAATCAATATACAGAGAATCGAGTTTATCGCCATGGTGCGATTTATTCCAGCTAACCCAAATATTATCTTTACTACAATAAATAAATACTTACATATGATTGTGTAAATTGATATATTTCATCTACTTATCCCATCATGGCATCTCATACAAAATAGCAAACAAAGAGGATCAATCTTTACTTCTTATACAATTTTCTAATTTCGTCATTAGCAACAGGTAATCAGATCGAGTTCGAGAACACATGGGTTAGCTTAAAACTCTTATTATTTCCTTGGTCCTTTTTTGTAGACTTCTGTAATTTTACAGTTAGTTATTCTCTATGGAATTAGCATTGTATATAGTGGATATTCCTATTCTATGCATATTTAGCATCTATCACCATTCAAATTTCAAAGTATGAGATATGTGCAAAATTCATTTCATGTTTTTTGTAGACTTCTGTAATTTTACAGTTAGTTATTCTCTTTGGAATTAGCATTGTATATAGTGGATATTCATACTCTATGCATATTTAGCATCTATCATAATTCAAATTTCAAAGTATGAGACATGTGCAAAATTCATTTCATGTTTTTTGTAGACTTCTGTAATTTTACAGTTAGTCATTCTCTTTGGAATTAGCATTGTATATAGTGGATATTCATACTCTATGCATATTAGCATCATTCTATCATCATTCAAATTTCAAAGTATGAGACATGTGCAAAATTCATTTCATGTTTAATTTCTTGGAAAACGTACGGAATGTTAGACATAGACTATTTAGCAGCTAAACGTGCGTTTCTAAGTACGAGACCACCGGCATTTCTTAGCATTATTACGTAATAATTATGAGCTGTGTAGGTAGAGGTATTTATTGGTCTTCATACTTTCATAGACTCTCTTTGAAATGTATTTACATATAATTTACATAATTTGTTACCAATGCCAATCGTGTATGTCTGTAGTCTTTATCTTAAATTTATCATGATTTATAGAATATTCTTTTTCGTTCTTTAACGCTTCTCATAGATAGAAAAGGCATAGAGACCATTTCTCTCAATTTAGACTAATTCTATTTTTTTTTTGTCACGATGATCTGATGTTATTGTCATAATGAGTATTGTGAAAGAAATTGTAAGCTAAAATCTATCTAAACCTACCTACATACTATTAGTAGCCGGCCTGTGTGACGCGGAGGCATGGCTGTCATCTTTGAGTAGTGAGGTCCTGCGGGTTCAATGCCCAGCTAGGGCAAAACAAACAATTACCTTTTCCGGATCTTTTGAAGAATCGATTGTTTCTGGTCTGGGTGTTTCATAATCATATATGTATATAGTGCGTTTTAAACCTATATGTGAATCATCACGTTAGTACCCAGAATAAAAGATTCATATCTTAGTTTGGGACAAAGTCGATATAACATTATGTGCGAATTGTCTGTACATGTCATACTTAGGTATTATAAAAAAATATAATTAATTACTATCCTGACAATAAATTATACAAATTTGGTTTCTATTTACTCGTATATGTATTTATACACATCTCCACAGATGGGTTAACCACGTGTAATAAATATTATAGCCATCCTCTCCGTGAAAATTCGCATCAATAAGACCTCTACTTGACAATAAAAGAAAACATTCAGAATAGATGGTATACCTACCCAATTCCTGAAATGAAGTTATCAGATGTTTCACTAACTATGATAACGAAAAAAAAAATTGCCGTGAACTCCACGGAGTTTCCGGTAAAGGATAGACCTTTATAAAATAGTAATAGATTGGTTCCTTTGACTTGATTAATATATTCTTGAATTATCATTAGATATTTAAGTAATTATTAGATACTGAAGTTGGACGTAGGTATTCAGATAAGCTTCTAATTCAATATAGTATACAAATGATATTTTACAGTGTTTTTATTAAGATATTTTTAAAACCAAAAAAAATGTATTTAGACATTGGTATACTACATCCGGTCAGCATTAGATCACATTTACACCTTTGGATGGCGATGAATAGGTACTTCAAATAAACACTAGTATCAAATTATTACAAACGATTTCAAAGAGACACAGTTATTATACGATACACGTTGAAAATTGGCAACAAAATTCGTGATTTGGTCGAATACAAGAGCTATTAAAATATCTAGTCATAATATATACGAGCTGTGCTAACGCGGTTAAATTGGATTAATAGTTGACAGTTCACCAACTAATAGAGGTGAAGCTTCGCTAAGTGATTTATATCTTGCTAAATATATCTACATAATATTATTATTATGTTCATAGCTCAACAACTGTTTCTTGGCCAAAATCATGCGGCGCCACTATGAAAATAACGCTGTCATATTGTGAATCTTAAATTATATTGTTTTGACGAAATTGAAATTGATGGCCTAGTAGGTAATCACATTGACACACTTACCAAATACACAACTAGTATTGTACTTAGCTATCTAAATTTAGTAGAAAAATGTTTTCTACCTTATCGTGATGCCCACGGCTGACGCAATTGTGACAACATGTTAATTTTTAGTTTGATCAATTATGTACCAACTTATTTACTTTTTGGTCTTCGTTCAAAGTAAATATAAATTTGCAGTATTTTTTTATGTATAGAAATACATAAATTATTTGGTAATTAATCACATTTCTTATAAAGTCCACATAAATATTGTTAGTTTGGTTATGTGGAATGAATGGAAGAGGGAAGAATGACAAAGAGGATATACCTGTCTGAAAGGAGGGGCGTGAGGAAGCGCGGGTGTCCTAGAACTACATACATGGCTTGATCATGTAGATCAAATTCTCAAGGACGGCCGTGTTTTGAGTAAGAGAAATCGACGTGCGTGCATGAAAAATTGTATGACTGTTGAAGAAGCGAAAGAAGTATGTAAGGACAGATCTATATGGTGTTCCGTTCTCTCAGCCTACCCCACTTGGGATACGGCGTGAGGGAATAGATAGATAGATAAATATTGTTTTTTATACTTGATTACAAAATGGTTTGGTCGTCTGAGAGACTGCAGTAGGTACAATGCGAGGGGCTTACAAGCAGCAGAGGACAGGACACAGTAGATGCAGAACTATGTTCATGGTGATTATGATCCACGGTAACAGTAGGTATATGTTTTATAAAACCTTGATAAAACTACGCGAGTTTTCAGCATTCATACCTATTTTTAGTTCGCAATTTACATATATACTAGGTACACTTATATTTATGCGTGTAAGGATAGATGAACATGGCGTTTTGTTTTCTCTGCCTACCCCATCAGACACGTCGCGAGGGTATAAATAGATAGATAAATCTATGTACATGTATTATATAACTACCTACTCAGCATATGATGACTTAACCTGGGAATATCAGGGCCTTTTTGAAGTGTGTAGATGTCTGTGGGATCTCCTGCGTTAGCCGGGCTCACTTAGGAGAGCTTGATGGTTGATTTTGCCTTGTGTGGCTGTTGTTGAACTATTTTTTTTTCGTCTTTGTGTTGTCCTGTCTCCCTTGGTGGAGAGTATTAGGTCTGGTTGGGATGTCCCTTGAGGAGGGAAGCGTCTCTGCAGCGGCCCTAGTAACGGCGACCCGCGGGTTCGCCGGCCTGAAAACCTAGAAAAATGTCTCTGAACACCTCAACTCAGCTTTTGCTCCAAAATATATGCAACTTTTGAAAATATTTTCCGTACTTTTATTTTTTATCATTTTTTTTTTTACTTTTGTAACTTAGGTTAAGAAAACTAGTTTATTTTGTATAGATATATGTATTATTATTATGTTTGCTTCTCTCGGCTAGAGAGACATCGAAGGAGTGTAGTCAAAAGATTCCACACACGGGGGTATTTTGGCCGGCCAGCCCTTCAGGCTGCCCACTATGGCACCTTCGGTGTGGACAAGATTTGTTAAGTGTAGAATTTCGGATAAATGGAAGTTCCCAGACTACTGCGATATCCGGGTGGACGGTGGGTCCTTCAGCATATTGTTTAGTAAGGCATGAAAGCATGCAGGTCCTCTTTCTTAAAAAAGATATAAGAAGGTATGTGTACATAATTATAATAATCTCAACACATGAAAAAAAATGTATGACCGTTTTTAAGTGTAGGTTTATATTCTAGCTTTAATAAACAAACTAAATGAAAACTTTTTTTTTCAGAAATCTACAACATTTGGCATACGTTATACTTTTACCTTGCAGAGACAGAGTTAGTTTTTCATCAAAAAGAATTATTATGTTTTGTTAAAGTAACTTCAGCGACAAAACTTTTGAATAACATTTTAACAAAATTCAAACTATGCTCCAAACTTTTACGGCAATGCACCTCTGTGCAAGTAGTAGGTAATATTGAAGACTTAGATATAAACAATGCAAGTCTGATAAATATGAAAATATTTATTTTAAACCTATTAAAAAATATGTTATTTTTAAGTGCCGTGAACGTGCCTTCGTCATATTTTTCTGTGCATAGGTACAAACTACCAACCATCCAATAACATTACAGTATTCTTATGCAAATACATTATTATGTTAATATATTTTACATTCTTTCGATATTTATTTATGCTATTTAACTTAACATTTTTTTTTATTATTCAATTAAGTTGCTCCACAAATAACTCGTTACGGGTGGATTGCCAAAAAAATTAAATCAGAAATTTACAATTAATATAACAGTACATAGACACTTTATATATCACTGTTAAACCTTTTAGGAGGTTATAGTTAGTTTAGATATCTACAGAAAAATATTACCTTGTAATAAACGAATTAAAATCGTCCAATACCTCAATCAAACAAGTAAGAAAAAAACTTTGAGTACCTACTTACTTTTATTGTTTTATAGCTAAAACAACACTAAGAGCATAGTATGTTTGAGCGCTTGAGGAAATTTAAATATTTGGCAAGGTACAAAGGTAGCTACCGCTAGCTAGCTAAAATAAAATAACACTACAACAAGTATAATTTGTAGATATTTGCACACGGAAGATTTTTCGTGCTCGCTTAAATAAGGTTGACAACTTCTGATATGATGAATGATTTATTGGAGCCACATATTGCGCTATTTGAATTTAAATGCTTAATAGCAGGGGTTCGAAACTGATAATTTGATGTCAAACCTGCTTAATTGATTTTGGATAGTAAATCGTTAAAAAATAACTAACTGTCCATCTAATTTTCTATCAGCTAAGCCAAAATTGTGCATCTGATCTAATTGCATTTTTTTAACAATTTAAAAATATGTATATCGAGACATTCAACGACAAATCTCATTTCTGAATTAAAAATGTTCCTACTCACCATTTACATACATACACACACAAACTTTTACAAAAGGAAGAATTAATAAATGTTCGTTAAAAAAAATCAAATATTACTGTATCTAGTTAGGTACTATTTGATTTTATAACAAGTCTTGATAGATAGAGAAGATCGGTAGGGAGATTATTTGAGGTAGCCACGATTTACCTATCTTCCAATTAAAGATACAAGACTCTACCATCGTACTACCGACCAGTACCTACTACTTCAACAAAATCTTTCTCTTTGATAACTGAACATGGGTGTTTAAATAAAGGTAAATTAAGTATAATATAATTGGTAGCCTAATATCTTTTGATATCAACATTGTATTAAATGATATCTACAAAATGATAAGTAATATAATGATTTATTACATATTCAAATTAAAATACCTCATAAATCATTCAACTGCGCGCAGTGTACAGAAGCGCAAAGGTAATTACTTCAGTCACTATAGTATAACGTATAAGTGTAGACAAATATAATATTATATATGTTGTATGTATGTAAATGTACATAGAAAACGTTTTGTAAGAACATCGCTATCTTGTATAAGTGGCATCAAGCTCTTGAATAACTATGCAATGTTAGAAATGCACTCGTAGCTGGAAATTTGGTGCGAGGTCATTTGTGAATGTAAAATTAATACACTCACCAAGTTTTATATAATATCTAAATATGAAATTCACAATACTTTGATATTGTTATCGTGTAAACGACATAATATGTTGAAATAGCCTCTTTTCACAGATATTTCAGGAGTCGTAGAACTCCAATCTATCCGTTTGAGTTATTGACAAAGAGATATTGTTTTGTTGACACTGTTAAATAATGATGATATCCATAAGGATAAATAAATTTATAATTTTTAAACTCTGTAATTCCATCAGTAGGTATTGGCATCTTCCACCCTACCACGCCAGTGGGCGGTGGACACGGCTGACGTAGCAAATCCCACATATAAATGGTATATTGAGAAAGAATGTATTCTATTCATCAGTACTGTATCGAAACCAGTGTACGTGGAGCGTGCTTTCGCAGTATCTGCACCTGTAGTCTGGAACAGGCTTCCACAAATGATCAGAGAAACGCCGGAGATATCTCGTTTCAAGAACCAACTGAAGACTTATCTATTCGAGAAGTCTCACGGAATAATCCAGGCACAACCTAAGAGCGCCCTTGAGGTGGATTTTTTTTCACAAAACGACGCTTTATAAATCATCCAAATAATAATAATAATCAAGAATATTGTTGACATACCTAAATATAAACGATATTGTTTTTTTTAAGTATGAGTCAATCAGAACAATGGCCAATCCTGTGTCTCAAATATAAGAACAAGTGAATTAATTGGCACAATATGTCAATGCAAATGTACAAGAATTAAGTACCTTGATTACTTGTAAAGAATTATTAACCTCCCACCCTTTTTAAGTTCTTCAAGTAGTGTCTTGTAAAAAACAAACGTTCATAAAACCTCATATATAAGACAATTTACATCTACAATTCAGTGGTGAGACATGAAATCTATCCTGAATATTTTATCTTTTAGCGGCACATAGAGAGCAATCTGCCCCATTGAGATGGATGGATGGATTATTTGGAAATGATTGGATAGCCTAGAAAATTAAGTAGGAGTAGAAGCGGTGGTACGGTGATTAAGAAATAAATTCATATGGATTTCTGTTGTTATTTTTTACTTTCTCTGATAACTTCGTGCAATTTTTTTTAATGAATACTACTTAATTACAAACTTAGTATTAAACCAGACAAACTGTAAATAATAATAAGAACACTTTATTGATCAGAAAAAAAAATCATGAGCAATTGGCGAGCTTATTGCCTGGAGGCAATATCTTCCAGCTAACCAAAATAAATAGTGCTGTCGAAACCGTCAAGTCATCATCAGACAAATAAAAGAAGTTAGAAATATCTTCCATCTCTCCCCAAATTCTTATTTGCCCCCTCCCGTAACGAATTATTCTAGTCTGTATACAATATTATTATAATTGTCATAATGATAAGCTAATCACTAAAATGAGTTTATTGTTTTCTAATATGCAAATTTATTGCAAGCCCAGTGAGTTTGAATGGAAAGAAAATTTGTAAAAGAACAGCCGCGTTGCTACCTTCTCAAGGGGAGCTGTCTTATTGTACATACATTGTAGCTAGGTACATTGAATGCGGGCGGTCGAAATTTAGGGGTTGTTTCAAAAATTTAAAATGAGAAAAAAAATATTATTAATAATCAAAATATGATTGTGTATTATTCTGTACATCTTGATTGTGTGTAGTTCTCAAAAATTAAGTCAAATTGTAGCCTAAACCATAACATGAGTTACATATTTTTGTCAAACGTTTTAGGTCAAATGATTTTGAAATCTTTTTTATACTCGTAGGTACTTACATTTTTGGCCTGGTGAGATCGCCTTAACCAAAAGCTGTTATGTGGTGTTCTCACTTTGGCGAATATCGCCAGGGTACCAAAATATCGCCAGCCATTTGAACCGTGTGAACAAAATGACAGCTAGTCTGAAACGATAAAAACCAGTAGAAACGATATCGTCTCGAGTTGACCACCTTCCAACGTTTTCTCTGGTTGAACGATTCGCGCATGCGTAGATGTGCGCGGAGTCCGTATATATGCAAAAAACTTTATAACCTATAAATTTTATAATGTTTCCCGCTTCATGACAGCTGTTATCTTTGTTGTTGGTTTGTGGTGTTTGTTTCCGTAATATTAAAAGGCGCCTTATTACCTCTACTATAACATTTTCGACTAAAAATAAACACTTCGCGATCTCCATCTCGACGTCCGCCATTTTGAAAACAATATCAAAATCAAAGCGCATCTGACAGATCGTTTCTATATCGGTGGACTGTGTGAACAGGTGTGACGATCAATGGGTGTCCGGCGAATTTTGTTTTTTCGCCTGGCGTAATATTTTAAAATTCGCCTGGCGATACTCGCCAAATGTGAACACCCCATTATGGTCTCAGCGCAGGGTGACATTTTTAAGATAATAATAATATTTATTAAAAAAAAAAAACATTATTGACACTAGGTATCTAGGTATTTATATTTTAATAAGAAAATACAGTACTTAACTCTTTTCTACGGTTACTTTTATTGTGTGCAGAAGAAAATCATATGGAATATAGTCAAAATTAACGTGATATATAGCTTTTCACATAATTTGTAAGGTGGTAATAAAATCTTGCATGAAATTATAATGAATTTCAGCATATTATAGCATTTGAAATAATATTTTAACATAGGTATTTGTATCACATTGTTTTATAACTTGGTAATTATGTATGCCTCTTATTGTGCAATAAAGTTTATTTTTATTTTTATTATTATATCGATATTTTTTCAACATTCCCTATATCACCTGGGGGGCTAAAAAGGCCACTTTATATGAATCATAACAGGAATTTTAAAACGATTTAACGGTAACAATTCACCAAATATGAATTGTAGAGGAATTGCTCAATGTGGCCATTTAAAGCCCCCATATTCCACTTGAATCATTGCCAGAATTGGTTTAATTAGATAAATAATTGTAAATTCTATTTGTTCATAGTGACAATACCTTGTATTATTAGGTACACAGTAGCTCCCTTGTTTTTAATTCTATCGGTGTTTTGTTGTTCCTAATTAATATGCAAGTGCTGTACTTCTTGAGGTTTTTTGTTGTGTTGTAATTAATTATTATTATCAGCAATGTACCTACTTTATTTGAAATTAAAATAAAAAAGAAAGTTTTGAAGGTACGCCATGCGGTAAGAACATCAATTTATTCTTATTTATCAGTATTCTAAATAAGAAATAATATTTATTTCTTTTTTTTGTGAATTATAAATACGATTGTCAAAAAATTACAAAGGAATTGATCTGATATTTCGATTGCTTCTCATTTAAATACCAAGCGAACAATATAGGTACCTACTTACTAAACTTTACCATCTCGACATAATCTCCCACAAGGGCGATAGTCTACTAATAGTATGTAATACATATTCAAGTCGTCCTCTACGTACCAATAAAATATAAGACACTCAGGATGAGTGGCATACCTCATCGCTGAACTGAAAATATTATACGACGTTTATTAACGAATAAGATTGATTTTAGACAAACTTACAGTAGAAGTTTATTCATTGCCGAAGATTTCACGTAGCAATTAATCGCGCCTTAGAAGAAATTACATTTTTCATATTTTTTTAGATATCGACGGGTACCTACATAAAAACTTATGAGACTAAGATCAAGCACAAGAAAATCTGCAAAATTAAATAGGTATACAGTTGTACACCCCTATGTTAAAAAAAGCGTCATTTTTTTTTTTAAATTTAGATCTGCTCACAATACTTAACATATAAAAAATATTTAGTCTGCAAAGGAGAAACAAAAGGATTTAAAAAAAAAACTGAAAACGGAAGAAGGAGAGGTGTTCATAATTCAACTCTTTGTGTGTCGCGGGTGTCAGGATGTTGGCAGCTGTAGAAAGTGTAGAAGACAAAGAAGCAGGAAACTGTAGGACAATGAAAGAGGTGGGATCCCTGTACTCTACGGGATGGAGAAATGAAGGAATTGTCACACTTAGCATCAGTGTGAGGTTGCAAAATAATAAAATTAGGAAGATATTATTCACAGTTTTGAATAATACCTACTTAAGTACTTAATCGATGATTATTTTTTCAGAGACAAAAATTAAAAGGAAGGAATTAAATTACTAATCGTACAAAACACTTAACATCTCAGATTTACCAATAAGGTTTGATGCCACTCATATACTCTTATTAAATTCATGCGGTTAATTTACTGATTATCTACTGGTTAATAAAGGGGCAACTTGAGACTGAATTATTAAGAATACATATTTATTTTTTGTGAAGTTTTTGTGATTTTTTTTCTATATATTTAGATATACCATCCCTATATATCTTTAAGTGGTTCTCTCCGTGCCGATTAAAAAATAAAACATTCGGTGGTAAATCAACCTCATCGCTGAATTGAAAATGATAATTGACTTCACAGGCCACTTGGAAACGAAGACAAGAGTTGGAGATATTATATTCTTTGCTGGAAACTGGAAGGTGGTCGGTATTCTGACACTAGAGTCTTGGACTTTCAATTAGGAGACCTGGATTCGATTCCACCTGCTGCCGACTTAATCTACCTTCTTGATACACGTATATTGCTTACTCTGAGGTTGTCTGGAGTGTATTTGGGTTTATTCCAAATCCAAATTCGTAGATTCATTTTTTATTAAAAAAGATAAACTTCTCGAAGCTACCTAAAAGGTATAAATTCAGAATATTATATCTCATTGTAGGTAGGAAATAATAAATTATTTATATAACAAGTATCCCGTGGGTGTTTTATACGAAGTAGATGAGTGAAAGTTTACAAGGACGAAATGATTTTTCAAAATTTCATTTCTCTTTGTTACTACTTCTTTTAGTTTTCTCTGGATCATGGCCAAAATGTCTTACTTTTATACCTAAAACTCATGTAAATATTGTAGTTCATTTATATGTTTGGAAAATATCCTTTGAAATATATAAACATATAGATTGATACCTTAAGGCTTTGAAGAAATACTCACCCGGATATCTTAGGAGTCTAAGATACATATTTATTTACATACTTTTTTTCATTTCGAATGTTTTAGTGCATTTCTTTTTTTATATTTATAGACTGTTTGTATTATTAATTTGTCATACATGTATTATACCTATTGTTAAAGGCAAATTGCCTATTATTGATCAAATAAATAAATAAATATTCAAACCAAAATTGTTGCCATTGGACAACTTCTAAATATTCGAATATTATCAGAAAACGAAGGCCCATATTTATACGCATTTTCAGGTCCTCCTTTTTCTCATGTAGGCGGTTCGAAGGATAGACCAACGAAAGCTGGCCCGTGGCAATTGAACTACTTTCCTTAAATTTCATACAAAAATATCACTTTTTTTTTTTAAAGATATATCTGGGTTTTGTTACAAACCCAAATACAACCTTATACACCTTTCACAGTACGCTACTAAAAGCGTGTGTTGTGAAAGGGGAGTTTGCCGGCACCTGTAGGGTTACTCTTGACAAAATCTTAACACGATCTTAATCTAGTCTTGATCTTGATCATACGACGCACGAAGTGACTATTGGTCAAAAATACGCGCATACCGATCACGCGGTAGCGGTAACGCGATGTTTTTGACAATACAGTAGTCCCTTCGTGCGTCGTATGATCAAGATCAAGACTAGATTAAGATCGTATTTAGTTTTTGTCAAGAGTAGCCCTGCTTGACTTATTGGTCTTTCATTCAGTTCGAAAGTCATCTAGAAGCATATAAAATAAACGCCAGGTGTTTAAGAAATATCACATAGGTATATCACATATCACAATACATTAAAAATCACCAATTCAACGATGAAGTATGCCATCCATATTGAATGACTTAGTTTTTGTGACACGGAAGAATGACCTGTGAGTTTATTAAGCGTGGTTTATCCATTGGCAACTGCGCTTGAAGGGAAAAGGCGGTATAAAATTCTAGTATTAAATATTATTTAAAGTGCTGGTTCTAAATTTAAAGATTATTGTAAAAGAAAATTGTATTCGTACCTACTGTAGCTGACGTTATTATAATATACTGCCTACTCTTAAGGAGATGATCTCTAGTAAGTTGAGGAAAATTCAAAATACTACTTGTTAAAGAGTGAATTGTACCTAAATCTTAAAATAGGTATTGTGTTAATTTAGTATTCTGGTTGGTATTGATTAAACTTGAATACCCAGCATTGCTCGATTTTCAATTGATTAAGTAGCTATTTCATCATTAGTTATGAAACAAGAACCAGACTAAATTAGTCACCATAACCAATATTTTCAAAAACTTACAGCGCAATCTGGCTTTTTGATTAAAAAAATTTACACAATAAGATAATATCTATTAGGTACTTATATATTATTTTCTAAGGAAATTTGTAATTTTATTGATTTTTTTGTGAAAAGCTCTAGATCTATTCTTAGTTAATTGAGCTAAATTAAGATTAACTTACTATCAATAATTTTAATACGAAAAAATAAAACAGGTGTTTTATTCTACTAAAGAGTCAGTTATCTTTAGTAGAATAAAACACCTGTTTTATTTTTTCGATATGGAATTCTACTACCTTAACACCGACACAGTGAATAAATTTTAATACGCTTAAATTAAACAAGAAAATAATTACTATGTATGTTCACATAGCCTTTTTTCTGTGTCGTATCAGGTCCTATTATATGTGAGAATTTGTCGCTTCTAAGTCCTGAGGGGCTAAAAAGGCCACTTTATATGAATCATAATAGGATTTGTAAAAGGATATTACGGTAACATTTTACCAAATGTGAATTGTAGAGAAATTGCTCAATGTGGCCATTTTAGGCCCCCCAGTGCACTCATCATCAGTTACCTGTAAATAGTGAATACATTTTAATATGGTTTTAATCAAATCGTAATGGTAGTAAACAGACAGAGAAATCATTATAGATAAATTCTTTGTACTGATTTGGATTCTTGGAGAACTAAGTTTCTTTCGCAAATTAATATAAAGAATGATGTTCAGAACTACTAAAACAAGGTCTAAAGAAAGTTTTCTCTGCGGAGTTTCATTGTTACGGAGCTTTTTATGGTCCTGATTACAGTTAATTAGAAAGTATATTCTTATTTGTAGACACCTAATTTAAGAATATATTTTTTTGAAAAAACAAAATTGAAATTCTACTACGTATGCACCGATACAATTAATGTTGAATTGATATTTAGTGTATTAAACTATGTGTATTGTCCGTACGAGTATTTATTATGAAAATATAGATACCTACTATCTAGTAGATGTGTGTATTATGTACTGTACAGATATTAAATATAAGGTTGAAGAAGGTTTAATAAAGAACAAAAATGAGGATTCACTGACTGCTCAAACAATAGGAGGCGAGGATTTGGATTTCATATCAGACTTGTAAATAAACAGTAACCTAATACTGCGACCATGTGCTGTAAAAATATCCTGATTTTATAAAAAATAGTTTTTATTTATTTATCAAACAATAAATAGCTTTTATTTTTCGCTTTTTACAATTCTATGTGTAACATGTTTAACATTTTTCATATCAAGTTATAATTACTCTTTAATTTACTCACGTAACAAAAAACCAAATAGATGTATCATTTCAAATCTTAACACTACCATAAAACCTTAAATCTAGAAAATTCAAAAGGAAAAATTCTCAATTTGCTACTGTAAACATAAACAACTGTTCTTTGTATGCTTAATTGCTCTTTGAAACACTTTCTTGAGTTTTATTATGAGGCGTAACACCTGTCCTATATGTATGTATATTACATATATTTGTTTTTTATTGTTACAGGTAATCTCCAACTTTCCAACTTCTTCAATGCATTAAATACAATCGTTATAAGAAGGTACGTACACAAGATTTTTTTTATTTAATTTTTTTTACCGTCTTAAGTATGGTGGCAGCAGTAGGTGACCCTTTGAGTAGTTTACCTCTTCTTGTATCTGAGCCATACATTAGTAGAGCGTCCGAAACGTAATATGATTGAGTTTAATATTATATAATTTACTACTACTTACCTACTTATTGATATTATGTAGATTCTTTTATGAACAACAAAAATATTAAAATACTACCTTTTGGTCACCCCGACATCACAGTGTGACGTCCGTATTGTGACACGAAACCGTGTTTCTCATTAAATACGGATTAAAAAGGTGCTAATGCCCAGAGTGATGTGAGGAATACGGATAAAAGTAAATATTACTATGAATATTCTGCACATATGTATAATTTTACATTACACACTACCATAATACAAAATGAGAAAAGGTAAGCCTAGAATAAAAACTAGGATAAAAAGGTATAAAGACCAACTTTTCAACAATGCCGGTAGACAAACATGTAAGCACTTCCGTAATAATAATAATGTAGGTATATATTTATGTATCTGTACCATCATAGCATCTCTCTTTATTGAGAAAGTCAGCAAAATAACTATATTTACAAAATATACAGGTTGACCTTTTCGTGCAATGATAAAATTAGACTTACAGAATGTAGGTACATAGAAATGTAATAAAAATAATGTGAATCTTTTATTTATTATCACATCACCATTATAGTAGGTAATCATAGAAAATTTAGCAATCTAACATCAATACCTATACTCATTAGTATACCCTTACCGATTACCTCATATTAATTTAAGATATTGTATTAGTCCTTGGTAGATACTTACTTATATGTTTACCATACTGTACTGGTCAATGGATAGATTATAAATCATACTTTAAGGCTTTAAGGAGAGTTCCTTATACATAGATACCTTCTTCGGTAAACGAAGACAAACATTGTCTTAAGATAGAGTACAACTATTCTAAGTTATTATATGTAGAACTGAGATTATTATTATTGGCTATTTTCAGAGCATAGATTTTGCTTGCTTTTTGGTGTTTACTTATCTTTGTTATCGAAAGCAATAAATAATAGCACCTCATAGATACGGTGCTGTTTCAGGATTTTCAGAGGGTAGAAGGCTGAGATTATGATTTAGGTAATCCAATACTTATGATACACTTACGGAGGTATCTAAATGTAACATAAAATACATATGACCAGTGCGTATATAGAAAACAGAATCGATCAAATTGAGAATTTTAGCTTGAAAATATTTTTGCAATATTGTTACCATCACGGTATATCCTAAGTGAGTAAACTGTTTATTAAAATACGAGACATTCTTTTTTCCCTACTAATATAAAAACAATATGTACCTATACAATCGAGGTGGGTGGCGTACTTCATTGCCGAATACGATTTAAAAGATCCTATGTGTTGTTTCACTAATAATTCCTAATTGGTTTCTCAAGAGTGGAAGTTGATTCTTTGCCAGGGACTCCACGGAAATAGAAACTACCATTTGGCGTTCCGTTAGAAGATATTATTGACACTTGTCCTGTGATGTGTTTTTGTATATTTAAAAAAATTTTAGTCACTGTACAACAACGAGTACATAATATTTTAAAATAAACTCAAATACATCCCAGACACCTTCACAGTAAGCAGTATGCTTGTATCTTGAAGGTGAAGTATGTCGACAGCGGTTGAAATCGAATACGGGTCTAGATTCGAAAGTTCGAGACAACGATCAGGCTACTAACAGCCTTGATGAACAATAATGCACGATTGCGCAGTATCGAATTATTTTGAAATTTTTAACTAGGTATATTGTAATGGTATTCTTTATCTAGGACATTAAATATCATGTTTTTCTCAGATACCTATATGTAATAATATTCGTTCACTTAGTACCTAAGTACAAAGTCTACCTAGAATGTTACTTTGGGATTATAGGAGGCTTATAGAAAACCAAGAAGTGTTCCAGAATGACCAGATGCTGAAAGGGATCTTAGTAAGTTGGCTTGTAAGTAATATCCGATGACCACCGTTATATTATTATCTAGAATTTCCTAGATTTATCGACATAGAAGTTACTTCTCATGTAGACAAAATATGTCATAAGGATTAATTTCCGATTTTTAGATTGAATTTATGTCCATGATAATTTAACTAGTTTTCTTTACCTTGTTGGTATCTCTACCTACTATATTTTAATGTGTAAAATATGTTATTTTAGACTTTTTCAGTTGACGACAGTCAAATTTGACAACATATTGTATAACTACCTATAGGTATTTATTCATTTGAAAAATAATTCCAATATTATGTAGGTAGGTAAAAAATTAACGTAAACGAGACTCGTTAGTATAAGAACTTCTCGATAATTCGATTTGTAATTGTTTATCGATAAAAAATATTATCTCGACCTCACTGGACTATTGCACCACCTGGTATCACTACGGGCTTGCCGTTCTGACCTCAACCCTCGGAACGGCATCTGACCAAACACGAACCCCTTTTCGAGAAATTGAAATCTTATCTACAAATAAACCCTTTATGGCCTTTATTGTTTACGTGATCAACTTGACCACGGTGGTGGCACAATCCCTCCCCAAAACAATAATCTTCGTGTTGCGAAGTACCTACCTTCACACTTTGCAAAACAAACAAATGTTAGATATACACACAGTAGAAAGAAGCAGGAGATTAAGGAGTAAAGTTGTAAAAAAATAATTTATAAATAAAAAAATCTTAAATATGCCAATAAAAAAGTATGCCACCTATCCTGTAAATCTCATTTTTTATTAGAATGAAAAGGACAACTTACATGTTTATTACATGCAGTTGATCTACTAGCTACCCCACTCTAAAGATAAGCCATGATGGTACCTACGGATAAATACATAAATATATTGCATTGAACCAGAAAGGTGAAATATTGAGATTTTTTTTTATTAACATTGGGTGTACTGAGACATTTTTATTGGAGAAAATATGGTTTGGTTTGGTTTGGTTTCATTAAAAAAACTAGTTTGCAACATTTATCTCTTGTTTTTAAATTACAATGACATAAATTTTTATCCATCTTGAGGAGAAGAACGTGTCTGATGAAGATTATTTTTATATCAGGAAATCGCTATTATAGGTAATTACTAATTATTAACTACAAAAATATTTAATTAAAAAATCTTTCCACAAAACAAAGTTTTTTTGGTAAAATATTTGGTGGTAAATTTTGTCCTAATGTTCCCACAATGAAAAAATAATGAGGGGTACTTTGGTATTGTAATAAAACATACCTATTATTATTTTTATTATTAAGTACAATATTGTCGCAACCACTTAATAAAATATTTTTCTTATTCTTCTTCTTTCTCTCCTTCCATTATAATTCTATGAATATATTAAACTTTCCATTACACTTTAGTAAGTATTCCTTTATATTCATAATTCGCGTTGAAACATTTTATTCCGTTCGTAAATATGTGTGTTAATAATATTATTATATTCTCACTATACGAATTCACACTATATGAGTAGTTACATGACAAAAAACATAATTTTACATAGATATTAAACTTCACCTTTTGAAAAAATAGCATATTTTTGGAACATGGAAGGGAAATGTCAAAAACTATATTTTATATAACATAACATACATAGACAATTCACACAGATCGAGCTAGTCCGAAATAAAGACGAATCTTGTATTATGGGTACTAACGCGACGATACACACATAACATGGTTTCCAATAAATCGTACGAAATATTTATTGCTTCTAACTTACACGAATGGGGATGGATGGATTCAACAGTGTGCATATGTGTAATAAAATAACACAAAATATCAACCATCTGAAAAACGAGTGTCCCACATGCACATTCCAAGGAGTGAATTTCAAGAGCTACACTCTCTTATAGAGGACAACATCTTACGAAGACGAATATTTTGGAGATCTGAGTGGTATTCCTCAAGGTACCAATGAATGTTCTAATTTAAATTGGAGTAAATAATTGGGTAGATAATGTGCAAAACGATATATATATATAATAATATAAGAGTTCGTCGGTAGCCTGGAGGTAGAGTCTCGGCCTCATGAACAAGGGGTCCGAGGTTCGATCCCAGGTGCCGGCAAACTCCCCTTTCACGACACAAGCTTTTAGCTTACTGTGAAAGGTGTATAAGGTTGTATTTGGGTTTATAACAAAACCCAGATATATCTTTTTAAAAAAAAAAAAAAATAATAATAATAATCCCCGAGAAAAATCGAGTTTATAATCTGGTGATAATATTACAACTTCAACTTATTGTATCAAAGTAGGTACTAAATGTATAAGCATTACACGGCAACGAAGGCTCTTCGTGGGTTGGTTGATGGGAGAAATGACAGGAGAACAGAAAAAAAACATAGTAGCAACTGAAAATGCAGATGTGTGACTTGTGAAAAATCACTGTGACATTGTTTTATACGTTTGTTCTGATATTATAGTCAGCGATTCATGAAGATGATGAGGGTCATTGATGGCAATGAAACCGATAAGCTTTTTTTATTCTAATTTTAATTAATTACCAAATAAACATAAAAATTATCTTTCATTCCGAATTCAAACCGATAACACGCAACTTGACTTATCTGCGTCATTTCATAATATTCTAAT
Source organism: Athripsodes cinereus (assembly GCA_947579605.1). Taxonomy (NCBI): domain Eukaryota; kingdom Metazoa; phylum Arthropoda; class Insecta; order Trichoptera; family Leptoceridae; genus Athripsodes; species Athripsodes cinereus. The sequence continues at coordinate 18,743,244 of OX388315.1, forward strand.
CAATGTTCCGATATCTTTGTCATAAGAATCGTAAATTTTTAAAGAATTTCAAAGATATTAATTTTATGTGACTATAATTAGATATTACAGTAGGTAGATACAGTATATTGTTCGAGGACATCATCTGTTTGGAGAATGTAGATAAAATAGTAGATATTATGTAAATAAGTTTAAGATCATTCGATTTTATAATTATTGGCATGTTTATTTACTTTATACTAGTTACTTTTTACTATTTACTATTTACTATTTACTATTTACTATTTACTATTTACTATTTACTATTTACTATTTACTATTTACTATTTACTATTTACTATTTACTATTTACTATTTACTATTTACTATTTACTATTTACTATTTACTATTTACTATTTACTATTTACTATTTACTATTTACTATTTACTATTTACTATTTACTATTTACTATTTACTATTTACTATTTACTATTTACTATTTACTATTTACTATTTACTATTTACTATTTACTATTTACTATTTACTATTTACTATTTACTGCTTACTGTTAACTGTTTACTATCTACTATTTACTTCTTACACACTTACTACTTACTAGTTATTTACTATTTACTCTAAATTTAAAATAACTAAAAGTGACTATTCACCACAAAATTAAAACAATTAAAAAGTATTTGGTCTTCAGGCTGCCCGTTTTGTGGGGAATTCCTCGATGGAATGAGTGCATGATTGAAAGAATATTATAATTTTTTGTTTGTTCTAATGTTCATATTATGAAAAATATATCAGTGACTGAGACTACTGATCCACGATTATTCACAAGATATTCTTACACAAAAGGGGGCTATCTTTAAGAACATTTTCCACCTTAATTCTCGGCCATTTGTTGGATGTTCTGTGAGAAAAATAATATTTCCCTGTGATATTCTTATTATTAATGTTTCGCCGTGTGGAACTAATGTTTAATATTCTCATCTCCTGGCGCTGCTTATAATATTATAAAAGGTATTTCACTCAAGGTTCGGACTTTTAATATTGTCTCATAATTCAAATAATAATGTTTTTTTTATTACTACCCACTCGCCTACTCCTTTTTTAACGCTTTATTAGGATGGATGTACTTAGGTACTTACCTATAAGTTCATGAAAAAAATATTATTCTTTCGTATTTAAAAACCACCATAAAATCGACCTAGTCAGACCACCTTAAGTAAGCCTCAGACAGATCACCTTAAGGTAGACTCATCCAGACAAGTCAATTCATTGCTGCATTGCTGGATATAGCTCATTTAAAAACTCTTCATTAGCCAAGACCTCAAATAATAAGAATCCATCCTGCTTTTCATTTTTTAAGCTTGTCAGCTTTCAGTATACACTTATTCGTCAACCGATGTCATCAAACCCCAAGAAAAGAAAAAATCAATTCCACATTAAATTTACACATACATAAGTATCTACATCGACAACGACTAATTTACCATGAACATTTTGTCCTAATATTCATGCAAACCGTACTTCCTGTGCCAACAAAAAAATTATGAAATTTAGGATGGGTGGCAAACATCATCGCTGAATACAAGATATAAAATGTCTTTTTTTTTGTCGAACACCTGCTTTTTAAAGAACACTGTGTGAGTGGCTGATCAATTCTTTGCCGGGTGCTCCACAGAACATTATATGTATTATATAAGTAAAATGTTTAGATTAATTTTACATCTGATTTTAAACCGTGCGTTTACTAATTACTACAGATATCATAAAATAAAAATTAGCCAATTACTGTATTAGTTGTCTATTTATCTACCTCCTCTAGTTACGTCGCAGGTATATTAAGTAGGATAGGCCGGGAAGAAGTTTTATTAAAACATCAAAATTAAAATATATGTTTGGTATACCTATTGATTAAATTTATTATTAGGTCATGGCTAAAAATATTAGCCGCTAATGTGTTTTCAGGCTATTATTGTTTTATGTCACTATGCATTTACTTCAGCATTAAGTGTGTATTGTAGAAAAGTGGTGATGGTAAGTAAGAGAAATAAAAATATAACCTTCATGTTCCTAATTATAAAAGGAACTCAGACGTTTCCAGTTTTTAATGGCGCCAACTAGATTTCTAACGAAAATTCAATCAATTTCCATCAAATCTTTGAAAGAATTATCCCGCGGCACGGATTTTTGACGCAAGTTTTAAAACCGCGAATATTTACAGCAATTCCATATTTATTTTATCATTTATTTGTATTGTAAATTACTTTTTCATTTTTTTATTTCAAAATAATTTTTATTATTGTAAAGAAACATTGTGTCGCTCATAAGATTACAAAGAAATAGGTAGGTATATTTACTACTAAAAAATATTTTTCATATAATGCGCGTTTATTATAATAATTCGTTAGTATGTTTTAAAATTTTATTTTGTAGATATATTGTGCATGCTGTATTTCCAATGGGAGAATTTAAAAACTCCATACAAATTTCATCGTTACAAACGTTGTTCAGAAATACTTCCATACCAATATAGTGCAAAAATAAAAAAAAATAAAAAATAAATTGTGTTTTTGTTTCTATAACATATTCCACAACATGAAGATATATCTTTTCGCAGAGCCATAATAGATTTAACATCTCGTTTCAGATGGATTCCCAGAAAAAAAGTTCTTTTTACTATCTACAAAATCATAACTGCAAAAAAATAATAAAAACTTATTAAAAATCCGTGTCCTGTAGAAAATTTTCGACTCCTTCACTGGGTACTTTGACTTGTTTATTTTCTGATTATAAATTGCTTTTGCAAGAATATTGGCACATGTCAGCTAGCGTTATATCTCCTTCAATCTCTCACCTACCATACTCTACTTCTACTATTACTTCTACCAACACTACGAGCATTACATCTCAACAGAACAGATACTCGTGTACACTTCACTGATGTTTCTTCCATCTCTACCTACTTCTTATACTTATTCTACGCAGTGGCGGGCAAAGAGCAAGAAGATAAGCAAAGTAGTTACCTCTGTTATTTTACTTTCCGTACATTAAAATTATAATTTTTGTTTAATTATATCTCTAGTGCGAAGTCAGCCACAATCTGACACAAGTAACAGATTTGTTTTAGCGCTTAAAAAAATATTTACCTAAAATACATTCTTAATTTATTATATAAACTAAGAAAGCGTTTCGTCTTACTATAGATTCAACAAACATGAGTGAGATATCTTTCAATTTCTTAGGTCATTATCATTCTGTTTTTGAAGATTAATTATGATCTAAGAAGTCGAAAGACGTCTCTCTTTTACTTATTTAATCTACAGTAAAACGAAACGCTTGTTTCGCTTTATCCAATTGTGAAAATTAGTAATGAAAAATCTACTGAAAAAATTACAAAATTCTACATAAGGCATTATACTTATCTAGATAATAGATTTTACACATGATAATTAGCTACCTAATTACCTGATCTCAGGGATGTAGATTATTTCTTCAGGAATGCGATACATTTTTGCGTATGTGAAAGATACGCCACTGTCTCTACCTACATCTCAATCCACTCTTTATTCCTTATTTCATTCTTACACGAATTCACCCACTTTCTGATGAACCATAATATGTATTACATTGTACATAAAATAATACATACTATGTAGTTAGACCAATAACACAATACATACCTACTTAGGTATATTGCAGTGTTAAAAAATATACCTCACCCCGAATAGAAATGAAAACAATTGTTCATCATTATTATTCTTAAATAATACTATTATTTTTTCATTCCTCATTCATTACTTCGTGAAAAGTAGAAATCCAGCTACTGAAAAATGAGATTTTAAAAACAAATCGATTTTGCTCTAGTACCTACCTACACTATTTTCGCTTTCTTCACATTCTTGCAATTCTTCATCGATCACTTCGACGACGAACGATTAAGTGATCGTCGACGAACTCAATATCAATCGGAAACGTTAACTGTGTAAAGTACCTAATAGATAGTAATTTTTAGGATTTTTTTCTGTATAGGCGATGCACCCAAATTTAGATCATTTTCAACCATTGCAATCTAGGAACAATCATACAACAAAACAATGTGTTTTTGTATTTTTTTTTTAAATGTATTTTTTTTATACCTACCTATGTGTTATTACATTTTTTTTACGATTTTTACATTTTTTTTCTATTTTTACATTTTTTAAAATATTTTTATGTATTTTTTAGCATTTTTAGGAGTAAGTACACATTTATGTTTATTAGTTGGTGAGAAAGGGATCTTAATTGGTTTGTTATAATTAATTGTTTATATTTATTGTACTATCCATAGGTACAGAATAAATAAAAATAAAAAAATAAAATGAAAAGAAAAGTGTATGATATAGGTACTTACGTTACACAGTTTTTCGATTCATGACCGATACGTCTTAATATTTTTTTCTGAACAAAAATTAATATGTTTTGTTGATTTTTTCATTCTCCAAATCAAACAATCAACCATTATATGATTAGGTACTGAAATTTATAAAATTGGGACCATCAAATTAATTTGAATTTATAGGTGTCTGGAAATGCAATCTGCGTATCGCTGACAAGATTATATCATTTTATGTCATACGTAAGTAGATTACTTATTCAAATACCATTAGGTATGTCTGTAATTACGTCATTGTAGTAATATCTATTAGGTATGTTTATGATAGAAATGGTGTTTAAACTTTGTTGTCAGATTGGTATACATAATATGGTAGATAATATCATCTAAGTAACATATACCTAATAATATACGTATGAGAATTACACACCTACGTCAAGTTTCATTAAAAGAATCTGGTAAAGTCATTAGGAGAGGATGATAATTATAATATCTAACAATATGTTGAATATAAGACCAGTAACCTAATTTATTAGAGCAATGTATGACTGTACTAATAGGTAAATCTTTTTTGAAGTTTAATTTATCAACCGACGGCTCTTGGTGGAAGTTAATATTGATAATTTATTAATAAAACAAGATATATAATAATTACACTGTCGACTGTAAGACTGTAGGAATATTTAATATAAAACCGTCCACAGCTGCTCAAAATTATTATAATAAATGGTTGACGACACATGATAATAGCTTATCTCTTTATATTTTTATTTTATTGTTTTCTACTAACTAAACACCGACTGAGGGAATAAAATTTTAATATTTTTACGATATATTAAAAAAAAAACTCAAATTTTAAGTAGAAAATACTCTGCAGAGATAGACAATGATTCTGAAGTATGTCAGCATTCGCAATATTTTTCTTGATTGAAACACGTAAGGCACGAACTATCATTATTGCAAACTGTACCAATATTTTTTGCGCACGCATTATTTGTGTGTTTTTTTTACCACAATAATAATACCACTAGAAGTCATATACCTATCTACTTGATCATTATTACTTTCTGTGGTTAAGTTATACAACAAATGAAACCACTGTTAATAAATAAATCATAAGGACATTAATATTAGAACGCCGATCACCATCACGTGCTTGGACAAAGGTTCAATATTGTTCATTTGTGGGTTTACATAGGTTGTAATTTTATAAATACCAATGTTCCTCATTTGTACCAATTTTGCAAATCATTTAAGATCAGAGAAGAAGATGTATTTATTGCCTATTAAAAGATTTCAAGTACTATTTTCCATAGGTTCTCGAGTATCCTGTACAAGGTTTCATTTTTATGTATACTTACATATATTATTACGTATTGGTGCCATCATGGCATATTCCACAAGTGAATTAGCCAACGGACTGACTGCATGCAATAAACATGCAGATTGTCCTATCCGTGCCAGTTAAAAATATAACGCATTTAAGATGAGTGGCACACATTATCGCTGAATTGTAGATTTTAATTTACTGAATAAATTTTTACATAAAATTCATATAAATTAGTTACCGGGTTAGTTGGAAGACATCGCATTTTAGCGATAAACTCGCCCTCTGTACATTGAATTTATAATTGTTATTTTTATGACACTATTTCATTATGTAATATTGTAACCAATGTACAGTGAAGAATAAAATAAATAAATAAATAATAAATAATAATAGGTAATTGGATAATTTATATTTGGCTTCGTTAAACGATCCGCCACCATCTCAAGGGCGCCGTGACTTCTCCCAAACAACAGCGTCTTCAACTGCTTGGTTCTAAAATGTTGTGGACTGATTCTCAGGTCCAAAGTGTCAATAGATCAAATAAACAATAAGGTAATGTAAATATCTGTAGGTACATACAACCTATAATTATTTCGTTTAGTAGGTAGGTACTACCTACCAACAATGTGACAACAATGATAAGTTACATTTATCTATCCACTGTTACGTTAGGTAGATGAATGTATGATTGTTGTCACATGTGAGTTTCTCGGAATAACCGACGGTTACTACTTACTAATCAACCAGTAATGCTGTTTTGTTGTGATGATTACTAATAACAATTATTATTGTACAAACTACATACCTTCAATATAGTCTAAATATAACTTTATATAAGTCATACAATATATTGAGTGAGATATAGGCATGTTAAGTATTTATTATTCACTAATTATCTCGTTTTAATTATTATAATTTGTAACTAATTATTTATGTTACTAAATAAATGAAACACACATTTGCAACACTCCTCCCTTGATTTTCATCATTTTATCATTCATGAAAATAAAAATTCAAACTTGGATCAAAATGCAAACGTCACGAATAAGACATTGAACGTCTCAAATCAGCAATGCGGTACATCACTCGTCCTGAATGTTGTTATACTTATTAATACGGAGCTGACAACTTTCCACATTTTAGCAGTTAGTTTACTGACTGTCTTACTTGTGTGATATGCCATAATTATATCGATGGTATGTACCTGTAATATCTCAGTGGCGTTTCTTAACTTTTCATACTGGTTATGTTAACCCTCAAAAAGCCACTAAAAAAACAATCACTCTTTTAAATAGTAAGTGAAGGTATGATGAATATGAAAATAAAACTTTATGATAATAATAGAAATATATCTTTAATAATAATATAAAAAATAATTTTGAAAATAATAGTAAAATCTGTAAATTGCCTCTATAATATAATGGTCACCCATCTTTGAACTGACCGGACTCAATATTCCTTATCTTCTTCATTTTTTGATATATTAAAGTTGAATAGACTTAGATAAACCCTGGCTTTTGGGCTTGTATGGAAGACACGCCAATGCTATATTTATAGAGATATAGGATAATTAATTTCAGAGCATTTATTAATATTATTATACCTACTCCTAGATACAAAGGTATCCATATCCAGGCATAGCATGATAATTTTTTTTTATTTTTTATTTTAGTCTAAGTTCAATACTTATCGTTATTTGAAGACTGACTGTAGTTGATCTACCTTTGCACTATGCAATAGGTATAAATGTTATTATTTTGTTGGTACCTAGGTAGCAGTCGCGTGCCTGCCATACATGCAAAAAAGCACAGCATGCCCATAGAATCTATGAAGAAAATATTGAAATCATCAAAAACTAGTTTGAATTTGCCGCCAAACATTTCGTTGCAAAGAGAACGATTTACAAAAATATACGCAGCAAATATACAATTTTTGTAAGTTTTAGAGTTTTTATCAAAAGCGCGTACTATTTGTATTGAAGTGCGTGTAAAATCGATACGTTATATTGACTTTTTTTAATAAAATCCAATAATTTACCGTGATAGCTAAATTAATGGAATAGTAAGTTATTGCTTTATACGTAGCCTCTGTCTCACTAACACACACTTAAATTTTAGTGTGAATACGTAGTAGGCAATGACGCGCCATACATGTGTATTATTGGGTATGTTTGGTTGTATGTGTGCAATCTTAAGGACAAAATAAGCAAGCTTGCACGAAGAACGTTTGGGTGCATAATGTACCTATATGAGTATGTTTTTATTTGTATTGGTTGTGTGATGATTGTGTGAGTCGTGCGTAACGTACTAGGCAGTTAAAAATAATTTGAAGGTAGATACTATGTGCAACCGCTAATAGTTTTTAGATTTGAAACGTTCTTCATAAAGGATTGATTAATATTATGATGGATGCGCGAGACAAAATAAATTGTATAGAAATTACGACATTTAACTTTAAAGTTACTTACATACTAAAAAATAGTATTTATTTGTATCGCAGACTTCTTGTATTTTATTTATTTATATTAAGGACCCATGAAGTCTTTGGCAAACAATAGATCTCCCACTAAAGTTTTTAAGTGTCTTTTAATAGACATCGAATATAAACCATTTAATATCTTAAATTCAGCAAAGGGGTATGTCAACCATTCTGGATATCTTTTTTTTTTATTATTATAACGAATGTAAGACCAACATGAAAAGCCTAGTCCCGTCTCCGATATATATACCTATATTATATTATTCTCAAGGACGTCCACTCGTTTGCGAGTAAAATAGTATATTTGTACAAAGCATGCCCGATGTGAAAAGCCTAGTCCCGCCACTGCTAGGTAGGTACTTGGGTATTCTGTTGATTATGGACAGTCCTGATTATTTAGCAGCCGGCTGACTAATTACACACTAGATAACACTAATATCTACACAATTAGCTTCAGTCAACCATAATAATAATAATATGAATGTAATAAGTAATATTAGGTTGGTACCTATCTAATTATATTTACCTAGTCACAAATCATGTGGCGGTTATTCATCAAACTATAAATAAAATTATTTAGATAATATTGGTGAATAATATCAATTATTTCCATTATAGAAGGTGATTGTAGACTCCTTTTATTTGATTGGTTTTTATTCTCTCATTCATTTGTTTACATTAATATGTGTATGCTGTAGACACACTTAATTGGGAGATTGGCCTGGCCAAGTCAATGTACCTATAATGTTTTTATTTTATTTTTTGTGTCTATTTTGTCAACTTACTGTTTGTGTCTCTGATTAATAAATAAATAAATAAGTGCTAATTTAAAATTCTCTCTCAATGGACATGTTTTGAGAATGCCCAATGATAGTTGGCCAAAAAGAGCACTGTTCTTCCGTCCGCAGGGGTTCCGTAGGCCCGGGCGTCCCTCTTTCACAATACACCGTTCCTATGACAACGATATCAGAGCGCAAGGAATGTCGTGGGAAGAGGTGACGCAATTGGCACAGAGACGCTCTGAATGGAGGAGGCTGGTTTCTGCCCTGTGCTCCCGAGAGGAGCGTTGAGGGCGATGATGATGATGATGAATTTAAAATAGCTATAAAACTTTGTTAATCAAAAAAAATCATGAGCAATTGGAAAACTTATTGCCTGCTCCATTTATTATACTGTATAACTATCTAAATTTTTATCTAAATAAAATTTGATAACCTGATAGGTACTTTAATGAGATATTTTTAATGGCACAAAGAGAATGCTAACTGGTATGTTCATTACACTGGACTTTACCATTTGTTGGAGAAGTCGTGACGATCCAGATTTAAAAATATTTATTTATTTTATTCTTCACTGCACATTGGTTACAATAATACAATTGTTTTGTGTCTTTTTTGTAACAGATCTTTCCTTTGTTTACATGTTTTGTATGTATACAGAGGTTTAACATGTTAAAGGCTTTGGCCGTAAATATTTGTAAATAAATAAATAAATAAATAAATAAATCTAAACAAAGTATCATAAAAATATTAGTTATATAATTCAATGTACAGAGAGCGAGTTTATCGCTAAAATGCGATGTATTCCAACTAACCCGGATACAGATATCTACAAAAAAATAAATAAAAAATCTAATTTCACATAAAAACTTATCATCATCACAATAATTCATCCTTAAACACTCATTCAAGCAGCATAGGGCTGAAACAATCCTCCTTTATTGAGGACGAGTTTGCCCTAATTGAATCAACCCTTTCCACGACATTCCTACTGTAGTGGGGTAGGCTACACAAGTAGGGTAGCCAGCATACCAGCTGCATCTTATAAATATGCAAACCGTCCTCTCCGTGCCAACAATGCAAGATAGTTGGCAAACCTCTTCGATGAATTTAAAATGTAAAATGTCTTTAGTTTTTCGAACACGACATTCCGAGGGCTATGAAAAATTATACATAATGAACTATACTCATAATATACCTACACTAAGAAAAATACTCACAACAAATTTTCGCAAACAAATCATTGGTAAGTTTTTACAATCAATTTGTTAATATTATAGATTCGTACTAACGAATCGTTTGTACTATCTCTGGTCCTAAGCTGATAGTACGTACCAATGATTCGTTGTGAAATTTCGTTAGTATTTTTCTCAGTGTAGGTAGGTAGGTACCTACCTACAAACAGAATGAATGTTTTTATTACGTGCAGAACTATAGGCCTATTTCTAAGCTCTCTTTGTTCAGCAAGTTGATGGAGAGAATTGTGGTGGAACAGTTGACCCCAGCATTGAAAGGTTTTATTCTCCCAAATCAGCACGGATTTTTTAAGGGTAGATCGGCTGACTCAAACTTGGTTGAATTCACAGAATACGTTTACGGTTCGATGAGTGGTGGGGGACAGGTTGACGCCGTGTACACGGATTTCTCGAAAGCGTTTGACAAAATCAACCATGAAATTTTAATTCATAAGCTCGGGAGGTACGGAGTGCACGGCAACTTATTGCGATGGTTGTCATCTTACATCAGAGATAGACTTCAAGCGGTGTCAGTCGATGGTAATACTTCGTCATTTCGAAGATGCCCATCTGGAGTTCCACAGGGTTCACATTTGGGACCAGTATTGTTTATTTTATACATAAATGATATTCAACAGTGTTTCAGATCATCTTATTTCTTGATATATGCTGACGATATCAAAATATATAAAAAAATCAAATGTAACAGGGATTCCGAGCAGCTTCAGTCCGATTTACAGAATTTATCTCAGTATTGCTCAATGAATAGTCTATTTTTGAACGTTAGCAAGTGCTGTACTATATCTTTCACTCGTCGCAATACTCCTCAAATTTTTACTTATACTATAAATGGCATATCCTTGAATAAGTGTAATGAAGTTAGGGACCTAGGTGTAATTCTGGACAGCAAAATGACATATATGGCCCATATTGAGGGGATTGTTGGTAGAGCATTCAGGCAATTGGGATTTATTTTGAGAGTCTCCAAGCCATTTACGTCAGTGAGTACGCTAAAATTACTTTTTTATACATATGTCAGAAGCTGTTTAGAGTATGCCACGGTTGTTTGGAACCCTCAATACATAACATACACTGAGAGAATTGAGAGGGTCCAGAACAAATTTCTTAGGACTCTAAATTACAGATGTCGTGTTGCATTTGACAATTACCGACTTTCAGCCCAATATCACAAAATAATGACTTTAGAAAATAGACGTACTGTGGCTGACATGAATTTTTTATATAAAATTGTAAACAACATTGTTGATTCTTCTGACTTACTAAACAGACTTTACTTTAACTGCCCTACACGACGGACTAGAACCACATTAACATTTAAACAGCCTTCTTGCACGACTAACTATCTGCAGAGCTCATTCATATACCGAGCATGTAACAATTTCAACTCATTTTTTAACAATATAGATATATTCGATACATCCTTGGAACGTTTCAATGACACTATAAAAAGATCCCTGGTGACTTCGGGGTCTCTTGGGGTTTAATCATTTGATGCTTTCCTTTCTGCTCCAATTTCCTGTCCCATTCCTTTATTCCCTTCTTGATTGGAGATGATTTATTGCACGTGCTTGAAGCTTTCTTTTTTTTTTTTTTTCTTGAAATATCTGTTTTTTTTTCTCGTGTTTACTACAAAATGTTAATGTTGCATTATACTATACCAAATAATTTTACAAACTTTGCTGGTTTATTAATTGTAATTGATTTGTCTGTGTATTGTCATTTGTTTATAACTGTTTGTTTGTGAAATAAAGTAAAAAAAAAAAAAAAAAAAAATTAATGTTAGACAATTTGCCCACTAAACTGGTTTTTGTCTACCACATGGGTGGCCAACCTTTTCAGCAGCCGGGCCAAATTTCAGAATGAGATTTTTTTACCGGGCCGCACAACAATATACTCGATATATGGAACATTTGATAATTTTACTTAACCTAAAAATTTCTACCCCCCGCCGCCAAATTTTCAAAATGTACTTACAGGAATTTGAAATGTTTCAAAACTCCTCGGTTTTCTTTAAGAAGATTTTTTCAAAATACCTCTTTCAAAAATTCCAAAAAGTAACGGGCACGTACCGACTATTATTAAAAATGTGTGCATATGCTTTGCGGGCCGCACGTGGATACCCAACGGGCCGCATGCGGCCCGCGGGTTGGCCACCCTTGGTCTATCACGTATCTAGGCACCTACAATGACTAGATGTAGGTATGTAAGTAATAAGTATATGTGCTACTGTGTGTTCTAATGTATCGGATAGTTGGCATGCATGCAGAAGTAAAATCTTAGCTATAAACTTTGTAACATTTATGGCACTTTTAAAAAAAATATATGTCCGCATGTTGTGTACGGTGACCATACGTAGATACCTAAAATTACATTTTATATCGCCAAAATGCAATAAGATATTGGTGTACTGGTTATCGGAATGAATGTATTTGTTAAATAAATAAAATATTAGCTTACAAGACTGTCTATTTTACTCTCTTTTTAAGTGACCCCGTTGTCCGAACAAAGGTTCTCCTCTCCATGTTATATTTTGATTTCGGGATGCCTGCATACATGTATATATTTAACACCAACAAACCTATAATGCAAAGAAGAAGTTAGAAAGATGTCCCAACGCTTATGAACCTTATATCGTGACAGTGAGAATGGCGGAATTGATGAACGTTGTCCATGGACACCGAAAGTGATAACTTAAGCCAGCCTAGAGCCAATTCGTAAGCGTTGGGACACCTTTCTCGCTTCTTCCGATTAGATTTTACACAATGTTGCATTGTGTAAACATGGTTCTCCAATCGACATGTCTGATTGGTTTTGTCATCTGCATCTTGTGCCCAAGTCCGGTATAACTATAAAAAATTGTGAATATTCTAAGCATGAATTATTTTGTGCTTTTTCAGTAAATTATAGCTATGTGTCTTAACCAATAGTCACCCTACAATATTCATGAGAAAAAATGATATAAAAAATATAATGTTATGCATGAATCGTTACACTTCACTTGACCAATGATCTTACTTAACTACACCGTGGCTTATACACTACACATACACACACATAGCAGCTACGTCTCATCAAGTCATATAGCATAATATTATTATTATGTAGTATCAGCCATTCGGTGTTTAGTGCCTGCGTAATGTTGTGATTTTGCTTACAAATGTCTTTTGTACCATTAACCTAATAACATAAACAAATCAAGCATTTTACTACTACTGTACTAGGTAGATATCTAGCTACCTAATAATCATACCATACAATACTTTTTTTATATATTGTGAACGTATTGTGTATTATTCAAATGTGTTCTATTTTGTCATGTTGCGTCATTTTTTATGTTCTTTTTTTAAATTCAATTATATTATGCGAATACCAGATACCAGTACCGCAGTGATTTTACTAGATAGATTTCTAAGTAGGTACCTACTACTTTTTTAAACGTTAGTCTTTAATGTAGGCACCTATATGTGATCTCATCTGATTAAACAATCTTTTTAATCAAGAGATAGTGTTTTCTAACCATCATGCTGCCGAATCGATTTACTTAACCTCCATGATACAAGCATATTATTTCTTTCTGAAAGGGTGGTGGGAGGTGTCAGTATTTAAGTATACCTACTGCAAACTTTTTGTAAGAAATATTAAAATGTTCATAGTTTGTGGGTCATTTCAAGTTTTTGTTAAAATCCTATTTGTCTCATATAGACGGATAAATTGTGTATCAGGATTACCTCTCTTTCATTTAATTAATGCGATAAACCTAATAAATTAATATTAAAACCTAAGAAATTGTCTTTCCATAATTACGTAGGTAGACATCTAATTATGATTATGAAATTTATGAAATCGATATAAATTGGTAGTTAGATTTTACATTTAGAAATACTCAACTTTTGTATCTACAGCTATAGACATACATACTCTACAGCCAGATCATTCAATCTGCTACTTCTGTGTAGTGATAAATTAATGTTCCCCAAGATTACCTTCAATTGAAATTCGCCATGGAGAATGTATAGAATGACTATAAGTTACTAGTAATAATAATTATGTAGGTATTTCATAATATTATTGTAAAGAAGTTGGTGTTTGGAAGAAATATTCTTCTGTTCTTTGTATAGTTAGTAAGTATAGTAGGTACGTACGTCTGACGTGGTAATAAAACAAAAATCCTAGAATAAGCAATGAAGAAAAGGCGATAGGAGGCGGAAAACTGTGAAACAACGTTGGTTACCTTCTATAAAACGTCGAAACAAATTCTCAAAATTCATTTTTATTCATCCCGCCCCCTTCCATCTTCCGTTCAGAACAACATTTAATTTCAAATGAAAGTCTTTCTCACATAAAATTATACATCTACCATACAAAATTACAATTATTCACTTATGTTATTTTTCAAATTGATATATCTACATTGGTCCTAGCATAAATCATTCACCGATGCGGGATTTTCTTCATCTTTTCACTGCTGAACATAATACCTAAGCATTTTGTACATTTATCATTAATTGAATTACGAATACATACGAATGTGTTAAGCAATAGATAATGCTACTCTGGACATCTTTTTACCAGTCAATTAAGACGCAAAGAGAGTTAAGACATAACGTTGCACATGTTGCAAATTTTCTCACTACAACGTTTTAATAGTCTCGGCATTTTATATTGGATACAATCTTGATGTCGTTTCCACCTAAGCATAAGGCGTGTCTGCTCCTCTTTGTAAGAAGAACCGGAACGGAACCCCTTGTCTCTGACACAGAAACGGAAAAGAGAAACGTACGGAGATAGGAATACAGAGAAGGTTTCTCAAATTATATTACAAACTTCTGTTATACTATGTACCTACCCACAAGAATAAAATTTGAATCGATCACGAATTCAGGCTATGATTAGTTATATTTAGATATGGTAGTGCTTAGCTATTCAGAATAAAACTCATCAAGCTTCTACATATAGATAATTATGCTACTACTATACCATCACGGCATATCCCACAAGTGGGGTAGCTAGCAGACCAGCTGCATATAATAAACATGCAAGCTGTCCTCTCCGTGCCAATATAAAATCAAGTCATTCAGGATGTGTGGCAAGCCTCATCGCTGAATTTAAGATAATTATGTCCTCTACTTTACAAAAGTATTCTCTTGAGAACACAGAGGGGCCACTAGTTTTTATTATTCATATTGATTTGTTCCAACATCAGATTGAATTTTTCTTTTTTCTTCATATTCCTAATGTTTTAATATTATTCTCAGTGTGAAAAAATATATTAATGGGTTTATACAATAAAATTTATAATTTGATATTTTCAAATACGATCCAATTAAAAATATCATGCATCCTTATTTTGTACGTAAGCAACATCGCCGTTTATAGCTACATCTGCCACCCTTCAATCTCTTCACTGGCTCAGATGTCCGGAGAGAGTCGAATTTAAAGTATGTTTGAAAGTATTTAAGGCACTTCATGCTATGGCCCCAGAATATAGAATATTTGGGTTAGTTGGAAGAGATCGCGCCTTTGCGATAAACTCGCCCTCTGTATATTGATTGTATTTAATTTGAATGTATACCTTTTATGTTATTGTTTTTTATCAATGTACAGTAAAGAATGAATAAATAAATAAAAATAAATAAAAATATATCATGGAACTCTGTGGTAGACAGGCGTTAAGTCATATACAGACAACACTGAGGTCTTGTCAAGATATTACAACTAAATTGGAGGTGACCAGTACTGTATCGAAACCAGTGTACGTGGAGCGTGCTTTTGCAATATCTGCACCTGTAGTCTGGAACAGGCTTCCACAAATGATCAGAGAAACGCAGGACATATCTCGTTTCAAGAACCAACTGAAGACTTATCTATTCAAGAAATCTCACGGAATAATCCAGACACAACCTTAGTTAGCAAAGAGCGCCCTTGAGGTGGATTTTTTTCACAAAACGGCGCTTTACAAATCATCCAAATAATAATAATACAGAATATAATTAAAAAAAAAAAACAAATGTTTTTTCTACTGGATATACCTACTGTTAATTATTTACAGAGACGTCTTTTATCTTATATGGATATTGTCAGTCATTGACATTGTCAAATAGATTGACAATGTACAAGGTGAAAAATGTCTCTCTGAGAAATAAGGAATACAGTAGAAAAAACTTTTGTTTTTTCATTTCACTATGGAATTCTGTTACCTAAACACTGACACAGTGAATATTTTATTTTATACAGCCTAAACTGTGACACGACCATAGAAGCAGCACCAATAAATACTTCTCCATGTCCAAGTGTTAGCGCAACTAATAATAGTAATGGGTAACTGAAAATATCGTTATCAAGATGTTTGAAAACGGAACCGCACTAACATAATAATATTTACGATGACACAATGACGTATTTTTCTAATACTTTGTAGTAACGTAAAATTCTTAGCAATTAGGTCTACTGACATTCAATAGTTATTTCTTATTAAACAGTCTACAAAAAATACTCTCTAATTTATATTTTATAAAGTACCTATATTATACCTACACTAAAACACAATATGCTTATACCACAAGTTTAGAATCTCCTTGTATAATAATATTATTTTGTTGAAGTTTTGTTGTATAATGTTATCCAGGAATCCTTGTTGAAATCCTTTGCCGTCCGCCTGGATTATTTTCCATTTTACCATCCAACTCAACTCATAAACTACTTATTATTATACTCACCTAAATTTTATGAAATTTTAAAATATCTACTATACTTACATAGTATGAAAATATTATAAATTTGGGACCTGCTAATGTAATCAGTGATGAGGCATACCAATCATCATGAAGCATGACATATCTGTCGTTAATCTTTATTTTCAAATTTAAAAAAAAAAAAATGGTGCATTTCTTGACAAGCTCACTACACGTACAGAAAGTGTGTGTGCCTAATGAGAATTTTGGTTTAGTATAAGAAAATCCTTTATAATTAGGCATTATGTATAAGACACTACAAGTGTATCAATTACTGAAACCCTACACGAACTCTACATTGAATGATTGTTGTAAGTTGTAATACAGTATTGCGAGGAAAAATTCTTAATCAAAGCTTATATTTTTTTTCTTTCCTTACGAATTACTCCCATATAATGTGTATTTCTATACATTTTATTACACGTACATAATTTGTAATATCATTTTATTCAATGAAATTGTGAGTTTTGGCACACACCATGGTTTGTATGTATAACTATGTTTGTATAACTATGTACCTATTAGTTGTTTTATCTATGTGGGTAAATATTTGCTGCATTTCTTATCAATTACCTATCACAAATGAAGTGCTCTTATCATTTGGCGACGTTATCAGCCAATGGAATCGCCTTATCAGAATCACCTGCCCATTCTACCTGTACACAGGTGCTAAGTACACACCTGTCCTCATCCACCATTGGCCAGGTATTCTCCCAATAGGGTATCACACCTGCATAGAACACTGTACTATTTCACCTGTTATCACAGGTATAATCCATTATACGTTATCTGATTGGTCGAGGACGTCATGACCCACCCACTGTTTATTGATCGTACACCGGCGCGGCAGGTATGACGCCGTGTGATTGGTCGATACGGAACAAGGTGCGCACAGGTGAAACTCAGTGTTCACGTTTCAGTAGAAATTTTGTACAGCGTTTGAAAGTGTTGCACGTTCTGTTCTAATTTTGAAAACGGAGTATTCTTTATACTGTACTACGCGTCCTTGAGGCATTTTCCTGGAAAACCGAAGGAAACATTTGAAATTAATGTTGACAAGTATACCTAGTCACAGGAATATATTACTTATTGCCGTTGAGAATTTTCTTTCAACCAACCAATTTAATAACATGCAATGAATTATGACGATGTGCATGAAATATTATTATCTTTATACTTATTAGTTACAATATTTTGAATCAAACCAATATTTTTTACTGCAAAAACCATATTATATTTTATTTGCCTTTCAAGTCACAAATCATGAAAACAATACATAAATGATTGCTTATAAAGAAAAATGGCATAAATCTAGTAATGCTTTGTTCATGAACACTTGTAAATACTTAAGACATATTTCATTCAACAAGTATCATAGGTATCTATCTACTTGTTCATAAAATCATTAATACGTAAAATGTGTTCTACAAAACCGTTTAAACAATTGAACTGAGGCACAATACACCACATTCATTTCTAAAACAATTGAACACAGTTTTTTTCTGTTCTAATAAATAGTAAAGTTGTAAAATAATAATACAAAAGAAAACGAACATTTGAAATAATTTATTATATATAGATAATAATTTGTAGTTATTTCGTCACAAAACTATCATAAATTCGTCACCTTTTTAAATTTATGTCACATTGGCCGAATATTTAATGTGCCCTTATCCTGAAGTAGTATTTAAATGGGATAAACTTGTTTATCTTCCAATTAACTCTAATATTTCACAACTAATTTGTACTGAAATATAAGCGATTGATAGAGTAACGCTAAGTGACTAACCAACTATATTTTTTAGACTTTAAGAGACATTATCTAAATACTTGTAGAGACCATTCTAATATTGATAATAATATCTAGCCTAGGCATAAACGCTATTTCATGACACTGAGGGTCACTTTATCCGTCTCTTATATTTTGGTCTGTAGGGAGTGGCTGAGTGGGTTCACTCATTTGCTATTTATATATTTTGGTCTAAAAAATAATCAAAAAATAAAATTTGATTATATTGTTTTATACGTACTTCATCAAGTGACTCGAGTGTAGACATGTAATATCTTTTTCAAACTTTGCCAGTTCTCGAATGTCGAAAATTGAGTCACTTTAATTAAGTAACTACGTGTAAAACCCGAATTATAATCACATATGATTTTTTTATATGAAGTTTTGCAATATAAATATCAATAAAATTCAGTAACTAAAATAGTAGTACCAAATTAAGTATTATCAGTTTCGAAAGAAAAAATATCAAATTGAAGACTTTGTATCTCAGGATAAGGGACACCCTAAAAACATTATAAAATATCGGGCCTTTATATTACACACGTTAAATTTGTATTCTAGGATGTTTGGAATAAAGGTGTTGTAATGTAACGCCTGAGAGCAAAGCGCCTTAGAATAAGTAGGTACCAACATAATATCTATTTAGTTTTACATAAAACTTAATTAAACAATACGCTCATTGTTTTGTTTTTCTACTCCCGCATTTGTTTTAGCTATTGCAGTGACTTACATGTTTTTATTTTATTTATGTAGGTACCTATTTACTTAAGTAGGAACCTACCTATTCATAAAACTTTAGCCTAAGCTTGAAGCACAAAGCATACTTACTACCCTTGTAGAATGCTATGCCATAAGAAAGCTTACTGCCTAGTAGGTAAATATCTGGCATGTGTCTAGTTGATTATTTGGGCTTTTAATTTTAAGTGATTATTTGGGGTAGTATGTAATTTAATTCTATAGATTTATTTATTACCTTTAAGGTATCTATACTTATTTACGAGAAAATGTTGATAATGGTACCTACTGGTTTTAAAAATACGCAGTTTTTAAACTTGTCCTTCACAGTACACTGTTTAAGTTACATATTTAATATATTTAATATCTCAGAAAATGAGAAATGTCTTGGTAATGGATTATGCAGTTGGCACATTTTTTATTATAATCGAATATAGGGTGGTAACTTGCTTGTTACTTTCCCATATTTGAAACAGTAATACATATTTAGAGTAAAAAGTAAGTACAAGCAGTTATAAACACGTCTACAAAACTGGTAAAAAAATCTAGTAGAATTATAATTTTACGTCACTGAGTATAGTCAACTTATACTTAAAATTAGTGTTCCTCAATTAGGTAAGCATTTATATGTAGGTAGATATAGTAAGTAACGTAGCCTGTTCGTTACATAAAATAATCGTAAAAAGGTAATAATATTTATTATTTACATATCCGAAAACGTTAAAAATATGTGTAAACAGCGATTTAACTACATTTTCAAATAAACACACTTCATAGCGTAACATAACATAACAACACTCATCAATCATCATTCAGAACTATAAAATTGTGTAATTAGTATGCCTGTTTGGCCGTTTTTACTATAACCTATTTCCTTACTTATAGTAATGTATTATTATACAAAGAGAAATAAATTCATCTGCTCTTTATACTTCTTCAAACGATGTGTTGATTAGAAAACTATAAAATAAAAGTGAATGAGAACTATTGTGTGCCGGATTTTAGTAGTAGGTAAAGATATATATTCTCTTTGTTATGACTTGAAATATACCTACTTGTAAAGCGAAACGTATGCCCTCTGGAGGTACGCTTCACGAACTACTTTGACTGTATCAATTTTGTCCATATTTGTATGACGGTGGTTTGATCGTCTGGTTAATTGTGTTATTTAATCACAACAAAGCATAAAATGATATGTTTTTTGCGAAATTGTAATCACCATAGTCAAAAACACGATTGCATACATAGTTTTTACTTTCTCTTAAAACTATGAATTAAAGAGAAAATTGTAAAAATACGTGCGATATATGAGTGCGCCATAAATTTGAGAGTCATCCTTTTTTCCTAGGTTCTAATTTTTGTAAATATATTATGATAAGTATATTTTTATTCATACCATCTCAACGTCATCCACAAATGGGGTAGGCAACGAATAAACTGTTATTAATGAACATATATGTCACCATGAAAAAGCTATTAATTTGTCAAAATGACCACCCTTGTAGACATTTTCGCCGTTTTCAGTTATTTTTGGTAACTTTTCAATAAAACAAGATTTGGTGTGTAGGTAATTTCAAAACATTTGGACGAGGCAATTATTCAATTTGCTTTTAAGTTCACACTTTTGTATGGGAAAACGAGACGAAAAAAGCAGTTGGAGCGCAAAAACGTCAGATAACGGCACACTTTACAACTACCTACTTCTATTATACTATCACGGCATATCCCACGGGTATATGTACTAAAGATGCAGACTGTCCTCTCCGTGCCAACAAAAAATTAAGACAATTTGATGTGCGACAAACCTCATCGCTGAATTAAAAATGTAAAATGTCTTCATTTTTCAAACACCTACCTTTTACTGGACACTCGAAAACTTACTGCAAAGAGTGGGAGACCAATTCTGCCGTAAGCTTCACGGAACAATATTTATAATTAATGAAGTATATTATTATTTAGACCTATGTCAGTAATCAAAAATGTTTAATATATCCACCCGTTAAAAGTTTGACTAATTCTCCAGCAATGTTGAAACCCAATATTCATATCCAAAGAGTTGCAATTTAGTTGCAAGGTACACATTCATATATGTACCTACCTAATAAGAATAATATATTTTTATCTGGCAACACATTAAAATAACAACACAATGTTGCCGCTAATTGATTCATTCATTCACTCATTCATTCATCGCGATAAAGTTTCTAAACATAATAAAATAATAATATGTCCGTTTCCTGTTAATTTTAACACTCGGCTTACTTTACTACTTACGTGGATGAACAGAGAAGGTATTATTATGTTATTATAATATTATTTAATTAACGTCCGGTCAATCATTAATTATGATAATATGAGAGAATGATCACAATACATCCCATTGATTTAGAGGGGTGAAGATTGTTATTTATTCTTACATGTTGATTTTCTTAGAAATATTTTAATTATATTTTCCATTTAAAAAGAACATTAATTGTAGGTACAAAGAATATTAATTTAAGTCACTGATGTAGGTACATATTTGACAGATCAGCCACGTTATTTTTTTTTTATTTTGAATAAGATGGATCTAGGTATAGGTATGTTACCTAAACTTTAGTAAAAGCCTCACATTCTCAAAATAAGTTATACCTAATTATCTGTCTATACCGTTACATCACCTCCTCAAACAGGACAGTAAGGGGATTGACGGAATGTAATGACAGAACATATTGTCGTTTTTCCATGTTTAAAATAAAATATTAGATCTTCAGGATGGGTGACATACTCAACGCTGAATTGAAGCTGATGCATTTAATTTTATCGTTATAAATTGGGGGAGACTTCTGTCCAACAAAGTGGCTGAAGAGGAATGTATCTCACCTTTTTAAGTATATTTTTTTTAACATTACAAAATATAACACCTATCATTATTCATTATTAGTTAGAAAAACCAACGACAAGATCAAAAAAAATTGGATGCTATGTATGTCTATAACTCTCTTTCTATTGTTTTTTAATATAATATCTGTTCATTGACATGGTACCTACTAGAGGGACCCTGCAGGTTCTACTATATATTATAATGAGTTACAATCCATTGAATTGGTCTGCAACGAGTTTTGACTTATTTCTCCACTCCTCCCTTTTCTCAGCCAGTCTCTTCAACTCCATATATGAGCCACAGCCCATGTCCCTCTTCAGTTGGTCCATATAGGCGTCTCTCGGTCGACCTCTGCCATTTGTGCCTTCGGTCCTGCCCTCTGCGATTGCGATGAGCAGTCCTGCGTGCCTGATGTTGTGGCCAATCCAATTAGCTCGTTGTTGGCAGATTCTTTTGAGGAGTTGCCTTTTTTCGCCAATCCTGGTTAACACTTCTTCGTTTTCGACGTGTTCCGACCAATGAATCTTCAGCATGCGTCTATAGCACCACATTTCAAATGCCGCTAACCGTCTGCTTTCACGGGAGCTTAACACGGGAGATGTTAAAGAATAAATTAAGGTAGGTACCTATATTGTGAAAATATGTTGTGTTATTATTATGTGGGGAGTTAGTTGGTTACTCTACCTACTTGTGAAATATACTAGCAAGGTATTTACAAGCAAAAAAAGAGATAGAATTAAAAAAAAATACCAAGTAAGTTTGGAGCCACCTACTTGTCTTGTTCATATTTTAACACAGCTTCTAAGAATAATTTTATTTATCTGCTTAGAAATCTTTCAATAAAACGAGAAAAAAACTCATTTTAATAACAATATCCTCAGGAACAATAACATATAAATAATATAACAAACGCTGATGAATACCGCTCTATCATTATGATGGTGATATTGGTGCAAGGTAACGCATGGCTTCATAGGTTAATTACATATCTTCACTAGACCCTGAACTTTGCAGATGCACCATCAGTCACAGCTTCCAACACTACCTACCTATTATTTATTACTGATGTCTTATTATCTGTTGCAGCGAAACGTGTCGATCAACAAGATCTGCCCGCAAGGATCTGATGAAAGGGTCAGTCTCAAGGATATTGTGTGATGGGAGTAGCACACATTTAATTGAAATGTTAATACCTATCTATAATCACAGAACAATTATTTTAAAATATAGGTATGAATATTAATTTAATTCCAGATATCATTTAATTGTGCCGTGAAGCACCCGGCAAAGAATTGGTCTATCACTCTTTTCCGTAAATTTTCAAGTATTCTGTAAAGACAAGTATTCGAAAAATTAAATAATTTTACATCTAAATTTCAGTGATGAGGTTTGCCACCCATCCTGCATGTATTATTTTTTTGTTGACGCGGAAAGGACAGCTTTCACGTTGATTTCTTCCATATTGTTGGTCTGCTGACTATACTCTACTTGCGGAATACGCCGCAAAGTTAATTGTTTACCTAAAAAAACTAAATTGCAGAAAAGTGAGCAGAGTTAGTTCTTTTAAATTTTGCCAACTCAATATTTCATTGTAGGTTTATAAGTATTGAGTTTCATAAATTTAAATTAACAAGTTTCATAAAGACCACGATGAATCTTATAGGTATATCTATCTTATAGGTACCTATGGGAACATAGTATCACGGAATTAAAGAAGTAGAGTAACCAGAAGACTGATTGATAAACACGCAAGTTATCCTCGCTGTACCGAAAAAAAAATACATTCCAAAATTATGATAATATGTCTCATCGCTAGATTGTTGACATAAAACGTCTTACCCAATATTTTTCCTCAATACAACTTTTTACTCGCACAGAAATAATTTCTACAACATTAATAATAAATAGATACACAGTAAAACGTGTGATGTGTGAACATGAACTGTATAATATGTATGTATGAAATATGTTTTTATCTAAATTATTAGGTAGGTTAATGAGTAATCTAAATAACAGAGAGCAATAGTCAACTCTAAATTTGTGTGATAAGAATAATATCAAATAATAACAGCGAATTTTATTGTTTGAATCAACTCTCTTTGTAGTATGCCGTACTGAGAAATAACTGTTTTCTCGTGTAATTATTTATCAGCCAGTGATAGCTAGGTATTGTATATAGTTATTTTTCTTATCATTAAATGAAATGTCGGTCATGTTACAATTAATCATCCTCATTAAGTGAATGTTTTGTATATATTTGATTATAATTTTCTAACAAGTCATATGGTTTGTCATGATGCACATAAAAACCACATTTCTTTTGCGTCCGTGCATTGCTCTGTGAGTAATTTAAGATGATTGAAATATACATAGGTGGATTGTTAATCACAGATTCACGTTTTTTTTACGAGAAGGTAAAAAATATGATGATTCTGTATTTGAAATAAGCCCAAATACTCTCCCTAAACACCCTGTATGCATATATCAGTAAGGTGGAGAAGCAAGCAATGGAATAAATCAAACTTAGGATCTTTAGATCGAAAGTCTGAGACTCTATCATCAGAAATGAAATATAATATTCATGATAAAATTTATTTGTTTTTCAAGCAGAGTATCCAAGACATTCCATTCTTTCTGTCTACCCTTTGTTAATTGATAAGTAGGTACTTCATATTTTCCACTTCAGTTTATGTCACAAGTGCAGCAAGCCAGCAATTAACTACCTATAATAAACATGAAAGCCATCTTCTCTGTACCAACAAAACTTAAGACATTCAGGGTAGTTGGAATACCTCATCGCTGAAAGTAAGTTGTGAAATTTATTTTTTAAATACATATTTTTACAGGACACTAGAAAACTTACGGAAAAGATTAGGAGACCCATTCATTCTTTACCGGGTGCTCCATGGCTTATAAATAGATTAGTTCTTACCTTTTTAAAACTGTCCAATTAATCACTTATGAATGAGTAAAGTACCTACTTATATTTTTTTTCCTTAATACGTCGATGGGTATTAATTTATTTTTTATTTCTAATTTTGTGGTTTTCCTTTTCGGTGGAAAGTGAGAAGGTCGTTAAACGCTTCTTTTATTATTCACCAGAAATATTTATATCACATCTTATGTAGGTGAATTTTCTTCCTTTTCGCACTCCATCATTTTCCTAGCCCTGCGCGATGGTAATAAGCATGCCTGGATGCCTGATCTTGTGGTCAATCCAGTTTGCTCTTTGTTGACTTTTAAGCAGTTGCTTTCTTGCGAAAACTCTGTTCAATACTTTCGAAGTTCATTTTCGACATATTTCCGACCAATAAATCTTCAAAATGCGTCTGTACCTCAAAAGCACCTCAAAAGCAGCCAAATGTCCGCTCTCGCTTTTGCAGATGGTTCACGTCTCACAACCAATAGCAGAAATCTCCAGACAAAAAAAATAATCGAGTTCTTCATAACATTTAAATCATTGTATATCATAAATTATACCTTACCTTACCTATATTTGATCATACAATGTTTTTCGTACTTTCACATCACATTCACATACAATCACGATATAATAGGTAGTATGCATGCATGTATGTGAGTGTTGAAACCATTATTTGAGCATCAGTGTCCCCATCTTATATCGCATATCATAATATGTAATATCTACATAGTAAGAACGTTCTAGCAGAGAAGGTAACACCTGATAGCAATCAGTGCAAGAAGGAATAATGTAATATCTAGTGTAGGTATATCTCCACTGTAGCTGAACTACAAAAACCTAAAGTGTTCAACCATTTGTGTATCGTTCCAGCAAGTAGCTTCATACCTACAATGGTATCGCTCGGAATATTTCCTTGCAAAAATGTAGGAAGTACAGTGACGTTTTTTTGTGTTGAATTGTAGTGTGTAATGTTAAAATATAATATTTTATCAATGTTTCTTCACTGAGAAAAATACTAACGAAATTTCACAACGAATCATTGGTACGTACTATCAGATTAGGACCAGAGATAGTACAAACGATTCATTAGTACGAAACTATAGTATTAACTATTCGCAAACAAATTGTTGGTAAATTTACCAACGACTTGTTTGCGATAGGTTAATATTATAGATTCGTACTAATGAATCGTTTGTACTATCTCTGGTCCTAATATGATAGTACGTACCAATGATTCGTTGTGAGTATTTTTCTCAGTGTTATAATTGGTTTGAAACATCTGAAACACGAGGAATTAATTATCATTAGATATGTAATATGTATGAATTTGTAGATTATTTATATTATTAACCAATGTCAAATACTATTGTAATGTTCGAAACGTTTCATTAAGGAGAAAACCCGCCTGCTTATTTTAATTATAATAATAAATTAATAACCAGTGAAAAATAAAATAAGCAAATAATAAATTATCGATACTTAGTGCAATTTATATAAATTTATATATTAAAATCTACTTAAACAGGAATGTAAGTAGGTATGTTTTCAAATTTAAAAAAACTTAAAAAAAAGTAGATAAATAGAATATGAAAAATTGGACCTTATAAAATATCAGGTTGATATTGAAGTAGATAGAGCAAAAAATAATCAAAATTATTGTAAATCAATCAGTCTACAATTGCATTTACAGTTTTTTTTTCAATATATTTTTTACAAGTAGGTTTTTTTACAAACCTATACTTATAGGTAGGTTTGCGTACATAATAATATGACTTAGGCAACAATGTAGCGGGTCTGGGTATAGGCATCGCAATGTAAACAGTAAAATGAAAACAGCGAAAAGTAATTTATCAATCCCACCCTCTGTAACATCACCTCGAGTCATCTTATAGCTATTATTTTGGTAAAGAAACGTGTCCAGATGTTTGCTAAATCGTTTAGTCTTGTTTGCCCGTCGACGGTGATCCGCTGTACCTATATGTAAGTGCTGCTTTCTGATATCACCGATTGTCTGTCACTCAAGTAAAAATGTTAGAAGTAGTAGTAATGTTTGATAGGATGGTAAACATGGCTAATCGATTATGTTAATGCATCATTCTGACATTGGATAATATCTAATACGTATACGTGTGTTGAAATTTAACAAGGGAGAAGGTAAACATAATCAGCGCTGAAGGAAAATCTGTCTATTATATACTTGCTTACTCGTACGAATATTAATAGTGTAGTGTAGGTAAATGTCAGAATATAATATCTGTGTACTTGTGTGTCCATCAATAAATGGCAGACATTGATATCTTCAATCATACTACAGTATTTGTTTAACATAGATTCATTTTGAGCAGCACAAAATTATCTATCATTTCTTATAAATAGACATCAGATAATCATTATATGTCGTGTAAATTGATAATGTGCATTTGTAAATTTATTAATTTATTATTAAAAAAATAACACATATGTATTTAAACATAGTTTTCTTTCAAGAGCTTTCGCTCTCTTCATCAGGCTAACGTAAAGCTCTTGAAAGCCAGCTCGCAATGCGTAAAGTCAACGTGGAAGTAATAAATGTATTTCGTTTATTTTTATTTGTTTAACGTGGACTTCCAACAAGTAGGCACCAAGTCACTTGACAATATAAATTATATTTATTTATTCGTTATTTAACAAAAAATAACAAAATTAATTTAACAAACTTTAGAAAAAGTTTTGATATTAATGCGTTTAAATATTTGTCCCCAGACAACATCATGGAGCTGGTAGATATTGGAGTCCAGAAAATGTTCTACCCAAACTATGTTTCCGAATTATGTAATAATTATAATAAAAAAGATCGCCTTTTACATACCTAATCAAAAAATAAATGTATACGTTATGTAGATAAATGGATGTTTATATTATTGGAGTGGAAAGAATGTTTGATATGTTTGTAGAAGAGTTAAAAATGTCAGTACCTAAGTATAAATATTATAATAATAATAATAATAATAATAAAAATCTTTATTGCACAAACAAACAAACATTATTAAAACACAAATATTGCAGAACCAGACAAATAAATTTGTGCAATGGGCGAGTTTATCGCAGAAGCACGATATCTTCCAACTAACCCATCTATACTTTAAAATTACAAAAATTTACTACTAGGAATCATATTAATTATGAAAAAAGAAAATGTATCTTGTAATAAAGAAAAGTACCTAACTAATATTCGATGTCTAGGTAAATGAAACGAACCAATAAACCAACACGAACCGCTTCACATAGTAAGTAAAATATTACCTAACGTGAGAAATGTAACATACGATGCAAATAATATTATTATAAGGTAGGTATACTTAGTAACTAGGTAATATCATATTGCTATCTTCTAATACACAGTGAACCCAGTCTAGTGATGGTTTTATAACGATATTTTCTTATAACATATGATATTATGTATAAGGTACATATTATTATAATATCAGTACCTATTAGGTTAGGTATGTGAGCATCAAATATGCTGACCCTTCAAAAAGTCGTAGCGCGGGCCGAGTTTTCAAAGCAGTTATAGTTAGCGGGCATATTTAGCGGGCCGAAATTTTGCACATCTTTCTTCTCCGGCCTAAAAATGTGAAATATTTCGTTCTATCAATCTTCTATCTGAAAATAAGAACGGTTTATTATACATATATACTAAAATAAAGTAGGTACAGAAATATGCAATCAATCGTTTATCTATTTATTTATTCATAATGATCTAGTCTCGTGTAAGTTTAAAAAAAATCTTTATTGGCCAAATCACATAAAAATTAAAATAAATATGAAAAAACGCGAACTTCTAGCAAGAACCCAGGCCTTTGGCGTCGCAAAACCGTCATCTGGAACCGATTTCCCGAGGACCTCCGTAAAAACCAACCGATAACAACAGTTATCGGTTGGTTTACTGGAGGACCTGTTGGTGGACATGCGCTGCTCATCATATGCAGAATTTAAAAGAACCGCACAAGACAGGGAGGAGTGGAGGAGAAGAATTAAAGAGATATTTGCTGCAAACCAATCCCAGGATTGAAACCAGAGAGAGAGAACAACAGTTCAGGAGCAAGTTGAAGACATCGCTTTTCCAACATAGTTTCCCGCGCTCTTGAGATGGATGCTCCATTAAACGGCACCGAATAAATCATCCAATAATAACAACAACGACAAATTTCAAATTTAAAAAAATTGTATAATTCTTTCATAAACGCCAGTAAAAAAAATCGTGTTTTTCTAATTATTCGTTAGTTATGTGAAGTAACTATCAATAGAAACTTTGTTTCTGTCAAAAAATGTTTTGCGGGCCACTTATTAGTTATTACCATCGACTGTATTATAAATGAAAACATGATCTAGCGAGAATATAGTATATTCACTGAAGTGGTGAAGAGCAATTTGAAAATTCAATATGGTCAATATGCTGTTATCTTATTCCACCTTTCTTCTTCTTGTTAGGAAAACATCAGCACCGCCGCTCCAACCGTCCATCCATCTATACTACATACTAGAGAGAACAGTATGTGTCACAATATAAATATTTTTGTCTGTCAGTATGTCTGTATGTCTCCAACGGATCCTGTAATAAGGCAAGACAGGTAATAGAATAGGTAGGAGATGTGTAAGAAGGCCTCAGGCTACTTGACCGAAATCATCGATTTAAAAGGAGATCGCTGGAAGGTAATAAATGCAGCAGGAAGGTCTATGACCAAATATGCACCCAAAATGGCTGAAGATGTGTCATCCTTTAGGCATGGTTTGTGCTGAAAATATGTTTTATGCATATCTTATTAATTTCCAAAGATATTACAACAGCAGAAGACACCATGTAATCAGATTTGTTTTGGAATTGAATAATACAATTATAGCGCTGAATATTTTGTTAAAACTCTATACATTGTGTTTAATATAGGACAAAGATAAAAAAATATATTATTAATACAATCTGTAAAGTACAAAATTTTTACTCATATTATTTATACCTTCAAGGCACATCTCACAAGTAGGATAGCGGACAGACTTACCATATATAACAAACATGCAAGATGTCCTCTACGAGTCAATAAAATTAAGATATTCAGGATGGTTAGTATGTCTCATATATTAAAAACATCTGCTTTTTACTAAATGCCCTGACTTTTATTGGCACGGAGAGGACTACTTGCATGTTTCTTAAAAGCAGTTGTTACTCCAGCTATCCCACTTGTGGAAGATGTCGTGATGGGATGGATGGATTATTATTAAGTTTATTATCTTAATAAATTATTTTTACCTTAGTTAAGCCGAGCTTTCAGCTAGTAATGTAACAATAATAGTAATAATGTAAGTATACCAGAGATGTTCTTCTTCTTCTTCTTCTACTCCGTGTGTTGTTACTTTTATTTTTATTATTATTAGATATTACTTTCTCTCTCATATTTCATATCTTCCATCATAGAGCTTTTGGAAAATGGGAAGATGTTTATATCCAAACGTCGTGTTGTAAGAAATTTGTTTTACTTGTTTTGATAAGCTTTTGTTGTGACACCTTTATCAGAGGTTAGCTACGGTAGGTGCTGACTTATTTATTTAAAAGCAAAACTGTCTTTACTGATTGATTAAACATTTTGTAGAAAATGTTGTCATCATACTTGCCTGCCTCACATATTAGGTAAATGAAATTTTTGCGATTCAAAAATACGGATTAATTAATAAAAATATTAGAAACTCGAACAAAAAATTAGTAATGAATCCGATCTTATCGTGGGTCCAAGAATATTTCATTATCATCATCTCTTTCCGTCCTCCAATTCTGAGGATCGTGAGCATCATGCCTCGTTCCATTGACCATGTATCTCCACCTCGAATGATCCTTCGCCATGTGCTGAGTCCCCTGCAGTGAGTTTTGTGTGGCATCCTTATTTTTTAATTATTAAATGAATAAGACTTATTTTATGGAATAGTCAGGTTTGTAGGATGTGTAATACTTACGTACCTATATGTGCGAGGGAGACCATTAATTAGTACCTTAAAAGTAAACATTTATTGATTTGTTGTTAATTTTGGAACCTGCTATCTCAGGAAATTAGTACTGCGTTACAAGTCTATGATTGATTGATGTTCATAACACAGAACGTTAGAAATAGAATAATAAATAAATTATTTTTCTGCCTACCTTAATTATTTTCGTATACACCACCAATTTGGTAACCTTTTAAGTTTAGATTTATATACAATAAACATGCTAGTTATCCATTCTGTGTCAATACAAACCATTCTTCATACCGCGAAAAATACAAAAAAATATATTTCAAAATATAAAATTCGAAAGGAAGGGGTGTGAAGAAGCACGTGGATAAAATTCTCAACGAAGGCCGTGGGATAAGTAAGAGAAACCGATGTGCGTGCTTGAAAAATTGTATGAATGTAGAAGAAGCCAAAGAAGTATGTAAGAATGGATATATACGGTGTTCCGTTCTCTCTGGCTATCCTAGTTGGCAAACGACGTGAAGCTGAAAAGTAAAAAAATAAAGCAGATAGATAATTAAAGACATTTCAAATTGCTTAAATTAAATACAGGCAGGTGAATAAAAATAAAACCGCTGTCACAAATCCTCGCAATATTTTCTCGACGTTTTCTCCTGACCACATTTTCTCGAAGAGCCAATCAATAATAATAATACTAAAACAACCCTGTCTTATTCTTCCTCTTTTTCTCGCACACGTTACATCTTCTCTGATCCACCTCACGACATCATTCTCTCCTACCTTCCCTTCTCTTCCACCACAAATACCTACATACACTACTTGTGGATCCTCTGGAACCACTCACTATAATACCGTCGAGTACCGTTTTTATTCTTTTAAATTTTTCATGGATAATTTTCTCAAGTTTTTCTTTTATCGTACCACATAGATTACCGTTGCAGGCTACATACTATAAATATTTATTATTATTCACAGTTGATATTTGTAACATACCTTTTAATGAATTTCCGAATTATTTTTTCTGTCCTTTAATGTGCATATTTATTTTTAATATACTGAACCTATTCAATATAATGCACATTTATTAGACAACGTAACAGGCAAACCAATCTATGCACAATAGCATTCAAAAAACAATTCCTTGGATAACATCCAAGCACAACCTTAGTTAGCAAAGAGCGCCCTTGAGGTGGATTTTTTTTCACAAAACGGCGCTTTACAAATCATCCAAATAATAATAATAATAAAATAACATAATTAAATAAAAGCGAATGTATCTATTTGTTAAAAAGTACCCATATGAAAAATAAAGCAACAGCTTTCTCTAAAAATATAATAAACTTCCTCTCAAAATATGTTTAAATTTTAACTCTTTTAGCAGATGGAATTGGCTATTACACTCTTTCTACGAAGCTAAATTGAAAGCTAGCCTTTTTTTATTATATATAATATTTATATTATGTATAACCTTTGAGGATCTATTGATTTTGGGAAACCTTTGCCATCTACGGGCGAATCAATAATAGTAAAGCTAAGCGCTCGAGCATTTAATCATTGGTGTCAAAATACACTGTATTGCTGAAAACAGATCTAAATGGTTGTTGTTGCTAAAGTGCTTTGTAAGCATTATAAAACTTTACAGTTACACGCACGTGTATGTACGGGTATACAGAGAGGAGTTTATTCTTTATATTTTGATATTTCATAATAAAAGAAAATAGGACACAATCAACCTATGTGTGTAGGTGGTACAATGACGTATACTTACTGTCATTTATTTTGTGTATTTTTACGATACAAGTAAAAGTCCCAAAAGTCCACTATGTTCTTGTTAACCCATTGTCCGCGTACATCTGTCGCCAGGTCCACGTAGTTTTATTGCGAAAGTTTCACAGTGGTGTTTCTTCTTTCATATTATAAGAAACTATGTGTACCACATACTACAAGGTAGGTATGCGTTAGTGTTAAAACTTATAGTCATTTGAACGGATACTAAATAACCGATATCCGTGCAAATTAAAAGTGAAACTATAAAACATTATAACCGAATATTTTGTATTATAATTTATTTAATTATAATTTTACCATAGCTTTCATTAGGTACATCTGTATGGCCTTTTCGGCAGCAGTGTGCGAAATAACAAAATTATGCAGGCACTAACGTGAATTATTTTGTATGGACCGACGATATCTTCAAATATATTTTTTTGTATATGAAACTAGTTGCTATAATTATAAGAAGTTGGACAAAAGATCATTTTGAAACTACAGGAACATCACGGGATTTGAAACTATGGACCTATTAAATAGATATTCAAATATTTCTTTAAGTAAAAACCGAAGCGTATTATTTTTATTTCCCTTATTGTATGCTCCTCATTCAAATAACTGTTATTTTCATTTCATAAAAATATGATTCTACAGTAAATATTCGACATTGAGCTAATCTTCAATATTCGGCCGTTAATCCGAAAGTAATTTGAAACCGGATAGACTGGATATCCGTTTCATCAAGTTTATATGATAAAAGTATCTTGGAAGGTAGAGAAACGCCTTCCACACAACCTCACTATACCCACTTACTTAGAGGATATTGAGACCGTTAGTCCCCTTGAAAAAACAAGGTATAGTTAGGTTGTAATAATATCAAATTTACCCTTATGAATGTAACGGCTATTTTTATATTATAGAAAGTTATTACAGCATGCTCTGTGTGTATTTTGATGTTGAAAGTTATTATGGTTGATCTATCTATAATGTTTTTATCAATATCCGTGAAGTTTTCAGAATAGATAGGTATTTGATGTTTTCGATGTATTTCCATTATTTTTTGTGTATTCTCCATTACTACGTGGATTGAAATAATAAACATTTTTATATACACATTTGTATATACACACAAAAAATAATCCGTAAGACAATTGCTTCGTTTCTTACCGAAACATTCTTGATACTAGCAAACAAACAGATATTCATAAAACATTTGCCAATTTATTGTAGGTACCAAAAATTGTCCGTAATCGTCTTCAACGTACCATATAAAACAACTTAAGATATTTTGGACATTCAGACACAATGCGGGGCATTCCAAACTGAATTAGTTTGATTATTCTATGTACGAGTAGGTATATTTACATATCTACCACATTAGGAAACTGTTGAATACCTTGAGTACCTACGTGTTTATTTACTTACAGTGTTTTCAGATGTATTAAATTTTTCTCTAACAAATCTAAGTTTATAGAAAGAATAATAATTAATGTATATCGGTCAGTTGTAGATGATAAGAAGATTTCTACCTTCATTTAGTAAGTCAATCTGAGGGTGTAATATACTTAATGTACATGCTCTTAAAACACATTTATGTAGGTACTTCATGATATCTTTACACATGTTGTAACTATGTATGTATGTTGGAAAGGGTGTAAGAATGGGGTATAGAAGTGGAGATAAGGAAGAGGAAACATGGCGGCCGGACATGGACACGACAGGGATTTCCCGATACTCTTTGAGCTAATTGATGTTAGCTAACTCAGGCAGATTTTATGATACAATCAGGGTTGCCAATAAAATTTGCTAATCAAGTGTAAAATGATAATTTTATTTATTTACCTTAAACTATTATTGATCTTTAATTAATTTTAATAAATATAAATAAGGATCAGACTGAGAAAATGTTCGGTTTTTCAACAAGAGGTAGTAAGATAAATCTACTGTCTATGGAGAATACCAAATTCTCTGACGTAGTCAAATTCCCCTGATTAAATGGTCTGATGTTGAATACCTTAGGAAAATAACGAGAAGGAAATTAGTACAGCATGCACAGATAGAAAAGAGTGGAAAAATCAAAACAGAGACCTATGTCCAAAATTTATTTAAGGTGCAAGGTTTATACAAAGTGCTAAAGGAGAATACGACAATCCTAATCACAAGACTCCTCCAATGACATTATTATAATTATGTAAACAAGAGATGTAATTGTGTGACAACGTATATCTGCATTTAAATTTTATTTTTTCTAAAAGTGAAATCATCATCAACACCTATTTGGAACGGAAACAAGTGATATTTGATAAACTCCATTTGATATGAAAACACACCACAGGTCTTAACAAAATTCTAACCGAATAAATTAAATATTCATAAACATTTTGTGACAACCCTGTCACTGATTTTCTTAGTTTGCTGATAATCTGAAAATTTTATTGCTAAATAATACTTGGGAGAGATGGGCAGGAAGCGAGAGTAAGAAAAACTTGTAACGCAACCTAATCTGAATAAAGTAAATACCTACCTACATATTATTATATCAGTAGGCTTCCACATTACAACTTTTACATAAATTTAATAATAAGCAGATATCTACTACTAAAAATATAATCGATAACCTCACATTGATAACAAAATATTCAAATATAAATATATAAAAAAAATAACTTTTCTATTTTTGAAGAGGAAACACTACGAAAGCTCATTTTTAAATTTAGGTAATAAAAAATGAAACACTGTATAACTTTCACTAATTAATATATTGCTTAGAAGCTTTTCGGACATACGTCTATCCTCAGTAATAAATATTAGTTATAAGATATTTATTATTATTTATACGAGCATATTGAAGTATTACATATGTAATAATAATTATGTCTGTCTATGTTTTAAAATATAATTTGCGCATCAAATAATATGTATTATAAATCAAATCAAACAAAAATAAACATAAAATAATATGTAAGTGAGTATGTATATTTGGGAAGTATGTTTACGAGGGATGGAAGATGCGATAGGGACATTGAAAGAAGGAAAGTGGCCGGTGCTAGAGTAAACGGTGCACTTCGACCCATTGTCAGCAATGACAATGTGTCGAACATGGCTAAAATGCTGGTGCACAATACCATTCTGGTACCGTCACTTAAGTATGCAAGCGAGACATGGACGTGGTTGAAGAAGGACGAAAGTGAAATAAATGCAGTAGAGATGCGATCGTTGAGAAGAATGGTTGGTAAAACGCTGCGTGATAGAGTGAAGAATGAGGATATTAGAAGAATGAGCGGATGCAAGAAGAGTGTTGTGGACAGAATGCGCGTGAATAAACTACGGTGGTTTGGGCATTTTGAACGAATTATTATTATTATTATTATTATTATTACTGACAAAGAGACGATTCTTACAGGGATCTTTACAGCTGAAGGCCAATGCGATCCCAGAAGAAAATCAACAACATCTAGACAACAACACAACAATCACAACACATTCTCAATCTTCCTGACAAACTCCGCATACGTCACGCCAAATATATCAATGTGTCTAGCCAGACCGTTAAATATTTGAATAGCCCTTCCTATTGGCGACTTTGCCAATAAACGAGGTAAGAATGACAAAGAGGATATACTTATCTGAAAGAAAGGGTGTGAGGAAACGCGGGCGTCCGAGAACCACGTGGCTTGATCACGTGGATCAAATTCTCAAGGACGGCCGCGTGTTGAGTAAGAGGAACCGACGTGCGTGTATGAGGAACTGTATGAATGTGGAGGAAGCGAAGGAAGTGTGTAAAGATAGATCTGTTTGGCGTTCCGTTCTCTCTGCCTACCCCACTTGGGACACGGCGTGAGGGTATAGTATAGTATAGTAGTAATAATAAATTTCATCAGCGCATCATCTTTTTTTGACAGTAGTATTATTATTAAGTTGTCAGATTATTGTTATTACAAATTCTAGACACAAGTTTTTTTTTATTTTAGGCTGTATTGTTGTCTTATTTATACTGTATATGGGTCCTTGTGACTTGTGAGACATACACACGCAAGTGTGCATAGGTCTTGAAACAGCTGAAAACCATATTGTATTGTTTGTGCTTTGTAGGTGGGTTCCTTTATAATAAACAATATATGAAAAAAATATAACTTTGTGAATAGACTCTAGAATGCCGGTGAGATTCTAGTATTTACAATAGTACTTTTTGTGTGCCATAATCATTCATAATACAAGTACCTACATGTGAAATATGTACCAATACAATCAAATGTGTGTCTTTATTATGTGAGTATCAAAAGTTTGTTTAATTATAATTATACCAACTTTCTTATTTACAACTAGATAGGTAAGTATATAATTGTCAGTTTTATCACGGCACGAGTAGTGTAACTAGTAAGCAAAGAGCACGTTATTTTATCTTCATGATTTTATCTTGAAAAGTGCTTCGATCATCCGCAACGTCCATTGATAAGCTAAGAGAGCCTAACAAATACAAGACCGCACAATTCTATGATAGAGCTTTCAGCGTTGAAGATCCTGTGACGACTTGGAATAGGCTGACTGCCGATCAGCGATGCCAGAGCACCATCACCGGTTTAATTAAGAAGCAAAATGAAATCAGCCCTTTTCACCAGCGCATTTGAGATGGTTGAAGGATTGTCAAACGGGGCCAAAGAAACAAATCATCCAACATTATCATCATGGGTGGATATGATAACTTTGCTAAAGTTGACCAATCTATGTAATAGACAGTTTTACATATTTTTAATTGTTTAATTTGCAAATAAATAAAGAGATATACTTTACAACATACATAAAA
Organism: Athripsodes cinereus; assembly: GCA_947579605.1. NCBI lineage: Eukaryota > Metazoa > Arthropoda > Insecta > Trichoptera > Leptoceridae > Athripsodes > Athripsodes cinereus. Next base: position 18,781,026 of record OX388315.1, read on the forward strand.
AATATTTATATGTAGGTAGGTATCTAGCTATTTTTCTACAAGGTCTTTTTTCATAAAAGTTTCCATCTATCAGTTAGCACTAACGTATAAATTAATAGAAACATTGCATATGTCAAAATATTTACAAATTTTTTTGATAGATGGATGTAATAAAAATAATCAATTTATAATATTGTCTATGATAAACTTTTCACTTTCGATGTTTTGCAACGTAGACATGACAAGGTAAAATGTGTATCTGATTATTCATTTACATTTTTATTATTTTTATTTATTAATAAATAAATAAATAATCAACTTTGGATATTTTCATAACAGATGAAGAATTAATGTTCGTATTACTATTTCACTTTTCTCCTAACAGCATATTATTTTATCTAAAATCTTTCCATATATGAATACCTACTATCAAAGCATATTCAATAAGTTAGGTAACCAGAGAACAGCTAATTGCAACTAATGTAGGTATATACAAATTATCTTTCCTATGCCCTCAAAGAGTTGTGGCAGGTAAAATACTCGTCAAATTGTAGATTACAAATGTGTGATGTTTTACAAATAAATAAATTACTTTTAATTATCGTGAGATATTCAAAATTGTAAATAAGCCTCATTGCTGAATTCAACACAAAATTCTCACTTTAATTATGTTTAGATTTATTTCAATTCAGCGATGAAGTATCCCACTCATCCTGAATGACTTACCTTTTATTGGCACGGAGACTACAATTTTGTTAAGTTAGTCTGCTGGCTACCTCACTTGTGGGAAATGCTTTGATAGTATGGATGGATGGATAAAATACTTCAAAATTTATAAATTAAAAATAGAGACCTATTCTATTCTTTTTATTTTTGTTAATTTTTATTGATCAAAAGTACAAAACAGACAACAACTATATATCTATATGGATTACAAATATAAAATTAAGTCAATCATAATTCAGCTGTCATCCACAAATATGTACCACAGTTAAGTCAATTACTTATAGGTATGGCACACTCCGTTCATTCATCTGTTCTCACTAGCATATCGCACAAGCAGCCATCACTAACGCAAATTTTGGAGACTTTGGATAATTTCGAGTAGGTTTACACATTTCTTTGTGATAATACCTATTTATTTTACGTATTCTTAAAAATTGGGTTAATGGAAATCACACATTGCCGTTGACAGAAATAATATACATTAGGTGAGATTTAATTCATCCTTTCCTCATTGCCGAACGTCGTGATCTGTCTACGTAATACATACATAACAGTTAATCGCCAATTTAGACGGGCGGACGTAGGAAAATTATAATAATAATAATATTATCATTTTCACGAATTATCAAATATATTATCATGTGCCCTTAAATAACTTGTGAAAAAATCTTTTTGAAATGTACGACTCATTTACGTGGCCCACTCTTGAGCGTCAACATTTTTATTATAATAATTTGGAATAAATATTATAAAAAGGTACCAGTAGAATAGTTTTTATAATAGGTACCAGCTGTTTAAGATTATTTTTATTTTATTTTTTTAAAATCTGATGTCTAATATTTTCTTTAGTTTTCTCTGGTAAATAAATGAGTAAAAGCTGAACTGACCCCCTAGACAAACACGCACTTGACGATCGACTACAAACGAAGTTTCGACAATAACCGCAACAATAACGCATAATTACACGGTACATACATGTAGGTAGATTGTCAAAAAGTTCGCCAGTTGTAGTCGATCGCTAAGTACTTACTGTTTGTCTACGGCCCCAGTTGTAATGCAGACGTTACACCCCTCCCAAAGCACAGGATGATAACGTGTTTCAGTTCTTTCATTTCTTTCCACAAAAATAAGTTTAGTTGCCTCTTTCTTACGCTCTGATAGAATTATCATTGGAACGCCATTTTAGGAAGAAAGATCGTTTCATCAATCGATGATAATGAACTGATAAGTCGAAAGACATCTCTCTCGCGATTAATAATCCAAAGCAGAAAGAAACATTTGTTTCAATTTATCTAATGACAGAATTTTACTACGTGTGCACGGACATAATTAATAAGATCGTCTTTATCTCTTGATCATCCGGAACTTTTTGACAAAAAAATAGTGCTCTTTGTTACTGCCATTGAACATAACTAAATTATACACGAATTACCTAATGTGCTTGAATGCATGGCTCTCTCGATCATAGCACCCTTGGGAAATTGGATATTGGCTGTGTGTTTAACTGGGCTTTTGTAACTCATACTGGATTGGTGATTTTATTTTGATTTCCAGTATTTTGGGATTTTTTATTTTTAACTTTACTATGGCTTTTTTTTTATTTTTAACTTTTGCTTTTTTGCTCAAGACTAAGACATTTCTGGTAAGAGTGGAATCTTTCCTGGTCCACATGTTGAATGTATTAATTGTTGACATGTTATGTTATGACTGTTTGATTCTTTAATATTGTACAAAAAAGAAATTAAAAAAAAAAAATATCCTGATCCTGAAATGACGAGCTAACAACCATATTCTATGTAAATGGCTGATAATCAAAAACTTTGTATACCAATCGATTAAATCAAGTATAATTTGATTTCATTTTAAAAAATATTTGCATGATAAAAAGATCCTTAACACAAATGTTGGCAATTTTTCTAGAATTTTATATGCAAAGTGCACATTAAAATCACATTTTTTTCTGGATTAAACTTTGATAACGTCATTATCCAATAACTTTTACAAATATATCATCAAAAGCTCTTTATATTGATCATCAGCTAGATTTTATATCCACGTGACGTGTTCAATAAAAAAAAGCTGCGTAGATAACCAACAATTTGAGTAATACTTAAAATAATTTACCTTGTCGCCAATAACTGTTAAGATAATTGGTGTGTTATTCTAAAAACACATCAGCTTTAAAATATAATTATAATATTCATAAACTTTTACGATATCCATTAAGTGTAGGTACAACTCGCTAAGCTTACCTACCTTAAATCTAACGTTAAATTGGATTTGTGATATCATTTGTGCGTCAACTCGTGTGTTTTTGGGATTTCAATCAACTTACGTTCTTATGACGGACTTATGTAAATAGAATACTCAGGTACCCGTGTTACTTATTTCATTTCTGTTTTGTATTGCATACTGACAAACTTGTTATTTTTGACAATTATACGTAGGTATAGGTATGTATGTAATAGCTATATTAACATGAAAGAGGGTAGGTCACTTATGTAAAACAAAGAAATTATTTTGACGATTTTTTGTGAACTGTGAATGATAGGAACTATTAAACTTTTACTTTTGATTAATTCATTGACAATCCAAAGATCATATTATGAAAGTTGATGTATCCTCAAGTACCTACCTATCTTTTGTATAAATCACTAAATTTTTCTAAAAATTTAAAAAAATCATGATTTGTTTAATTACCAACTCAAAATAGAAAAAAAAAATGGACATAATTTCTATAGGTATGCACCTGAATTAAATTTTCTATTTTTTACTTGAAAATAAGTATTTTTTTCTAGAATACATTCATTGATGGAATTGAAATTTCGTATGAAAATGTTTGTGATTTTGCTAGTATTAAATAAAAAAAATCGAACTAATGAAAACATTTTTAAGATATGACACGCTTTTAATATTAATATTTACAATGTGTACGTATCATAAATTTGTATAAAAATCATTAAATTTATTCCGCATATTAAAATCCATATTAAAGTAAAATATTAATATTGAATAACACATGGGCTAACTTGGATAAGCTTTTAGCCAATTCAGCGTGTTTAATGTTATAAATATCTAAGTCGAAATATACAACTACAGATACCATAAAATAAATTAATAAAAGTAGGAATCTCAAATAAAATGAAGATTCATCTTGTGAAACTGCGTTCCACATTAATGTCAGGTACAGACTCGTTTCATGCTATTAAAGAATCTATATTCGATTCAGAAAACTCGTCGTGTTCAGGTATTTTATCTATCAATTTATAGGTACTATCACGACTTATAAGTGGTATAGCCAGCGATCTTACTGCACTAATGTATAGGTCGTCCTTTTTTGTATTAAAAATAGAGCATTCATGATAGATGCCACACCTCATCACTGAATTGATGATGTTAAATGTCTTATGTGTGATGTTTTACGAATACCTACCTTTTACAGGATACTTGAAAACTTACTGAATTGAAGAATACTGGTTTCTGCCCTGTACTCCTAGGAAGAGCGATAAAGGGCGACCAGAATTGTATTTTCATTAATCATTATTATCTTTATTTTTATATTGCTTACCAAACTTTCTCATGACCTACACAGTTTACCTTCTTTTTTTTTCTTACTGTGTAAAGAAGATAACACAGCAATGTATTTATAGAAAATGGCTTATGTTAGTTACATAAGTGATGTGATTATTCAAAAAGAACTATTGAAGTATCGACTGACTATCTATTAGGTACGTATCTAATATGTTGATAAATGGTTAAGAGTATTTGGAAGGAAACACAGGTTCAGATAACAACATCAGATCAATCCATCACTCGATACGTGGGTCTTGGAGGGAAGTGGAATATCGGAACACACCCCACACTCTTGTAATCATATACAATCATATTATAATATGCCTATGCCTCATTTAGTAGTTACGAAGTACAGAATAAATAAACGTATTTTAACTAAATGTACGTACTAGAAATGAGATCGTTGTGAAGGATGTGTGGAAAAAGTTTGGGAGATATACGAGTAGAATGTACAATAAAAGTTGGTGTTTTTTTTTTTTTTTTACAATATTTAGAATCAAACAGTCGTTACACAATATGTTGACAATTAATACATTTAACATGTGGACCAGCGAAGATTCCACTCTTACCAGAAATGTCTTAGTCTTGAGGAAAAAAAGAAGTTAAAATTCTCTAAAAAAGTCAAAGTAAATTTAAAAACAACGATAATACAATACTTAAAAATAATACAAAAATAAAAGTACATGGAAAAAAGTGTTAATAACCTCTGATTTGGGCCTTAATAAGCCCCACAAATTTTTGGATCAATCAGGTTGGCTGCGAAGTATACTGGGCGAAAAGTCATAATACCACTATGAAAAATTATGGAGAGAAATTTCTCTTCCATCAGAGGAGAAATTCTCGGAGAAATTTCTCGTTCTCGAGAAATTTCTTTGGAGAATTTTCTCTTCTCACATCACTACCTAAAACACATCCTGAAGGATGAATAGGAGAGCTACATGAACTGACTACAATAGGAAAGCATGCGTAAGAAACTGCATGAATATTGACCAATGACCAACCACTTTATCATAATAATTTATTTAGTTTATTATTATTCTGCACTTACCTATCATTTTACAGAAGAGTTAACAGAACAGTATAAAACACAAAGTACGAGTGTTATGATGTTTTCTAGTGGCGAGATGATTTTTATACAAACACAATGAATCAGTCTATTTCCTTAAGGATTTAATTTATATGAATGCGTGCATATTTAAAATAAAAAACAAACATTAGTTCTTGATTCCCACAATAATATATTTCCAAAAATAAAGAGACTCAGGAGTTGACGCTATTTTCTTTGTCATTATTAATTCCATTGTTACAGGAATATTGACATTCATTCGCTATCATTCTGGTTTTTAACCTCATTTTATTTTATATAATTTTCTTTGTAACACAAATCATTCGGACTTTAATTGCATGTATTTATTGATGATATTTGAATTATCATAGGTAAGTTCAGGAAATTTGCTCTAGGAGATGTGTGAAGAAAATAGGTATTATAATAATATTTATACAAAAGTTTACAGATTTGTCTAGATCTGTTGTTTGCTTACGTTTCCATTACTTACATTTATCGAGGGCTTAAGAAGAAAAAAAACAATAGATGAACTATAACTATTATTTCTTTATCACTGATGCTGCACGTTTGAATGAAAACCATTTATACTTCTTAACTTTTCACGGACGTCATGTCAAATATTCTATTTAGTGAATCTACGATTATATTTATATAAGTATTGGCCTAGTTTTTTTCACAAAGAATTATGTAAAAATCTTGATTAATGCATTTATAATACGTCTGACATTTAGGTATAGAATGTTGAACACTGTTTTTTGTGTGTTGTTGACTTTTCACGTGCACTAGAAGAACATATGTAGGTATTTTTAATTCTCGGTGTCTGGATATCGTTGATTTTATAAATATGTATTATTCGAATACTATCTACATAGCTTTTTTATTAATGATAGGGATTTGACGTTGATTTTTTGAAAGCAGCTGTCACGAGTATTTTTGATATTCGATACACCTTTAATGTATAGTCTGAACTGAAATGCTCGTAAAATTTACACACGTTGTTTTAGGGTTGACACAACACTCTTTTTTAATTAATTAATTTCGAAATTAGTACATATATCTATCCACATTTTTTACGATTTTGCTTATAACACAAATTTTAAATCTTGAAATATACCTACCGCGTCTATGTATTATTATTTTAATATCACATACTCAGGATTTTCTCCCGGTAACCCAGGTCACACGCCTACATGTGCTTAAAGTCACCCGTTTCTGTGTCAGTTCGTTAAGTTTCTATGTCAGATCGTTAAGTTTCACCCATTTCTGTGTTTATTCGTTAAGTTTCAACCATTTCTGGGTCAGTTCGTCAAGTTTCGTCTATTTCTAAAAAAATACGAACCTATCTACTATTCGGAATTGCAGCCTTCTGTAGAGTGATATATGTTGCTTGTGGCAGTGTTAATATGCTTAAACTATTAAAAAGATGATGTACCTGTATAGTGTGATTCCTGTACTTCATAGAACTATCGATAGTTACTACTGTAACATTTTTCATTTCCCAAATTCATTTTATTTCTTCCTGCTATTCTGTTTCATTTTCCAATATTTTTAATTTCTTCCTGCTATTCTGTTTCATTTTCCAAATTCTTTTTATTTCTTCCTGCAACTCTGTTACTTCCTGCAATTCTAAAAAAACATATCTTCATTTTGTTTAGGTAAATATTACAAAAAAAAAATGTTCATTTTCTTCTACAGGTGCATATACCTATTCAAATATCCAATAATTTGCTACTCCACGTAGTAATAGTAAAAACATAATATTATATAAACATACAGACAGTAGAACCTATCCAAAAAAAAACTACAACTAGAAAATCATAATCTTGTTACAACCACAAACGATTTTATGGTTCATTACATTTATGTGAAAGATGATAACCCTACGATTACAAAAAAATGATCAAATAATAAATAGTCTTCATCAGTGTTTTAACTGTTTTACCTTGTTACATAGCTGAAACCGATGGGCAAATCTATGTATATATACAACGTATGATTTATTCCTATGTATTTTATATGAAGAATAACTTAGGTAGGTAATACTTATAAGTACCTAAACATAAAAGTAAATAGCAGTATTTGATGTTTACCAACCTAGTTTTAAAACCATTCAGTTGGTTTGGCATCTGCGTGCATAGGTATAACAATATAATATTATTTGATGGACTTTGACCGTAGTTGTATAGGTGCATACATACCTATCTTTTTTATATAGGTACATATTGTATTTTATGAAGATTCTGTTTTCTGTGTACAAACTCTAGTAATATTAGAACGTAGGTACCTACTAAGCATTTTTTTTAAATTTTATTCTTTACTGCAAATTTATAACAACATTCATTATTTAAATGTATCATAAAGCAATCAGTTATAAAATTCAATGTTCAGAGGACAAGGTTATCGCTAGATTGCGATATCTTCCAACTTACCCTGTAAGTACTTATTTTTCAATAATAAGCATAGAATTTTGTTCATTTATTTACTTTAAATTTTTAAATAACTGAATGACAAAAAAATAAAGTGTTGCCCTTTTCAAAAACAAATTAATTACTAATCCATTTTTATTGATTTAAACATTGTTCATTTATATCTATATGTAATTTTTTTTAAAGATATATCTGGGTTTTGTTAGAAACCCAAATACAACCTAATACACCTTTCACAGTAAGCTAAAACCGTGTGTCGTGAAAGGGGAGTTTGCCGGCACCTGGCATCGAACCACGGACCCCTTGTTCACGAGGCCGAGACTCTACCTCCAGGCTACCGACGAACTCAACAACAACAAACAAAACGAACGTATTGTTTGATAATTGTGAAGCATGTTTTAACCTTTAATGTAAAAGGCTAAATGCCGTTGATGATAGAACTAAATAAAATAAATAAATAAACATCTAATTTATGAGTAGATTTTATAATTTTGGGAATCTAAACTAGTTTTCTATACATTGAATTTAAACGTACAATATAATTGTTACTTAATTTTGTGAAACCAGAAGTAATTTTTTTTCAAATAGACGAAAACAATTCATTTGATACCAATATGTATGTGAAGGTAAGTATCTTATTATTGTATTAATTTTTATTTGATGATCAAGACAAAATCTCCATTGATTTAATGTCTGTAAAGTATAAAAAGTATTTCAAATCAAACATTCCATAAAAAGAAGATAATACTGTATTATCTTTATATCAGTCAGAAAACAAACATTAAATTTAATAATACATTCATAGAACTCTGACAAGAACACCGTATGTGACAGAATCGTTAAAAGTATTCATCTCGTATCACAACTTTAATCACTAACTACAGATGATAATGTAAACAATACTTAAAAAAGCTGAATCGAATGTATTGTATTATTAGTGAAGCCGGATATGTGTGTTTGACACCAGATTAACAGTATTATAATTTGTTTTAGATGTTGTGGTGTTGTCTTTTAACGGGATCTAATGAATAAGTACATTGTTGCTATCGACACGGTGGTCGGTTGGTGGTCTGTTATTTGTAAATTTATGCATGTGTTTACTAATTCCATGTGGAGTTGGTTATTATTATTCTATTTTTTTTAATAATATTTTGACATACGTTGCTTGGAATCGAAATCGGACGAATCTATTAACAGTAAAATGTCAACTGAATTTCGATTATTCGTAGTGCAAACTTCAAATTTTTCTGCTAATATTCATATAAATTTCATAGGATGCCAGTGTTTTGGAAAATGCTTTTTTATAGAACTCAACGCAATGAATATTTCTATATATTGAGTAAAAAATTTAATTTATGTATTTGTCCATTTTTAAACCTAAATCCCAGGTATGTTTTTATTCTACTCCAAATAAACTATTCACAGAAATAAAACAACATAATTTATATAACATGTTATATATCTTCTTCTTCGCCCTCACCTTTATCTCATTTACTTGGGGTCGGCTCTCCTAGTCCTCAGCTTCCAAGTTTTCCGGTACCCTGCGTCCTCCGAGCGCAACTTTGCCTCATTTAGGTCCCTGGCAATCGTGCACATCTAGGTGGTCACTGATCTGTTAAAAATTAAATAACATGTTATGAATATTTCTATTAAATCATAGCAACGAATAATATAACAAAAATAAAGGGATGGAGATCCAGGCGGTATATGTTGACGCAGGATAGAGAAAAAAATAACATGAAAACGAAGAAATATTTTTATAAATCCAACAGTGTACATGGACTGAAAAGCAAATGAGCAGATAATAAATTTAAAAGTCGTACATATAACCAATAAGGTGGTGTTGATATAACCCAGTTCATGACTCAATATTTGACTCTAATTCATTTACGTTTCAAGGTGCCCGCTGCTGGAATAATCTTACATCAAATCTTAGGCTGACTCAAGACTCACTCATTTTTCAAATGCTTCTGAAAAAATGGTTTTCAAAAATACATTTTTCCCATACCTCTTTCCAAACGAATCGCGGCATTACAATAAAATTTCCCATGGTATTAATTTTAATGTGTAGGATTTATTATGCTGTAGTATAATATTATACTGTAATCACTGTACTTATAATGAAAATAAATAAATAAATAAACATGATATTTCACGGAATGGGTAGTTCGAAAATACATTTATTATCATAGAAAAATGTTTTGTTTTCTTGTGAAATAATAATATTTTCATCAAATAATTATTCAGCTCTAGATCGTGTAAACTTATTTTCATATATTCAAAAATGTGAAAATACTTTCATTGAAAAAAATATAAAGGTTTGACGTAGGTAGATATAACTAACAAAATTAGACTGAAAAAATGTTAGTTTGAAAAAATCTTATATTTTTGCTAGTGCTATGGAATACATATAAGACAGTGGTGGGACTTTACACGCTTTTATTAATTTTTTATTTTTAAGATTAGATATTATAATATTAAGCTTTACGAAAAACCCGGCATATTAAAATTTCTACCCCCCCCCTCCGCCTTTAGAAATTTAAAATATTTCATGTTCGATTCACTTTCATATAAAAATTTCATATAATACCCAGTTTTTTTTAAGTTTTTCCCCTCTCGTCTCTCTTCACCAAATTTTCTTAAATTAATTATTTTAATTCTGAACTTTTTTAATTTTTGTGTAACAATCGTCCGAAAAACAAATTCAATCAAGTTCTTTTCAAGTACTTTGATGTGCTTTTTTGCTCTTGGAAAAAGCACACCATTGATATGAGATTACATAGGGATGGATAGATATAAACAATCCGCCTAAATTACTCCCATTCGTCGGAAATAACAGCACGGTAAAAAGAAACACGTAGTGCGAATTTGGTTTTATGTACGTAGTAAAAAAATAATCACGCCGAAGCTGTGGATGTACCTACTCAATAAAAACAGACAAAAGAAAGCGAAAATACATAGACAAAAGTAGTGTGTGAAAGAAGAACAAAAAAAAAGACAATCAATCATAGCCGATTCGTTCCCGGGGTATACCTACATTTCCTGAAGAGATAACAAATCTCATAGATTCCACCTATCAAAGATAGGATTGTTTTGAAATAAAAGTCACAGATGTCGTAATTGAAACAAAAATTATTTGCATAAAATCACAGTTGCAACTTATACCATTTCGACTCAGTAGTACTAGTTTTTCAAACGTTGTAGTTAGTAAAATAAAAACTGATTGAAAATGCCGGTGCCGGCAAACTCCCCTTTCACGACACAAGCTTTTAGTAGCTTACTGTGAAAAGTGTATAAGGTTGTATTTGGGTTTATAACAAAAACCCAGATATATCTTTTAAATAAAAATAAAAATCTGATGGTATATACGATCACATCGTGAGGATCAAGCCAGAAAATCATGCAAACTCTTGACGTCTTGACGACTTGATTGTCTAGCATAAAAATAAACTAGAGGGCAGTAGAACATGGTCCAGCACATGTACAGAATGAGGACCAGGAGAGCCGATTCCAGATGACAGTGAGGCCAGGAAAAAGAAGTGATATAGCCAGTGGATTTTTTGTAGGTATCTATATTTATTATGATTGTACATGAGTGACATGATAGTTGTTACCTTTGCGTCACATCCATGTAAGATTATAGATATTTGTGTTATTAGTGAGAATAAGTTTAAGCAATAAAAGAAAATGAGTGTATCTTCCTCTTCTTCTTTTCTAGCCATCTCTCCACCATCGGATGTAGGCTTCTTCCATTTCCTCTTTCTTGGGATAGGTAATGTTGTTCACTTTTCACCTGCAACAGGGACGATATCGTCGACCCACCTCTTTTGAAAGTATACAAGGCAAGAAATTTTAAAAGGAAATACGTTATTTTTCATAAATTACACCCTACACAGTTATCATAGCAGCTTTTGGCCAAGGTGATCCAAATGCAGTATAATATACACACAAATGCAAGAATATCGCTGCTTCTACATAGTGTTATTACTAAAATCACACTTTATTATTGCTGTTCTTTTAGCAAGACCTACGGTCGTTATTTATTTTTTCAATGCTCTCTCAGTCCTAATCACAGGAGGAATATTGTTTTTTCTCTATGGTTAATGATACGTGACAGAATATTATACATAGTTTGTGATGATGATCTCCAATGATGAAGGGTGCTTATGATCCATCATAATGCAGATGGATGGTCTCATTCTGATGAAACACATTATATTATTTTTATATTAATGATGAAACGGATAGTTATTTACGAGTAGCCGGATATCTGGTGAGATTCTGTTTTAGAAAACCGAATTTTCAGTCAAGGTCGTGGTGTGTTAGAAGTTCAGAATTATCTTGAGAGCAATGAGATAAGATGTTTCATAATTAGTATTTTGTATACTTTAAAAAAAATATGACGGTTTGGTCAACATAATTTTTTTATTTTATTATTCTCTGTACAAAAAAAATGAAATACATAGGTATCATAAACAGTAATGAAAATATATTACATAATAATGGACAATAAGCAAGTATAGCGATTTTAATCTTCTTTTTCATGGGAAGATAAGCCGTCGTCACCAGTTGGAGTCTAATTGGAGTTCATTGTGGTAATTCAAAGTATTGATAATTGATATACTAAATAGGTATATTTTTTGTGTAGGTAATGCATTGTGTCGTTTCTCCCCGACGTTGACTATCACATTTAAGGACATATTTCTATCTTCGACAGTCCGAAACAGCTCGAAACAGTGATTTCATTAAGGCAATATAAATTTTTAACATTCTATCAGAAGACTTATCGACGTGTTCCCTTATGTGTTAATTTTTTCATTTGTCCTGTTTTATCTTCCACTATCAATAAATTGCCTAAATTTTGATATAATGACTAAGTATCTGGTATCTGTCTAGATATTGAGATAATATATTATATACTATTCGAAATGCAACCGATACTAAAACGAACTCGAATAAATCGGATAATGTAATAGGTACCACGGTTACCGGATATCTATTTCATCTCTATTTTGTATTACTGTATATTATCTATCTACAACATTTTGTTTCCTGTCCACGTTACAAGTTATTAGATATTATTATTATTATGATTGTTATTGTTTTCATTTTGATATTGTGATTTTTGTTGTATCATTAAGTAATACTTACCTACTTTGTATCCACAAATTGTTTTCGTTTCTACTAATGGTGCTTACCTAGTTATTCTTCCAAAAGGAAGTGTGTCATAAATTAACATATTAATTTCTCATTGATTCAGCAGAAACATTATATCGGTTGCTTACAACCATTTATCATAATAATAATTATGTTGAGAAAAGTACCTATAGGTATATCAAGTTTAATTTATCGACCGCCGGTTCTTGGTGGAAGTTAATATTAATAATTTTTAAAATGAAACACAATATATAGTTATTCAATGAGAGCGGAATAGCTCTTGCAAGCCGGCTCGCAAAAATAAATAAAGTCAATAGTGGAATAACTATATAATTGTGTTTCGTTTTTAAAATTATTTATAGGTTTATCGTTTTTCGTATGTGTTTGTTTACCGTTCAATTCCTCTTGAAACACCGAGTGAAAACAGATCAACTCCACTCTGAACGATCTTATATGTCAATTGTTTCGTACGTTTTTATTTAAAACGAATCTGGGTTTGTAATACACAAATACACTCGCAGTAAGCAATATATAAGCTTGTGTCGGAAAAGTGGAGGATTCAAACTTGGGATCTCTCGAATGAATGTTTAAGACTCTTTCACCAGGCTGACGTCCATCTAACTAATTCCAGATACAAATTGATCACGCTTAATATAAATTAATGGGCCGATTTTTTTTGTCTATGATAGATCTAAACGTTTATTTCAATTTATCGAAAAAAAAATATATAGGAGGTAGCTGGGGCTTAGGTAATAGATTGCGTAACATGATATTGCCTTTTACTTTTGATACCTTTAAACACTTTCTCTGAAAGCCCACTTGAGACTTTAGAAAACCTACTGATTGATCGCCTTCTTCGTCCCATTTTAATACACCTTTCTTCCATCAATGCTGTAGGAACATTTCAAAGCCTTATAAGTTATTCGCGAGGCGTCGCGGCGGTACGTAACGACGCCGATTTGTCCATGTCAGATGGCGATGGACGTCAAAGAGTCAAAATAGGGTGACAATACATTTTGTTTAAATTTCAATAAAATATATTTGTTACATACATACAATCATAAGGTTACTAGATTATTAAAATGTGTTTAACGTTATTTAATAAAATATTTTAAAATTTATTTTCAAATTAATTAGCTTAGAAGATGATATTGGATTTTGATTTACGGTCGTTTCGAGTAATTAATTTATCTTTCACTATCAGTTAAAGTCTTATTTGAATATAAACCATTTTTACTGACAGTGTCTAGTACCTAAATAGATTATTGGAAATATTTATATGTGGAATGTAATGAAATATTGAATTTGTTATTTTCTTGTTAGATTCTGTATAATTTATAAATATTAAAAATTAATTAAAACCATAAAAAATCATTGTATAAAATATTTGGTGAATTTTAAAAATATATTAAACATTGCATAAAATTTACTAATGTATATTTAAATTTTGTAAAATTATTTGAATTCGAAAAAAAAAAATATGGTCACAATATTTTTGGTATTTTAAGGGTATCAACTCAATCCGCTCACTCCTATCCTTTCTACATTCCTTAGAGAGAAAGGAGGAGATGGAGTCTCCAGCTGACAAATGCTTTAGAGACCCTGAGAAGAGTCCGAGTGGAGGACAAATTGGCTGAACAATGGAAGGCAAACCTTGAAATAATGTAAGGTATCATTCAAATGGGGAACATCGAGAATGGGTGAAGGAAAGGAATTTTGTACCTCTATGTCTTTGTCAAAGTCTGACGTATATTATAATTGCCTAGAGTATCAGGAAGGCAATTTAATAATAATACTAATTGGACTAACCAAAATTGACAATAATTTGTCATGGGGAAATTAACAAATTTTGTTTTGACATAGTCACGTTGTTATACCTATGTTATAATTACCAACCCACAATAAGGATTTGTGTTGTATATTATAATATTTATATTTGTGTTTAAAATTGATGCAATGATTGTCATAATTATTTACTTTATAAATATTTTAAATATAAAATATATCTCTATTTTCTTTCACAATACAACATTGGAAAATTGTTTTTCCACTCTACATAGTCTTTGTAGTATTGAAGAGCGAAGGAATATACGATTTTAAATATTAGATAAAAAATATTAATCTCTAAGGGTTAACTTTAAAATTAAACGAAAAATACAAAAAAAATAAACTTTGTCTATGAGATTTTGAATTTAAATATATGTAGGTATAACCTGATCAAGAATGCAGCAAAATATTTCATGAGAAAGTCTTGCAAGAGGAATATTCGCGAGAATGCATAGGTATATAAATCCAAAG
The DNA here is from genome assembly GCA_947579605.1 of Athripsodes cinereus. Taxonomy (NCBI): domain Eukaryota; kingdom Metazoa; phylum Arthropoda; class Insecta; order Trichoptera; family Leptoceridae; genus Athripsodes; species Athripsodes cinereus. Next base: position 18,796,251 of record OX388315.1, read on the forward strand.
CAAAGTCTGTGATCAATAGGACTCATTACCATGATACTTTGCACCGAGATGCAATTTTCCAAGAGATTTGTTTCAACTTGCTTTAAGAAAGGTGCATTCTTTTAAGAATCTTGGAAAAGTATACCTATCATTCTAGGTGTCATTCACTTTGTTTTATAAAAGTTGTAGCAAAGAATTTGAAACAATTGTTTAAAATGAAGTTTTTAGAACCACTGGGATAATTAATTTCCTCTTTCACAAAATATAGTTCACATGTGAAAAGAAATAACTCACTTGGCGCAGAGTCGCTTTAAACGAAGAAACCCTGTAATTTCCTGAGGATCGTCAAAGGGCATAAGTATAAAAAAAAGTTTTTTGTCGTTAAACTATGGCATGTTTTTCACCCAGGTAATACACTTCATCTATGTATACCATCACGACATACACACAGTTGTCTTCTTTGTGCCATACGAAAAAGACGCACAGGTTAAAGACACCATAAAATATTTTATATGAACTAATCGAAATATTACATGAACAATCATCTTAGTTTTTCATTTAAATATGTATTTTTTTATGATGATATGTAAATTTTACTGTCCTGAAGACTTTATCAATATTTCTTCGAAAAATCGCATTAGTAGAAATTAGTGATGTAACGAATATTCGCATTCGCATTCGCATTCGCGAATATTCGCATATTTCAAAGTATTCGCATTCGCATTCGCATTCGCAAAAAAATATGCGAATGTTTTGCGAATATTATTTTAGTAATAAAGTATCTGGTCTGTTCCGTGTTGGCCACATTTGTTGTATTGTTTCCTGTGTTCGTTTGCTTGATGATGTTATTATTATTAGGAGAAATATGCATTTGTGGAGATTTAATTTATATGTTTGTTTTAAGTATTACAACTGCTATGAGTATAGGGCCCTACAATAATTTTATATTCTATTTAAGGAATATTTATATCATACTACAAGGTGAACCACACTAAAGTATTCTCTCAGAATTTTCGGGGCTTGAAGACTAAGATCGAGGAGTTTAGAGCAAACTTATTTGCAAATAGTTATGATATAATTGTTCTGACGGAAGCTTGGCTAAATTGTGGCATATTTGACAGCGAACTTTTTGCTGTGGATCGGACACTAGGATATTCATCCACTCTTTTTTGGGATGATACTGGTGAAAGTTTTTTTTACCAGTATTCGTTTTTCATCGGTAACGCATGAAAAAATGATCACCGCTACTGGGTGTAGTATATGTATATACCGCCTTCCACATCCTTAGATACTTAAAACATCTTTTTTTTTAAGTATATCTGAACGTTTAATCAGCTATTACGGCAAAACGGATATTTGTCTTATTGGAGATTCCAATATCCCAACAATCCAATGGAAAAAAGACCCCGATGTTGATTCAATCTTCGTTCCGTATTCTTATTCGTGTCCTGTTGCGCAGTATTTGATAGAATCTATATCTTTTCTCAATATGTTTCAGTCTAACGGAGTTTATAACAGCAATCAAGTTATCTTGGATTTAGTTCTTTCAACTATTCCGTGTTCTGTTACCAGATGTGACTCTCCACTGGTTGGTAAGGATTCACACTATCCTTCACTGTTGATAGATTATGAGTTTGAAATTGCTGAGGATTTGTCTCAAAATATGATCCAGAAATTAATATACTTTTCGGAAATAAATTTTGAACTACAAAGTGTTGATTGGGTCAGTGTTTTGGGAAACGGACCGGTGAATAAGATGATTGAATCTTTTTATGGTTATGTTTTGCCAATAATTGAGAAGCATACACCTACATATGAAGAGGGTGTCACCTAATAATTTTCCCAAATGGTTCTCTAATAGAATTCTGTTATTGTTTAAGAGAAGTCTAAGGCTTGGCGTAAGTTGAAGATGAAACGTAATGATTCTGACTACAATTTATTTTTTCAACTAAGAGCTCAGTTGAAGTTGTCGCAGAATCACGATTATAGGTCTTTTATTAATAACACTGAGAAGTCACTTAAGGGCAATGTCAAGTCTTTCTTTTCATTCGTGAATTCCCTTAAAGAATCTAGAGGCTATCCAAGGGTTATTTATGGGTGACGGTGACCAGACTTCGAGCGATCCAGAGGGGATTGCAAACTTGTTTTCGACGTTTTTTGGTTCTGTATTTTCACTGAATAATTTGCATGATTCTAGTACTAAAGAATTGGAAAATATTTTAACTAACTCATGTTTATCCATGGTTAATATCTTGAAATCTGATATTCATAAACGTTTATTAGGTATAGATGAGACAAAAGGAGTTGGCCCTGATGGTCTAGCACCAATATATTAAAGAGATGTGTAAGTCATTTAACTAAACCATTGTATCTGACATTTATTAGAACACCTTGCTGCAGGAGGCAATCTAGACTATGGGACATGGAAAACCCTAAATCGACTGAGATCTGGTGTAGGAAACTGCCGCGACAATAGAGAACGATTGGGCTTCCTACAGGACGAATCCGGAGCGTGTGACTGTGGTGCAGCACAGACTATGCCACACTTGTTGGAGTGTCCATTGTGCCCTGTCACTTGCACTATGGAGGATATTTTTGACGCATCTCCACCTGCTGCGCGTTTTGCGCAGTACTGGAAATCAGTTTGATGGGTTTTTTCTCTGGGTTTCGACACGATAAATAAATTAGGAGTTTACAAGAAGGATGCTTTCCATGCAAATGGAAGATGGCTAGTATTATTCCTTTGCATAAATCCGGCAGCAAATCGGACGTTCGTAACTACAGACCAATTTTAATTCTATCACCTATTTCAAAAATATTTGAGGGTATGGTTCGTGAACAAATTACTTTTTTCCTGAAGCCGTATCTTCTTGTAGAGCAGCATGGATTCATGAGTGGAAGATCGACAGTAACAAATCTGATTTTTTTCTCAGCTATGGACAATCGTATACAGTTGGATGCCATTTATATCGGCTTTCAAAAGGCATTTGATAAAGTAGAACATCGACTTTTTTCAACTAAGGTGGATTGACTCATATATTTCTGATAGATTGATGACAGTTAAACTTAACGGTTACTCATCTGGCAGTGTCAGTGTTACATCTGGTGTCCCTCAGGGGTCTTCTTTGGGTCCTTTACTTTTCACGATATTCATAAACAACATAAAAAAGTGCTTTGACCACTCAGAGCTTCTATTATTTGCGGACGATTTAAAAATATACTGTCAAATTCAATTATTGTTTGACTATGAAATGCTTAACGAGGACTTGGAAAGACTACACGAGTACTGTAAAAGAAATAACTTGCACTTGAATCTGGAGAAGTGTAATCTGATCTCTTTTACCAAAAATAGAAACAAAATTCGATAAATTTACAATATCCATAATCATGATTTAAAAGAAGTAAATAAGATTAGAGATTTAGGTGTGGTGTTTGACTCTGAGCTTCACATTGATGATCACGTGAACAAAATTATCGAAGAGAGCAATAAAATACTGGGATTTATTCTGAGATCTACAAAGTCATTTAGGTTATATGAATCGTATTTGTACTTGTACTTATCGTTGTTTCGCTCCAAGCTGGAGGACTGTTCCTCTGTATGGAATCCACATTTTAAAAAATATGTCGATCAAGTTGAGAGAACTCAGTCTAAATTCATTCGTTTGGTTAGGAAGAGATTGCATTATCCTGTATTTATTAAAGATTTGCCTAAATTGGAATTGTGAAGAGTTTTGCTGGATGCATGCAACCTGAGAAAAATATGCTTGTCCGAATACGATGTGCCTAATATTTTAGATAGGATTAACTTTAGAATGCTTCCTTTAACAAGATCTTGTTTTCCGTTCTACATTAAAAAAAAAAACAAAAACGATTGCAGACTCAAGAAACCCTGTTTATAGAATTTTAAAGTGCCAATTACGTCAGGTTTGTGAGAAAGGAGAGTTGAGGGTAGAATAAGATGAAATAAATATAAAAAAAAATGTATATGTTTGATAAAATGTGAAGTGTTTGGGATAGTATTAATTTTTAGACTGTTTTTTAAATTTTTGATTTTTCTTTTTTAAGAGTTTTTTTGTATTGTTATTGCATACATTAGTGAAGTGTGAATGTGTTTGTGCGAATGAATGTATGTTAGGTATGTGTGCGAAATTGGGTGAGCAGCGATTTGTAATAGGAATGGGTGATTGGATGTATTATGAATTAATACCTATATTGTGTGTAAGATTTTCTATAATTGTTTTGTGTGTTATTGCTGAAGTATGCACTGTTTCGATGTAAGACTATTGGAATGTTTTTGTCGCTTACATGTTTATATTTATATGTCTTTCATCTGTTGTGTACCATGTAAATGAAGAAACAAATCAGTAATTCGGTGAAAGTACCGGATGCTTACCCGGTACATTGTGGAAAAAGGTACTGCAAGAAAATATTCTTTAAGAAAACCGAGGAGTTTTGGAATATTTCAAATTCCTATACCATTTTCAAGTCAATATTCGCATTCGCATTCGCGAATGTCGGCATGAAATATTCGCATTCGCATTCGCATTCGCGAATATCCAAAATCAGACATTCGTTACATCACTAGTAGAAATACAAGATATACGAAACTGAGTAGACTCGATCAAGTAGATACCTAGTAGAAGTTTATCTACCTACGAAGTTTGTAATGTTTGTATTATAGAGTTTTGTGTAGGTTTATTATTTTCTCTAGGGGTTAGGTGGAAAAACTGCGTTAGTCCAACAAATGACCCGGTTTATATTTGGGCACTTGACAAATCGTCTGCGGCGAGTCACGATTTTGCATCAAGATTGCGTATAGCCCTTTCTTCCTTTTTCAACTCACTACCTTCTATAGCTTAACTCATTCTTCTTTTTATTCCTTTCCTTTACATTCTTCTTCTCTACTTTTATCCTTTCTCGCTCTCTCTATACCTTCATCATCCATCTCTCCTGTTACCCTTTGTTCATTCTGTTTTCTTTCAAACTTATTTTATAAACTTCGTTAACTACATTCATATGACTAGGTATAATTAGAGGTATCTCTTTCTTTCCCCTATAGATTTCCTCATGGCTGAGAGTCATGATCTCCTGATAAATTAACACCCAGTGTCAACCTCTTTTGAAGATTTTTCAAACTTAAAATATAAAACTCTACTAACCGGAAGAAATTGCTTCACATCTTACACGTGAAACAGATTCCATACGTACATCAAAAATAGCCAGTAAAAGGTATTTAAATCGTTAAAAATATTCGATAGCAAATTTAATAATGAACCAAGTACATTTTGATAACAGTAAATTTGAAAATGTGTTGAAAGTATTCCGTGACATCTGACAATCGAAAATATTCCATTTTCAAAAGTATCGATTTGGAACTTTATTGCGCTGCCACAACACCGTATTATAAGCGAATAAATCATCGGCTAACAAGGACGCTGTGTCAGTGATAAACTGTACCATATGTTTTATTTAATTAAATAATTATAAATGTTTGGATTTGACTCTATGAATATGAACAATTTAAGAATTTTCTACTAATGTGCATATAATTATAGAGTACTTTACCTGAGAAGTGATAATTCGTAAAAAAATGTTCGATACTACGAGCACATAATTAATTATTTGTACTTTTCGTACGCAATGCTGTACAATAAAATTATGCCAGATCTAGCCTTACTTACAAATCAGTCAAAAGCAAAAATTTGGTATGCCGAGCGCGTACGAATAAATTTGTGCATAAATTATCATCAAAACGCTACCGGATTCTTACTCTCAACTCAACCTTAAAGATTGCCGTTTAGGCAAAGGTATTCAGGAGATCTGAAAAAATTATTTTCTTTCTTTTCGTCCTTACTTTCTTTTCCTCAAGGCAAGGCACCCGATATCTAGTGAATAATACATCTTAAAAAGTTCCTTCATTTCTAATTACACATTTACTGACCTTTTAGAATATTATGTTTCACGTGGTTTTTAAAGCTCAAAATAACTTTTGAATAAATAACATGCAAATCGTTTACTTATCCAGTTAATTGGTCCAAAGACTATCTATCTAAATGAACTTCTTCAAAAAATGTGTATAGTTGTCAATTGTTACTTTTTGTTTTTCCATGTTTATGTTAAAAATATTAATAAGTTTGATTTTTTTTTTATGTGGAAAAATTTTTTTTACAAAAAAAAAATAATTTGTTATTGCTGTATCGCAACAATGTTACATCGCTCAATATTTCATTCATAAACATGACATTCAACTCCGTTCATTCGATCAATTTATTTCTACGGTGGATTTCCACTCTTTTACATTTTTATTTCATTATTATTATTAGAGATATCAGTAAATAATATTGAATTTGTCGATTTGATGAATTCGACCTGTCTACTTCCGAATGTTTACTGTTGAAATATACAGAGTAAACAAACATCCGCTAGTGTAATGATGACTTGACGAAGAAATTAATTGACAAGTATTAAAATAAACGAAGGTATATAGGTAACTATGTTGTTAGATAAATATTTTAATCCATTTGTAAGTTTGTTTGTGTAAATATTCTTTAAAGACTCTTTTAACAGAAATATAATAAGCATTTTTTTTTTATTTTTTCTCTTAGGAAGTCTTCTTTATTCAGAGAAATTTTGCGCCAGTTGAGTTTCTTTTTCATATCATTTCTAATGCTCTAATGAGGTTTTCGAAAATATATTGAATTCTTGATTGTCGCGTCGGGAGTTTCGCGAGTGGAATTTTTTTTAGAAAAAAAATCACTTGTCATTCTGAAAAATCACCCATTCAGTATCCAAAGAGTATACACTGAGAAAAATACTACTAACTAAATTTAGAAAGCTAGACAAAGAATACTAACGAAATTTCACAATGAATCATTGGTACGTACTATCAGATTAGGACCAGAGATAGTATAAACGATTCATTAGTACGAATCTATAATATTAGCTTTTCGCAAACAAATTGTTGGTAAATTTACCGATGATTTGTTTGCGAATAGTTAATATTATAGGTTCGCACTAACGAATTGTTTGTACTATCTCTGGTCCTAATCTGATAGTACGAACCAATGATTCGTTGTGAGTATTTTTCTCAGTGTAGTGTTTTTCTTTGTTTTTCGTTTATTTAAAGGTCAATTTGTACCAAATTTTTAAAATTATGCATTGCTAATTTTAACACTTATTTATTTAATTCATATTTTTCTACATATTGTATTTTATCTTGTCTTCCGTGGGCTAGACAAAGAATACTGATAAATTATATTTACATTGCAATCTGAAATGTCGTTTTTTGATGTTTTCATTCAACTTTTTATCTTTGAAATAAATTTATAAAATGAATATCACTCGACCTTTTCTGTCACCACGAAATTCTGCTTGTACTCACATACCTACACAAAAATGTAAGTAAACAACTTTTTAATTCTTTCAACAATACAAACAATGTAACTCAGTGAATAATACATGCATGCAAGTAAATATGCAAGAATGTGAGATAAGTGTTTAGAAATAAATTATAAAATCTTTTTGTCAACGCCCGTGTCACTCTCACCTATGTTTGTTTTCATTGGTGAAATTCGTATGAGGTGTGCAATGAGTTAGTGACAATAATAAAATTATCTCTGAAATTATTTAAGACGTAGTTTAGTGTACTAGAATAAGATTCTTCTCAATTCTGCACGAGTCTCCAAATGTTTATTTATTTATTTATTCTTCACTGCAATTTAACACATAATTACATGACAATATCAAATAAAATCAATATATTAAATTATGTTCTGTGAGAAGAAAAAATGTGAAACTTTTCTTTTCTATCCTTTTTTACTTGTGGAAAAGTACCTAGAAGATGTTTTGATGTAGGTATATTTTCGTAAGGAGTGGTATTTTTACATAATTTTCTTGTACAAGTAAGTATTTCAATATTATTAGTCGAATACATTCCTAATTTCAATTTACGACAATATCCTAAAACGATGATAAAACGCCGGCCTAAAGAGAATAATTTAAAGTAAGTTTAAATAAGACAATTAATCAACTTGCTTGTATGAGAGATTGTATGAATGTAGAAGAAGCGAAAGAAGTATGTAAGGATAGATCTATATGGCGTTCTGTTCTCTCTGCCTACCCCGCTCGGGACACGGCGTGAGGGCGTAGTATATAATATAATAAAATAGTATACTAAATAAGGTTAGTAAAAACTTAAACTTCGAGTGTCTTGTAAAAGTAGTCGTTAAAGAATGTTCATATGTAATATCTTCGCTTCAGTGATGAGGTATCTAGGCATTTTTTATCCTGAATATTTATTTTTATGACGCGGAAGGAAACCTTACCTACATTCAATATCCAACGTATTCTACTGGTTTTCCAAGTTGTGGGAGATGGCGCCGTTACTATATAAATTAAAACGCATTTTATCACAAATTTTCTTAAACGAAGGCCAGCTGAAGTAAACAAATACGTCGCAGCCAAGGATTTAGAATATATTTATCAATCAACTCAACACACATACACAAATAAACAGGTGAAAAATTATTAACGAGTATTTTCTCGAATTTCAAATGTAATTTTTTTTCACCTGATGACAGCGAAACTACATATGTTGAATTCAAAATGATTGTTTTATTTTATATCCTTTTCATAATTTATTTACGACAGAGGACATTGATCTTTGATCACTGAAAGCACATAATTCATTTCTCTATTCCAAGATGTTGGACGTTGGGTAAATATTTTTTTAACCATCAAAAAGTCGTCATAAAACAGTGAGATAATATATTATTTTTACCAATCTTGACACCCAGACAAAATACGATAATTTTTTTATCGCCGGCGTAAATCATAATGTAGATGGTGCTATATTATGAGTTAAAGGAATCTATACTCCTACATTTATTTATCTATATACTAACCATTAATGTATGTAGGTATGTTTTTGTCTACGAGTATGTATGTACATAAGTATGTTTATATTCATAAATATAATTATATTCTATGTTGTGATATTTCGTTATTTTATGGTTTTTGGGAATCGAACTAGAATTGCTTTGGATCAATTCAACATTTTTGTAGACACTTTTACACACACCTGATTTAGATCTCAAAATATGACGAGTAATTTAGTAGATAACTAAAACACTCATTAGAACTAAAATTTATTAGTTGATTTGACGTTTATTTTGTAAATCTCCATATTAATTTATGGAAACTGACAAACAGTTCCAAGTTTTACTGTATTTATTAGAGATAGTAACCTGGTTTCGACTTACAAAGTCATTAGTTTTTTTCGCTATTTATATTATCGACTAAACTTCTAGCATAAATTGAAAAGTACACGGCAATAGCTAATTTATTCTCAGTTTGGAAATCAGATCGTTTTGTTGTCAAATTAAGAAATTCTGTTGCTTCTGTGTAAAAATAATATCACAACATTTGATATAAATTATAATTAAAACTAATAAAAAGTCATTTATTCAAATCTAAAAAAGGTATTCTAATTCAAAATTCAAATAATAAAAGTGATATATTTTTATAACAAAAAAGTATCAGGCAAACAGGAAAAAAACTCCTGTAAGCTTCCGTCCGTCTGTCCGTACAATACTGATGATGGGATGATGGTATGAGGAGGACGTCACGTGGGGAACCAATTAGTGAGGAATTTAATAGTCAGCCTTGTGTTGGAATGTTACCAGGAAAACAGAAGTCGCCAGGGATGATAATATTTGTCAGTGGAGAGGCATTTAGAACAAACAGGTATGTCCACATAATAATGAAAGAGATGGTACAGTGGCACATATTATGTAGGTATATTATTATTACACACATCTAGTGTTGGGTATGGAGGATTAAAAACCAAATTAAAAGGGAGAAATGTATGTCCCTAGTTGCCTGGTATATATTTTTGCAATATGGTAACATTCAACTTTTTCAAACTACGTACCTGCCTATGTGTCTAGGAAAATATTCATTTTTTTATTTTTTTTTATGAAAATGTTCATTTAAAAAGTTTTAATTTGGAACGAATACTAATTTGGACAAGCTTTGCAGCTGAATATTTACTACAAGTTCAACTTATTACAACTTATATTCCTGGGTGTCTTTATTTTTTGTAAATTGTGCGGTAATATTATCTTAACATTTTAATTTCAATAAAAGACAACCAAATTTACTGTTATTTCTATGTACATCAACATAAACGGGTAGCCAACAGACTAACTGCATATAATAAACATACAAGTTATCCTCCAAATGCCAATAAAAATTAGAATATTAACTGTTCCCCTTACGTGATGTGTTCATGTTCCCTTTTTTTGACATTCCATTTCAAAACATCCAATATGTTCCAAAAAATAAAAACAAAAACACTTTCACTGTCTTTTTTTTGTTATTTTGACCATAGAATATATTGATTTAGATATTTCAAAATCGTGGTGATTATGTAGGTAAAATTTTGACATTAGATAAATTAATTTAAACAAAAAGATGTTTAGCGAGCAAGTTAGCTAGCAAGAAAAAAGAGATTCTCTTCCAAATAACATTATCATCGTGTCCTTGCTATTCGTCATAAAATATTTTTCATTAATATGAAATTTGTATTCAAAGGATTGAAAATTACTTTCAAAAATATATATCACAAAAAGGTAATGTTTGAAATGGCAACACGCCTCCGCAGCCATAATCATTATGATCAAAAGGTATGAACACTGTATATGTCCAAGGTACATACATAGGTATACATAGTACACTCATTTCTACACGCGCATTACTGATGCGTGCTCAATATTACATGTTAACTGGAAAAAATGGAAACTCCGTATCTCTAATTTTTAATCCAAGCTTAGTGCACCGCTATTTCAATGTTATGATAGATGAATCGATGCGTTTACCTAATTCAATATTTTGTTAAAGGTAGGTAGGTACAAGAACTCGTCATTTTTCAAACACAAAATTTCATCATTTTACTGGTATACAATTATGTTTTGTCGCTTTTTGAAAAAAACCTCTTTCGTTGTCATTATTTTCTAAAATAACGTTCACAATAAAGATATCATAAAGTTTGAACTAATGCTACCGTTTTGAAAAAGAATAGAGTATATAAAGTATTAGTAGTCAAACGAAATTGATTAGTCTAGGCACACAGAATTGTCGAATATAATTTGAAGGGTAAATTAGCAAAGGCATGCCGATGTATAGCTCCCATCTATTTAGAAAATTATTTAAAAACTGACTTAGTATCAAAAACACTTCAAGTAGTTATATGCTGTTTTCAAAGTTTCATAATTCTAGTATCGATGTGCTTCTACAAACCTACGTGTGAAAGATTTCATAACTGGCTGAACGGATCACAATTTTTTAAAATTTGTAGATACATTAGTATCTCTAATGAGTCACGCTATGAATTCATCATCAACATAATCTTTAGAAAGGGAATATTCCCCGTATAAACCAACCTTTACACATGTACGGTATAATAATCTAATAATATTCCCAACAGATATAAACGAACCTTTATAATATCTTTAACACGTGGTGCGCACCGAAATTACCTTTTTAGATTTATGTGAAAATGATTTTTTAATATTTTATTTTCAAAATCAAATCAGAAATGCGTACACGATGTTAAAAAAAATCCTTCGAAATTAGATACACACACATGTAACTACTTGTACAATTTTTATGAATACTACATTTTTATAATCAAAGTAGGTATGTAGGTGGGTACATTTTAAATCAATTTTCGATTTTATACCTAAGTACTTTTATAATGCCTATTTTCCTTTCAAGTAGGTATATCAAATTTTACTATTAAAGAATTATGTAATCTTCCTATATTATTTTAAAATGTATGCTTATTTTCTATACTTTCACTGAAATTTTAATTTGTTTCTTGTTTTATTTAAATATCTATACCGTAATTAGGTAAAATATGGTACCGCTTTTAGGTAAAATATGGTACCGATCACATGCATACTAAATATTTCGCTACATATGCATATATAGGTATTTCTCCGGTTTTGATAAGGACATTTTAGAAATTTACCAAAGAACGATTGGGCATCTTACATACGTTTTTAAAATTTTGCGCCCCTTGTAAATTAGCGCCTTCAGCAAATTCCCAGTGTGCCCGTTTGTAGCTTGGGACCTGAGGTAGATAAGAAGTGTTTAGAAGAAAAAATAAGTTACAAAATACAAAAAATTAACTTTTAAAATATTGCGTTATTAATGTTGTGGAATTCCATTGTAACTGTAAAATATTTATATTTTATGTAAATTATAAAATTAAGAGTGTGTAAGTAAAGTGGAAAATACAGTGTTTTTAATTTATATAAAATATAAATATTTTACAAAAACTTATATTTCTGTAGTTTGTTTTTTTTAATTGATACCTTGGCAAATTTAAAAAACCTCGAGAATGATTATCAACACAAATAGTGAGGCAAGTGATATAAATACGAATCTTTATTATATGCAACAAAATAACACACTATGTTACTAAACACATCACATACCTACCTCTTTTGATAATATGTTTTCAAAATAATTTTCCTCTTTGGCTTTTTGTCGGTAGTGAATAATTAAGAGTGTTGGTTTCAAGTAAGTTTTCATAATAATTATTATTACACGTTGTCCTCTGATATCTATCTACACAACATACATACATCACATGAATCTATACATATAAAAGAAAGTGGTGTTAGTTACACCATTTATAACTCAAGAATGGTTGAACCGATTTGAATGATCTCTGATTTGTTGGATTCTTCTCCGCCCCGAATAGACGATTAGCTATAAAAATATCATACAAATTCACGGGAAGAATAATTACGAAGAAAATTATTTACGTCATAAATTTTTAATTTCAATAAAAAATGCAATTTGAGAATTATACAAAATCAACAAAGATGTTTTTTATAGATAATTTTTGTATACATTTTCAAATTAGAATCGTTATCCATACAATTTAATATCTGTGGTTCTGAAATTTCAATTTTGAATAAATCATGAATAAGAATTTTTATAAATTTGAAATGAATAATTGGTAATATCTATAATATCTGCCTTAAAAATAAATTAGTACTGCGTATATAACGTACAGCAGATAATTTGAAAACAAATCTGAGTTAAGTATAATAATTGTTCAACATAAATGATTTTTATTTTTTACACTATACGATGACACACTTGGACAATTACGGGAGTCTGTAAAGAGGTTAAAAATATTAATCATTTATTGATTTTTAAGCGGTACGAAGTTCGCTGGGTCAGCTAGTAATATAATAAATAGAGACTTTCATACTTGGTGATAGAGTTTCATAAAAAGCAAAGTACCTTCTCGCATGTGCCTGAATATGCCATCATACAAATATTATTATTTCGCCTGAATTCTGGAATTAAAAGGTATACCTATGTGCTACAAGTAATGGAAACATTGACAACTATGTAGCTTCATTTTTCTCTTTATAAACTTGTGTTTGATGTGTCTTTTTCCCCTGATTACTCGTTAGCATATAATAAATATTATGTGGAGAGATAATAGATTTATTTTCATTTATAATACTGTATGGCTTGAATATAATGGAAAATAGGTACCTACCTATATTATTTCCTGTATTGGATGCCCTGCATCCAGATTAGTATTTTATAAGAAGGCCAATGATTGCAAAATTTCCTCACTCGTTCTTCAATTTAGTGTCAAATTGAATGGCAGTTCAGGTTCATCTTTACAAGTCATTCTGAATAGTTATCAACTGTATAAAGAGTTTGTACTTAAAAGTCAACTCATGTGGGATCTACACCATTGAAATAAGACATTCAGAATGGTTTGCATACCTCACAGCTTAATCGAAATAAAAAATTACAAATATTTGTCACTTCCAGACCACTCGAATATATATCAAAAAGAGTGTAATATTGTTTCAGGATAATGTACCTCGTAATGAAATAGTAATTTAAATATATACGGACAAAGTACACAACACTTAAATTATACCTTTATTGAAGTATCCATTAGAGATGCCTTGTGCTACCTCCCTCTTTATAATACTTTGGGTAGTATATATTGTACAGCACTAGTAAAAATGGTAGTAGTTACATGTACAATAATAACAATAACGACCGTTACCCGGCTGTCCGGTGCTCGTTAGCGGCGTACGGCGCACATCCGGTGACTCTGTAACGTCGGCGTCGCCTGCGGATACTTGGGAGTACCGTTACCGGTTTATATTGATACTTTGCTTTACCTACCAACAAGTACCCGTACCTAGATACTTTTAGGTACTGAAACTACAACAAATATGTTTGGATATCTTCAGAGAATAACAATATCTGCTTGTTGGTTAATGTTTGTTAGGATGGTACAATAATATGTAGGTATGGTGTATAGGTACTCTAAAAAACATGTCACAGATTGAAGTGGATAATTTTTGTATCATCTTGGAAGTATCTTTTGTTATTTAAATTTGACAAGAGTTAGAAAAGGTTCTGAAATTCAAAATGCATGAAATAAAAACGTTTATTTTGACACAGCACCCGAAGTCGAATGAAAAAAGTAGATATTGAAATAAAATAAAAACACCCTAAGCTTTTATACGCAGTGGGTATTATTTTTTTATGTTAATATGAATATAATCGGAAAATTGATATATCTACATCTACATAAGTTTTTACCAATTCACTCACCTATATACAATCTAGGTTACTAGCTTATATACCCATCCGTGGTGCCTTTCAATTCACCAGACGCATAAATCAAACATTCCCCAACTTTCAAACAAAGAGGAAAAAGGTTATAAGTCAAAAACATTTTCCTTCTTACTTTTATTTTTGAAAAAAAAAAAACGTAAATTATCTCCACGTTGTGACATATTTTCGCAGGTTCTTGTTATGAGCGCTTGACATATTAAAATGTGAGTTTGATACGATATACGAACAACACAATGAATTATCGTCTCACTCGTTTTTTTTTTCTTTTTGTTTTGTGTAATGTTTTCTATCAAAGAAAAACATTTTTCATCGAGGTATTGTAGAAAGGAATATTTTTTTATTCTAAACAAAAATGTTGTACTGACGTGAAATACGAAAAAAGTTGTTTATTTCCTACATTAGATATTTTGTACCGAATCTTTTGCTTTACGTGCTACGATTTTTTTTTGCGGTGAATGATACACATTTTTTTATATTTTATCAAGTTTTTTCCTCATTTTTGGGGTAACCAATGAACAAACTGTTCCTAATAAGTAATTGTAAGCTTGCAAGTCACCTTTTCTATGCCAATAAATGTAAAGACATGTAAAGACATATGTATAGGTAGCAAAGTTCATCACAGAATTGAATTTATATCTTATACGAGACGTTTTATGAATTAACGGCACATTCGGAAACCAAAGGAAGAGCTTAGCAAACATATTTTTTTAACGGGGATTTCTCAGGACATTTCACGAATATGTGTTGAAATAATCTTTTCTTTACCGAATTCCTTGTTAAAAGACTACGATGACTTGGTCACATGCTCTAGAACGCGTAATGGGCTCCCAACGAGAAGAAGAAGATGTAGATATGGGAATCCATCTGTAATTTTATATACCATAATATTTAAATAATTATTAAATTCCCTATGGTTTAATCTATGTTACCAATATTTTTAATACCACGATATATCTTCACAAATTTCACAATAGATAAAAGTCATGTATCTTATTATTATTTTCACTATATGGATATAATATTATAATATATACACATTGTGTAGTATAGATAAAAGTGTTTTCATACGACAATATGACAGTCAGTGCTAACCCAAATGAATATCAGGAGACCAAAGACTCGGCGGGGTGTCTTCATATAAAGGGAAATTGGAAAAGAAAGGAAAATAGGTAGACACTAGGCTGTTAGTACTTACATAGATATCTATATGTGGTGTAAAATATACTTATTGTGGACAGTATTCGGTATAGTATGAAGTTTGTACCTATTATTGTATAGAAGAAAATATAGTGGTATTATGTGTGATGTCTCTTTTGACAATACCTATTATAATGTGTAATATTAAATTTTGGATTTTAATCTTTCTTCTAGGCTTAGTTGTAATGCGACTAGGTACGTTAGAAATGTTAGAATAACATCAGTGTTAAATTGGAGTAGAATAGTAAACCTTTTTTGAGTTGTACAACACAATAAATTTCTTAAAATTTGCATTAGTTTGTCGTAATAAGCATTAACAACACTAGTCTTTGTTTAAAATGTAACGTAATTACATATTATGTACAACATGAATCACTTACTGCCTACTTAGTTATATTAGAATCAGCTTGCTTTACGGAAACATAACATAATGAAAACACACACCACATAATTATGTTGTTGAATATTTTCTATATCAGTTTCAAATGTTTCAATTTTTTTTTAAACATGATCTAGTAAGATAAATATCATCATGGCAGATTTTAGAGACTCGTTTGTCTTAGTAGATAAATATAATATCTTCAAATATTTCTGCTGTGCTCAACGCTAATGTAAAAATTCTTCCGGCATTGAAATTCGCCAATTTTAATCCTAATATGTGTTTCATTATTTTTTCATCATGATTCACACAGTACATATTTACATAACCTATTCAATTATACATAATATCGTTATGATTACAGAAGCCTTGAGAAAAAAACTTATTAGGACTTCAAACAGTTATCTCCTGTGAAATCAATGGAATAAACATATAATGTATAATGCATAATGTTGAATCTTGCAAAGTATCATAATAATATAAAATTATATGAAAGTGAATAAGTATTGTGCTTTCCACCCCCTTAAAAAGCTCTAGTAGTTAGTACCTTTATATACATTTGTCATAGACATCATGCAGAGAGTCAAACCATAGAGTGAACCTGATGAAAAGGTATAATCAATTAACCTTCAATGGACGCTTATTGGGATATATGATGACTAGGGGTGGGTGCAACCCCACGATGACTACGACTGCTACATATAAAAATAACTAGGTAGTGTGTATTGTATATTACTGCATATATGTTAGGGGGAGGTAAAAGAGATGCATGTGCATCACGATATATACCTAATAGGTACTGAGGTACTTGTAGTTTGTTTATTGGTATTTCTCATTGAAGCTGTGGGAAAAATGTTTTGTATCTTGTATAGGTACTGTGATAGCTATGGTTGTTAGCTGTGATAACATTTTAGATTTTCTTTTTACATATATTTTGCGTTTTATTGACCGTACTGAGTGATTCTTTTTTTATATCTAGAGTCACCTAGTAAACTAACTGCATGTCATTAAAATAACTACATGAATTTCTTTTCTATGCCACATAAAAATAAAATATGCAGGATGGATAGGTACTATCTTTTATCGCTTATTGTAAGATGATGTCTATTTGTTCATTTTAACTATACCTGTTTTTTAAGTGAACAATGAAATCTAAATGAAAGCAGACATTATAAATTAAGCTTCTTACAAGAAAATGTACCTAATGAAGGATAACAGAGAAACAAAGAAAAATTTAATTTTTTAGTTATAAGAGTTTCCAAATATTTTGAAACAGAATAAGTTGGACATTTAAGATTAAATCCTAGAATATTAAAATGCATTGACATACTTGATGTGCCCAATAACAGGAGTAACTATATGGAACTTATGTAATAGGTACTCATTGTCTATCACGCAACACGCGAAGGAAGCTGCAGAAAGGTAGGTACATATTCATATAAAGGTATCTTATAATTTGAAATCCTGTAAGACTGTAGAGGACACGACGCAGCCCACATGGGTTAAGATTCATCAACACCGGGCCATACGAAAAGTAAAGTAAGTAAATCCTTGCAATTATGTTAAATAATAATTTTCTTTTTTTCAAAATAACCCTTTATTTAATTTATTGTTCTAAACATGTTTGACCAGTGGACATACTTCATTCATACAAACTTTGAATGTAAAAATTCTCCATTCAATTTTGTTAACCTTTACAGACCCAACGTTGTTTACTAAATCAGCGATTATACTTTTTTGTTCGAATGATTTATAGTTATATACAGTGTCATAGTATTATATTATTATTCCCCTCTTTTTGAATAGTGTTCACCTTTTGAATTTGGAACTTAACGGTCGTGTGTTAGACGCGTGCAGTGCTTTCCTTTGAGCCAAATGCTTTATGATCATACACTAAGTTGATGTCGCACGGTTTTTTTATTCGTAACAGGATCCTGTTATCATAAAATAATAATGATCCATAGAATTAATGATGCACTCTTTTCACTTTTATTTTTTGCGCGTATGTCACAGTCCCGGATATTACTATTTATCTAGCATGATCCTCGATGTTGTGTTTGTACAAATATGTAATGATCCGCTCCTAATGATGCGTTGGACATTACTGCGATTTGTGTGACATGTTTCGATTTTTAGGAGCATTGTGTAATATTTAGTTCCTGTATGTTATTTATTGATATGTTATATCTTCAGTACTGAATCAATTGATGAAGAAATATTCAGCATTAAAATATTTACCATTTGCATGTGTTAATCCATCGAAGACACCGCAATCGGTGCGACATGGATTGCTCAACTTCACACCCTCAACATAATGGGCTAAATGAGTTTGTTCTGCAGGGAACGCCATCTAATCGTGTTCTCTTTACACTTTTCATTTTTCCAATTCCATTTCTAAAGTTGTTTTTCTCTTTTGATAATCAAGACTGTTCCCAGAAGTGAGGCACTTCTCAACTGTAAATGGGTCTTTCATGAAGAGATCCTTGGTCCACCTCTTTAATTGTTCACTTGGTTAGGGTGCTGTGATTTGTTATAGTCAAAATATTACTGCCAATTCAACAATCTTCAACCTTTCGACTCGTCTCCCTCAGTAGGTACAAACTCACCTTAAGTCCACTTACGCATTTACTTTTTTTGTTACTACGCTCACACAATAGTGACAAATTATTTATTGTAAATGTCCATTAGAGAGGCTTTCTTACTTATGCTGTTATTATTATTAATTCTACTTGACAATGGCGTCCACGAAGGAGACGCCACGGGCCACGTGTCTCTTTGTACACGTGGAAGTAGAATTCATAATAATATATAAAGGGAATGCAGTATGCTTTTATTACTACAAGCATTCTTATATTATCGTTAATTAAATCTGAAAAATGTAATGAAATTGAATATTGTATAATATATTTCACATGAAATATTTAGTATAATATGGTTTCGATAGATTCTTACTTAAATATTTATTATTTAAAAAAAAGTACCTATAGACTCTAAAAAAAACAATAACACCAAACAAGCAAAATTTACCTTGAAATTTTAAAAGTTATATGAAGGTTTTTGAATTCCAAAATGGTTCAAATCTTTATCATTGGTTTATCGGGGAAAAACTCACAAAAAAATCTATGAACTATAACGAACTTCTTTTCCAGTAATCTACCTCTATATTTTTAATTATAAATTTTTTTAAGATTTCGGAGGTACGTCCATTTTTTGTAATAATTATGACATTTTCCTGTTAAATTTTTAATCTTCGTAAGTACCTACCCCTACTTAACTGGTTCAATTAGAGAGTATTTAGTTTTGATTATAAATTTTTCAATGAACATTCGTTACGCGAAGTTGTCCTGTGTAGCTATAGGTGGCCATAATAATAAGTCTTCTCCTAGTTAAGTGCATCTTCTGTAAATATAATGATACTTACATTACTTTTGTATTAAGTACTTACCTATTATTATTATATTGTGCAAGAGTAATTTGTGATGTTTACTATTTCTTGGCAGCGGGGATTAAAAGGTTAATATTTTTATGGAGAAAATTATATTGGGTACTTGTACTTAATAAAACGTACCTACACTACAAGAGTTTGTAATTATTTATTTAATTTAATTGTACGGGTCTGCACAAAGTAAGTAAAATCAAATTATAAATCTTGCAGGAATAAATATTGTTTTCATTGTTATATCTTTTACTCCTTATATTTCAATTGAGTCTTGTAAACAAGATTTTCGAAAAATCTAAAGACATTTTACATTTTAATTTCAGGGCTGAGGTTTTTCACCCATCCTGAATGTTTTTTTTATTGGCACGGAGAGGATGGCTTGCATGTTTATTATATGCAGCCGTTCTGCTGGCTTCATCACTTGTGGGATACGTTGCGATGGTGAATAAGTAACAGTAGTGGTAGTATTTTTTCAAAAAGTGAAAAAGAAGTTTCATTTTTGAAAGTTCCGTGTTTTTTTTTTCGGAACGAAACTACTCACGAGACGCCATTTTTTAATTAACGCCACAGCATTAGGTATGTTTTTAAGTCACTTTGGCCAATATTCGACGTAGAGTAATTTTGCTCCCGCATAAAGATTAAGTACATTTCGCTACCTTAATGCAGAACTAGCCTAAGTGTTTTTGGATAAATTTTCAAAGTAGCAGATTTAAGCTTTGTTTTTGTAATAATTGAAAAATATTTAAAATATCTAAAGCAAATTTTGAAAAGCATTATTATTTAGGAATCTAATAACTCTCATTCGTTAAATTATACCTATCTATTACAATCATTTCTTGTTTCTTAATACTTAACTCAGTTTGACCAAAATTTCAACTTAGGCTAGTTTTGCATTAAGGTAGTGATTTATAAAACTACTCATATACCTAAGTTGATAGGTGGTACCTTAATATATATTACGTATTATTTGACACCACATGTTCATTATTTGTGTAGTAATATTACGTTAGGCTGATCATATTGTTATTAGGTATATACCTACCTACAACAAACGTCGACACATCCCCGTAATGATACAAAAGAATTAATAATAATATAATCTAATACATAGTCCCATATGGCACCTGTGTTACAACTTTTGTATACTTACTTGCCAACACATAACTAAGTAGTACACTGACATTACATATTTTTATTATTAAGTTAGAAATATTATTGTGTAATAAATAAACTAATAAATAAAACGTAGGTAGGTATCTACTTTTAATATTTATTTATGACATCACGACATCTCCTACATGTGGGGTAGCCAGTCGATAACCTTCATAAGTAAGTGTACAAGTAATACCCCAGTCTGCAGATTTTGCTAAGAGGATAATGAAACACCTATACACATTCTCTGTAATTGTGACCACTCACATCCTCGGAGGACCATTGTTGGACTATGAGATAGTGAGGCTTCTCACACCAAGACAAATCGTGAGTTATATGACGCACTTAAATATAAATGTTTGTTTTCTCTGGGATCGCATTGGCCGAAAGCTGTAATGGTCCCAGTAGAGTATGGTGCTGTTTTAATAATAATAATAATATTTTATATAGCTATACCAACAGGGTGTATCTCACAAGTAGGGTAGCCAGCAGATGAGTGGCAAACCTCATCGTTGAATTTAAGATGTAAAATGCTATTAGTTTTTGAACACCTGCCTTTTACAGGACGCAAAAAAAATTGGAAAAAAGTGAGAGAACAATTAAGTACATATTTTGTCAGAAGCTCTAACAGTCTAATGGCATCAAAAAATAAACCAGGTATTTTTTTCATATTTTTTACTTCCTTCCTCATATTTATCAATAGTTTCACAGTACGAGAGTTCTCTTATATCATAATGAAAAAATAAATGCTCGGCACGAGGGCGATATTAGTATGAATTGATTTTTTTTTACTTCATTCATATAACAAAACATTTGCAATGCACAGGAGTGATCCTAGTTCAAATATTAATTCATACAATAGGTACAAAATATTATTTTATAAAGGTAGGTGGGGTTCAATGTACCTATAATATATTATCATAGTGAGGTGTTATTTTTAATGTTTTCTGTACATACAATTTATTTTTGACATATGATTATTATTGTTATAATAATAATAATGATTGTCGTTACTTTTGACTTTTGTCCTTTGAGTTCGACGACCGCTATATACGTGCAGATGTTTGATACTAAAATCTACCTATACCTATGATTTGATTTCTATGAAATGATTCACAAATGTATGTACATATATTGCTAATGGCATCGAAAATGTTCCATTCATATTTTTGGCTACAGTTTCGAAATAATTTCTTTTTTGTTGAAGTTTATTATTTATTTATTTATTTTATTGTTTTGGCACATCATCATTTACATAACAAAATCAACAAAGTAATTTAAATATAAAAATGTGATGATATGCAGTGGCGAGATTATCACTAAATTAGTGATTTCTTCCATCTAACCACAATTATAATTATTAATTTCGAAGGTTGCTTTGAGTGGCATGGAGCAGTTTCCAGATATTTTATGCAAATTTAAAAAAAATATCCAAGTCAAAATTCAACCCGTTTAAGAGCGAAGAATGTTGAAGACCCGAAAAATAATTATACTCCACTAATTTCAAAGGCTTCGGCCGTGAATATCCAAATAAATAAATAAATAAATTTACTATTTAACAATGTTTTTGTTTCGTGGACCTCATGAATGGATTAGGTACTGCTTCAGAAAAATAGTTTTTTTTTTATTCAGCGGTGGAATATGCCACCCATACTGAATCAATTTTCTTATAAATATACTCTATTTCGAAAATATGTGTTCAATATGAATTATATTTTCGCAATTTTAAACCTAAATACATATAAAAAAAATTATATGATTGACTTTTATCATGTAGTGGGTATATCTGATGGCTACCCTCTAATGGAACACAATGAATATTTACAAAACAACTTTTAGTTACCTAGGTACCTATGTACCTATCACTTTAATAGCAAAGTGCTCATCTAAGTTGTATTTAATAAAATAGTAATTAAGGGCATAATGTTATTAAAAGAAAATGAATGGATGTGTTGTCGGTATGTTGTTAGTAAGAAGGGGGATGTCTGCTTCACTGGTCAACGTGGGGGAGACATAGGGTAGGTTTACTTTGCTTACTCATTCGTAATAAATCTTTATTAGAAATTATTTATACAAGGTATAGGTACACACTACAGTATAATAAAGTTACATCTTTTGTATCCTTAACAACACTGTCGTATTAATTTCAAAAGTAGGTACATATAGGTACTCTATTTATTTCTCAAGACACTACACTGAGAAAAATACTAACGAAATTTCACAACAAATCATTGGTACGTACTATCAGATTAGGACCAGAGATAGTACAAATGATTCATTAGTACGAATTTATAATATTAACTTTTCGCAAATAAATTGTCAGTAAATTTATCAACGACTTGTTTGCGATAGGTTAATATTATAGATTCGTACTAATGAATCGTTTGTACTATCTCTGGTCCTAATCTGATAGTACGCACCAATGATTCGTTGCGAGTATTTTTCTCAGTGTAGGTTCCTATTTGCAATTGAATGTTTTTACGACCATGTCGCATTATGTTTCGATAAAAACGTATTAAAAGTTTACTTTACCAACCATCAGTACGGTACCCAGTGGACTTCTTGTATGTAATAAACATATACGTCGACCTCTACGTGCTTTAATTTAAGGAGACATGTATGGTGAGTAGCAAACCTCATTGCTGCATCGAATACGTGAAAACTCTTATATTATTATTTTAAAAATATCACCCTGCACCGAGAACATAACAGCTTTTGGCCAAGGCGATCTCAGCAGAAAAAATGACTATATTATGTAATGATTCACAAATACCTGTCCTTCACACGGCTCTCGGAAACTCGAAGAAGAGTTTAAGTGTACTTTATTAAATTTTAGTCTAGTTGTAAAATGAAGCAATATAAGTACATATTTAGTAATTCCATTGACATCTAAAATTCAGCGATTAGGCATGACACCCATCATGAATGTCAATACATTCTTTGGTACGGAGAAGACAATCTGTATGTTAGTTAGGTACTTGCGGTTAGTCAGCTGGCTAAACCACTTGTGAAATATGCCGAGATGATATTATAATGATAATAATAATAAATAATAATAAAAAAACTTTATTGCACAAAAAAATCAACATAAGAAAATATTCATTTTAAACTACACAAATAAATTTTGTGCAATGGGCGAGTTTATTGCAGAAGCGCGATATATTCCAATTAACACATTATATAGTATTAAAGCACATTATACAAAAAAAATCCCACCAATATTCGTCGGTTGATAAATGAAAGTTTATTAGTTTAGTATTGTTTAAAAGTATAATTTAAATTAATACAAATTTATAATTTCATATAAGTAACTCGTTAGCTTAGTGAAATTCATCCCTTATTGATAAATCGTATACAAAACTCACCCTTCATTATAAGGTGTAAGTACATGCATACATATTAATTTATTATTATCATCGTTTCTACACCAAATCACAATCTTCGCATAACGAATCACATCACGATCCTCAGCAATACGTACCTACCTATACAATACTAGGTACTCTCACCCACCTTTCACATTCGACATACACGTGCCGGGCATTTATTAGTTCAATTCTCTTTAATTAATAAATACTACAGAGGTATATAGGTCTCCCCCAAACAATAATTCGATGCAAATTTATAAACGTGTGATATGAGAATGGAGTTGCCGAAATAGAACAACCCTTGTTATTTTTTGTAAAAATCTTACAGGATACGCGAAAAATGAATGAAATTTCATAGTTAATAGATAAAAATTATTCATGTTTGTTTATTTTTTTATTTTTTTTGGAAAATAGACTGCATTTACCTTTCACAATAAATGATACATAATTATTAACATTATTACTTATGCCCGGTTTCAATAACATAATCTGTCCGTGACTGTCGATTAAAATCTATTGTGTAAAATATATTTCACAATAGATTTCGTTCAACAGTAGCGGATAGATAGATTATTGAAACCGGCCATTAGTCTTCAAACATGTACTCATTTCAGTTTAAAAACAAAACAAATCACACCAATAAACAAAATATTGAAATTCTGCATACTTAATTGGCACGGAAAGGACGAACTGCGTCTTGAATGTATGCAGTAGGTCTACTGGCTACCCTACTTGTCGAAGATGCCGTAATAGTATAAACAATAACTTAGACAATGTGTTTTACATTGCACCGTTTTATGAAAACACCAAGCCACCACAAGGGCACATTTTGTAAATATATATTTTTTTAAAAAGATACCTATAAGTATCTGGGTTTTTGTTATAAACCCAAATACAACCTTATATGAATCTGGATTTCTGTATGCACCGTATTCCGTGGAGCATCCGGTAAGGAATTGGTCTCCCACTCTTCTCCGTAAGTTTTCGAGTGTCCTGTAAAAGGCGGGTGTTCGAAAAAAATAAAACATTTTGCATCTTAAATTCAGCGATGAGGTTTGCCTCCCATCCTGAATGTTTTGATTTTATATTGGCACGAAGAGGATAGCTTGCAAGTTTATTACCTATATGCAACTGGTATGCTGACTACCTCACTTGTGAGATATGCCGTGATGGTACCTATAGTAGTAGATTTCAAGTAGATACACCCCACATTAAGCAATATTCTCACAATAAGTAATAGTTTTGTGCCATGAATATGGAATATGGGTTACTTTAATTGAAAATCCAAGGACAAACACCAGGCTACCAGCCACCTCAAAATGTGTAATAATCACTAAATATTAATCACTAAAAAAATTATAAGATTTTAATTATTATTAAATGAATTTCAAATTAAGTTTGGATATGCTTACATGTTTGTTTGCGATTATTTATAGCATTGAGAAAAATGACAAACATTCATTGTTGTATGATAACAATGGCTTCTAACACTGCTCCATTTATTATTTATTAGTAAGTACATATATATTATTAATATGGTTCATAGGTACAGTAAACTACCTCCGAACTTGTAATAAATAATTTCATAACGGTCAAACTTTGAAATAACAATAATAATAGAGGACTCTATTGTACTCGAGTCATATTATAATACTAGCCATATTATATTGTACTTAAAGCTAATGTTGAGGTGTTTATGTTTTGCGTTGGTACGCATTCGGCATTTTGTGCGGGTATATAAACTAGTTTTGTACAAGCACACCACGGTTTACCTATGTAGGTATTTTCATGAATTTCTTCTCCTTCTCTAAGTAGGTACTGTCTCCTCTACGAAGATTGGTGATTATCAGGCCTATTAACACCTTTTGACTGCGACCCTGAACAGCGATGTAATGCAACTTCTGAACCGTTCATTGTATTGTGCAGCCAAGAGATTCTTCTCCAACCTGGTCCTCTTTTTCCTGGTATATTCCTTGAGTCATCAATCTTTGGAGTCATTATTTTTTCCACTCATTAGTGTTGAAAAAATTCCTTGTTTTTACACCGTCGAGCAAATGCAGATGCTTTATCATCTATAGTGTAAAGTCAAACTCTCGATATGTAAATTCGTACACCAAATCAAGGCTTTGCAGAACTTTATGGGATCTTGGAAAACTATCTAAGTAGGTACTCTGCAGAAAATTCAATCATTAATTTTTTAACATCATGCAGAAGGTTCTAGAAATTGTAAAACTTTTGTTTTAAGATGTTGAACATTATTGATGAATTACTTACATATTAGGTACACCTTCCATTTACCAATAAGGTGGAGGGATGATATCACTAGACACGTTGGGGTCAACTGGATGCAGACAGCGCAGAATCAAATGACGTGGAAGGAAATGGAGGAGGCCTTCATCCAGGAGTGAACGGTAGTGGGCTGAGAAGAAGAAGAAGACATCTTCCAAAAAAATGACATGGAAGTTCAAAAGTTGAATCCTGCGGGTGACCTTGTTATCTAAACGGCATTCTATGCGTATCTATAAATCAATGGCATATTCTGATAGCATTTTGGTTTCATAACAAACTTAGATTCGTGATTTTACCAACAAAAAAATCGAAAAAAATATAACCCTTTCATACCCACCGTTGTTGATATTATAACTTATTTCTTATGAAAGCTTTACAATAATTCATTATTACCATCACATGTGCCTCTCTGTATAGTTTGCAATATAGATCGTGTTACCTTGCATTGTACCACGAGGTGCAGTACCCACTATTGTTAAAGATAATCTATTGTACATTCGCCAATAACAATAATCTCTATAGAACCAGTAGGTATGTGATTATAACTTTCCATCTCTTTCTGATCATTGTGATTTCACTCTCCCACTCTTTCGTTTTGAGGAATAATCTTTTGTGCACATGCGCGATCAAATCACAGTGGGGAAGGTAAGCATTTATTTATACCTCAATAAAGCTTAATTACACTGTGATTGTTTTATTTTTACTCTCATGATACTAAAAATTGCCTTTTGTTTTTTTTTTTATTTTATTAAATTTATTTTCTTTTCTGAAAAACATTATAATGAACATGCTTATGAATTAAATACGTTTAATGTTGCTTACATTTGTAAGTATTGCAACTGAAATATGTGCATGTTCTAAAATTTTAATTGTTTCTGGGTTTAGAAAAAAAGAAAATCAAAAACCGTTTAGGAAGAGACAAATCTTTTTAGTTTTCTAGTTTTTCCATTCAGCCTACTCCTAAATGAAAGTTTCCTCATTCTTTCTCCGAGTTGTCTGATTCTGACGTCAACATAATATCTTAGAAAGTTGTCCATATTGTGACTGATTTCATCAGTTAGATTCACAGTCTAAACTACCCTCACCTTCACTTGAAAATACTCATTATTATTTTTATCACGGCACGTGATATGAGGGTAGTGCTCTAGGGTAGTTTCTGTGAATTAAAATTAATTTGATCTGCTATTATTGTTATTATTATTCTTTATAATTCTTATTAACATCACAATAAAATGTTTTGTTAAGGGATGCGGGAAGGTGAACGGCTTCGTGTCGGAGCACGAAGCTTCAATATTGTTGAACAATGTACACGTGGACGCTTGATTAAAAATATATTTTTGATTTAGTTTTAAATACCGACAAGTTTCCTCTACGGGATGGTTAATTTCTTAAGCTGCGATAATTAATAATAACATATTCAATTTGAAATTTGCGTGAATCTCCAAAAACGACAAAATAAATTTTCTTTCATACATTGTTTAATTTTAAATGTGAAGAAAATATAAGGAAACGTAGTGCAAGCATTGATCAAAAAAGACGAGTAAAAATGTACAAAATTAATTTAAGTTTTAAGTTAACATCAGTTCTATTCATACAAGGGTTGTCTATTTTGATGTATAAAAGAATTTGTGTAATCTTCTTCACAGCATGTTTTTCATAATTAATACCGATCTTCATGTGTTTTAATAATATGTACGAATTCAAATTTTCTCATTACACATAATGGCTTTGAATCAAAGTGAGTGAGCAAAAAAAATATCATACCTATACACACCTACGTATATTTTAAGCAAAAGGGACCCATATGACGTGTACCTTGCGGAACACCGGTCGGTATTTTGTGATTAGTCTCGCACGGCGACAAAAGTCATACCGTAAAATAGAGGGTTACCAATTTATCTCCCCGCTGTCCCATACACATTATTATTATTATTCTTTTTGCTCACTACTGGGGTTCGAACCCCATCAGTCTGAAAAATCCTTTGGTAGAATCGTCGGCACCCCCATTTACCGCGGCTTTTCCACGCCGCTTAAACCAAACCCCAGGTGACTGACTGATCGGTTTGTTGTTGCACGGACGATGATGATGAAAAGAATAATTCGGGGATTTTGTGCAATTCAACGGATTTGTGGAGTATTGCTAGTAATTGAAAATAAATGTAAATGTACCTTTGACATTGGTTCGTGTATTTTCTCTGATAGATTTTATCACTTCCCAATACTGTTGTTAAACGAATAACGCGCACTGAATGACAAATTTTTCTCTTCTTTTTTTCATACTGTCATTTTTATTTGAGAACCTGAGTTTTTCATAGTAATTTTACTTACTTTAGATTAAACGTGCATTTTAATTATTATTTTTATTTTTAACCGAACCCTTTTTTATAATGAACGGTTGTTAAACGATAATTATAAAAATAACAAATTTCGGAAAATATTTTGAATTTCTTAAGTTCATTTCTGTTCATCGATTTCACATATTCTTAAATACAAAATTTATACTGGGTCTATTTCATTTATTTGTATAAAAGTGTTTGTAAATTCAAATATAAAGTTTCGTGTTTTTATTACTATAAACGATTCATTTTCCTGTATTGCCTACGATATATTCTATATGAATCTAATGTATCATAAAAGGTATTCCATATATCTTGCAGCTTATCAAGGTAGATAAGCCGACTCGGGACACCTTCCCACACACTCCGCTGACGTCACGTAGCAAGGGTATAAAAAAGAATATAGTGTCCCGGTATGAGTTATGGTCATAGTAATGCTATGTGTGAACCAGATTTTTCGCAATATTATATTTTATATAGAGTGTTTGATAATATATTTCTTTTTATTTGTTATCTTATATTGTACATTCATTTTTCTCAACTTTAAGTTGAAACGAGTTTCTGTGCTCCTGTACTCTATAAAAATATACCTACCTAAATGTTAAAAATTATAAAGTTAAGAAACAAATGAGTACAGTAAAGAAGATTTTATTTATTTATTTATCTCGGGTTACCAACACATTACATCGTAAAAATGAACCAGAACAAAACTGAAAGGAATGCGTTCGAAATAGACGAAAACGTACACAGAATTTGATTTATTGAAAATTAATATTTATTTTTATTGCTTGGACAAGATCAAAATAATAATTTGCGAGTTATTATGACCATACTCATTACAAGATATTCAAAGTTAAAGCAAAAATCAAAAATAATAAGATCAAACAACAAATTAATGAAACACGTTGTATGTAAAAGTTTAGGGTGACCAACATTCACGTAGATAGAAAAGGTACAGTATTATATAAATAGAACTTATGGATAGTGGTGGGATAACACGTAGAATTTATTTTCTAATGAAAACCTCGCCTTTTCTCTTTATGTCCACATTCATAAATATCACCGGTGACCTTTATATATTTGAGAGAATGCGTATAGGTATATACATTTTTTATATTTTCATTTTAGATGCAAGGTATTAAGGTTTATATTTGTTAATTGAAACAATTCTCATACGTTTCCAATTACGAAATTGGAAACGTATGAGAATTTGGAACATTTTTTATTTTATTCAAGGTACTTAAATATTTTGATTAGGCACGGTAATAAGTTAAAAATCCTGTGGATATTTACCATCAAAACATGATTTTGATTTGTAAATTTATAAATTTACTTGTAAATTTAAAAATTTGTAAATTTTCGATAACGATGATCTTGTTTTACTAAAACTATTATTAAAATTGTATTTTTTAATGCTGTGGAATTCTAGGCAATGAAAAGGTTTTTTTTTCTGTAAGTTTGCGAATGTTCTATAAAAAGCAGGTTATCGTAAAATATCACATCTAAGACATTCTTATTAATGTCATATTTTTTGTTAACATGGAGAGGAAGTTTTGTATAGGTCTTCCACACTTTTATGTAAGTTTTGAGTGTCCTGTAAAAGGCAAAGACTATTCGTAAAAGCTTACGTACAGTGAAGAATTAAAAAATTAAAGAAATGCAAAAAACAATCATCTTCTTATTAAAATACGTACTAGTTAAAATAAATAGAATATAGGTATTCTTATCATTATCGCTTTTCAATGTTCCTCTCGGAAGGACAGTAGGTATATCACGTTCGCGTTACTTTGCTCTTTTCACAACATTTCTAACATTTTTTTCGCAGTCATAGGAAGAGTGTCTTGTGAAAGATAATCGTTCAGATCATCATAAAGTATATATTTAGTTGTGAAAACATAGTTGAGAGAAGATAATATGTAAAATTAAGCATTATGTTAATTTATTCATTCATTAGCATCCACTGTATATAATATAAGTACATATATAAATATAGGTAAAAACGTGTTGTATGTATATGTATAGTGTAATTATAACAATTAAACGTCACCCTATACAAGGTGTTAGACTAGGGTGACACCACGTTAGCGGGACGACCAGCGCTATATTACTTTGTATTATTAGTATATGTGTAAGATTTCTGCATAATTTTCTCATTTATCATATGTAATGCATGCGCACTATGGGGTGCGTTTGATAGGTGACACGAGGTATCTCTTGACAGGGTTGTATTATAATTATTATCCCTTAGTATGATTTTCTAGAAAGTAAGTGAAATTACGGTGCAATGGTGTATTTGATCAAAAAATCGATTGTGGACCCTGGTGGTGTTATCATTATCATTCATTACGCCTTGACCTTAAAATCAATGCTGATTAGATGGAGTACATCTGTAATGAAACGTGTATGAGTATATGCGGAACATATCCTTTGGGAATGTCCTTTGATAATGGATGTAAGAGAGGAAATGATTCCGGTTATGACTGTTGACACAACAAAATTAACAGAATTTGGAGGGCAACTGAACGCAGTGTCCGGACGAAATGCCGCTTGTTCAATGCCTGTTTTATCGCAATCTTTCTATACGGCTGAACTAGACCTACAAGTAGGTATGTAAATTAAATAAGCGAGAATCCCTTCTGGAAAAGGAAAGGGTTTTCTTTATTTTTGAATGTCATGCAAATACAAATTTCAACAATACCAAAGATGTGACGTCCTGTTTTGTGTTGTGTGTATACCAACTTGGTAATTTGAAGATTGTTGGTAATATGCTAGCCATGGATATGTAATAATTATTTTAATAAATAAGAGATATAGGGGCTACTGCTGTAACGTTTCTTAAAAAATTAAATATTCAACAAAAGAGATTTCCAGTAGGCTCACCCACTGCATATAATTATACAAAATATGTAAGTTTATAGAAGAAATAATAAAGAACACTTTATTGATCAAAAAAATCATGAGCAATTGGCGAGCTTATTGCCTGGAGGCAATATCTTCCAGCTAACCAAAGAAGTATTTAAAGCAGTATACTTTAATTAGTTAACTTACAATGTTGCTTATCGTTCGGTTGTTGTACGGATTGACCACAATCGTTTTAATTATAAGTTAACTTATTTTGTTTACATTTATTCAATATTTTTCTCATTCAATCTAATCCGGCCCTCTTTAGTGTTGTATTGTCACACATGGATAGTTTTTATCATGCAGAGGACACTTTAGTACCTACAACGTTTTAGAATGAGTTGAGGGTGACGTCTCACTGTTACTGTTTAAACTATCTGCAATAAAACTATGGTAGGTACCTACCTACCTACATATACATAAAACTACCTTTATGTAATATTCTTTAGTTAGATAGGTACCTACCTATTCCTATTTAGCTGCATATGAATCTCACACAT
Organism: Athripsodes cinereus; assembly: GCA_947579605.1. Taxonomy (NCBI): domain Eukaryota; kingdom Metazoa; phylum Arthropoda; class Insecta; order Trichoptera; family Leptoceridae; genus Athripsodes; species Athripsodes cinereus. The sequence continues at coordinate 18,828,485 of OX388315.1, forward strand.
ACATACAAAGTTCAATACAAAATGGTTTTGGGACTGATGTCATTAATTGGCTCACAATTAGTCTTACCCAGGTAACAAAACAGTTAGTGAGAACGATGTTATTTTCTCATCACAAGACGAATTTTATGGTGAAATGTAAAGGATATCACGATGACGTCATCACACCTGCTTAATTAAAAGTAACTTAACAGCTCAATCATGCTTCACTACAGTCCTTGGAATTGAACGTTGAACGTTGTCCATGTACACCGGAAATGATGACTTTCCGGTCTAAAGCCAATTTAAAAAGCCAACTTAGTTATCCTTATTTAGCTTAACCCATAACAAAAAAATACATACTACAGGGATCAATGTATAAACTCGTATTTTAAAATGAAATTGATCAGAGACTTTATGAATTATTTACTTGAATTAGGTCGGTGAGTGATTTTTTGATGCTATTTTTTAAAATATCAAATCGCTCAAGCATTGTTAAGAGACTATTCCAACGCGATTTGCAATTAAACAATAAATTAAGCTCTCTTCCATGTTCCTTTTCAATATAGTTTTGAAGCATAGTATCATTCTTCAAAGATGCTCTTTTGAAAATAAGAACCACTACGAACTTTCTTTTCGACTTCATTAATATTCCAGTCATTGGTCAAACTCACCATCACCGATTTTATAGATTAATCCTGAGTCCAGTTCATCATTATCATCATCCAAATCATAAAAAGCAATAGCCGTTTATGTATTAAATAAATAAATAAATAAAATATCATCACTGATAGGTTCATTTGCAGGTATTTATCTATACAATAAATCACAAACGGCTAAGTGAATACCGTGTGCAAAACAAACTAGGTGCTTTGCATTAACAAGTTTTCCAACCTTCAACATCAGTAACTATTGCCAAAATATCGGTATCTAGTGAGATATCGAACTCAGAATAGCGCTCTTTTAAGATGCTTTAAGATGACGTTACTTTGTGCCAACTTATTGGTTTTACATAAGACATCTCGATTCTAAACATTGGTTTAATATTCTTTTACCTGTAGTATGTGTTTGAAAATCATTATTAAGGTAAGCCTTTATTTATTAAATTAATACCTATACCTTAAGTAAATTTTATTTATTTATGAATCATCAACAGCACACTACGGATAATATAATATAGAGGTTGAGAAGAGAGAAGGACAATATAATTTAAAATCATTTTAATTAATATAGAGGTTCATAAACACAAATAATGCATCCAATGAAGGTATCAATATATCGCCCAATTTAAAAATACTTATATTGTTACGTGGTTTTATGATCGTTTTCCTTTTGAAATACGAATACAACGCATTACAAGTGAAACTAATCTTTAAATTAAGAACTGCATGCATCACTCATGGCTGACTTCTCCCAACAGCATTCAGGAGGATGATACACAGTAATTAGATTTGTGATGACGTCGTTCGCAGAGTCATCCTAAAATAATAAATGTGAATAAACTACTTTAATTAAATTATAATATCTACTTCAACACGTGGCCTGAGGAAAATGTATACGAGTTTTATTATTTTATTAATATTTTATAGGCAATAATTTTGCATTTCATTTAAAAATACAAATCCCGTTAAAATATTAAGAATTTAAAAAATAACCTGGGTTTGTACCCTAAACCCGAATTCACCTATTCAAATAACGTTACAAAAAGCATTGTACCAATTTCGTAAAAGTGGAGTAGGTCAACAGCCAGAAGATTCAAACCCGAAATTTCTTGATTTAAAATTCGAGAGTTAACAACCAAACTACCAACCACCATTTTATGCAAAATTGATCAAGCTGTATCATGGTGAACGAAGGTATTTCAAATTTATTTTCATCAGAAATTAAACGTCTTGAATTCAATTCTGAAATTCATCAACCCTCTAAGTGTTTTTGCAAGCTTTCTTTCTTTTCTTTTCTTCCTCATCTTTATGATCTGTGATCTCTGGATTCATCAGTAAAGGATGATCTTTTTTAGGTAGGTGTATTTAATTTATCCTTCTCTCTGCTTTGATCATCTATATTTTAACAATTTCCAAACATGACCAATTAAAATTTTTGTTATATAATCGCAGAAACTGACAAGGGGATAAAACATTAGATTGTTTACCCATTTACCTCATAAATACAATTCCCATAAAATAAACAACAATAAAAAGAGAAGGTACCTACTTAATAAAAGTTGTGATTTTTTCGCACGCGTCTCTGACACTTTATTATCTATGGTAACACCCCTTTATCCTTTTCCTCCACCCCCCCCCTCATATCCATCCCTCTTTCATACTCACCCACCATTGATACTGTTATTATTACTGAAGATTCCACTTTTAATTTATCCAAATATTGCATTAGTGAGACTTATGTCACTTGCATTCATTTATTGTATACACAATACCTCTATGTATTAAATGATACATAGTAGTTGTTGCATTTAGGTGCTTTAAATCTTCCCTAATGCACAACAGGAATAAAAATAATAAATCTGCGCTCCCCCACAACTAGCGTCCTGCAAACGCACGTAAAGCGGTGTTCACTAGAGCCGTGTATGATTCGATTGAATGAAACATTGTAAAAAGTAGGTATTATGTACAGTTTACATGTGAATTAATTTTTTGTACAATAACAAGTTTTAAAACAAAATTATGATCAATTTTTTAGTGGTGATCAAGATAATATTATTTCGTTTTAGGTACATGCATGAATTTCCGAATTTTATAATTAAAAAAAAATTGATCTTTACCAAATTTTTTGCATCTACAATTTTTTTACGATGTAATAAAAACACAGAAAACTCTGTTTTCTTTAACTTTTTATTTTCTTAAGTAGAAGACGTCGAACTTGTCTATCATCAGTGCTAAATTCTTATAAACTTTGCCATTTGGCAAAATAAATAGTGAAAGTAAAAACTGTTCTTTGTGTTCAAATTCAATTATATTGTGTGACAAGATACCCGCTATAGACTGTGTGTCCTGTCAGAGTACAAAGTCCAGCACTCACAAATCTCCTCGGACTGGACCACCAATAGACAACCCGGTATACAGTTTACGTCCTTTCCTATAGCACTAATAAAAAAGAAAGAAATATTATCATATAAAATGTAGATTCTAATATCTTTTACATAGTATGAATGGTGCTTTACAAATTATGATTATGAATGATGAAACTATTGGATATGAATATATGGGTATTGTGTGTGTGTGTAGGTGAGTAGGTAGGTACTAGGTAGCTGCTTTTGTGTAATATTATGATCATTGTCAAGGGGATGTCATGACGCGTGCAAAATGTCACCGGTTCTGACACAAAAAGTTAAAGTACACACAGTTCACACGATTAAATATTACAGTATACAAGTAAGTACTTTATCGATATTACTTATTACAGTAGGTAGTGCCTATTCAGGTACCTAACCCAGCATCAAAATATAAAATTAACCATCCAGTAGGCCTAGTCAAAACACATTTAAGCGTTACGTTCTCGCAACATCGTCTACATTGTAACGAAAACGTAACGCTAATATGTGTTTTTTGACTAGGCCCACTGTTAATTTCTTCTAATATCCTCATTTCTCACTTTATCACGCAACGTTTTACCAACCATTCTTCTCAGCGATCGTATCTCCACTGCATTCATTCCATTTTCTTTCTTCTTCAACCACGTCCATATTATGCTTGCATACATAAATGACGGTACCAGATAATGAAATTTCAGGTGCACCAGCATTCCTGCCACGTTGGCCACATTAGCAGCGATCACTTTCCAACTTTCGATACCCCAAAGAAGAAACTCCTGCCTTTAATTTAGATAAATCATAAAGTTTGTATAATTTGTGGGTTGGAACGATTCACGAGGATATTTATAATACATATATTATGTGAAACTCGTTTTTTGGCACTTGTAAATGATTTCATTTAGTCTTTTGCACTATTTCCTCGAAAATATAATCTACAAACGATCGTCCTGATTATGACACGTACGAAGGATATTTTATCCTCTGACCGTTATGTTTAAACAATGAATTATAATCATAAATAATAAAGCACACTACAATATTTTTCTAATATTGATTACTGATAATTTTATTTTAAAATTAAATTGAACTGGGATATTTTTTTCATGTACCTACATAGATAGGTAGCCACGTATTAAACAATGTACCTACCTGCATGATTTTGTATAGATGAATCACACTCAGTATAATAATATAATGCATACCTATAAACATAATCAGTAGACTCTTAATAAGTACCTATATACTATAATATGTAGGTAAGTAACGTAAAGTTATTCACCCTTATTTTGATCAATTAAAAAACACTCACCTATGTATACCAATAGGTAGATACTTGGTATAGGCATGCAGACATACAGGAGTTTATATTGACGCTATTAACTACATAGGATATACCCTTAAATAACTTGAGTAATTATAGTAGCTTGAAATTTATACAGAGTATTTGTCACCTAAATGAAGATATTACATATTTTAAATGATTTTGAAATATTGAACCAACACTGATTTTTGTTTCACAAATATGTATACTTACTTATACAACAACACGGCTAGTGCTTTTACCAACAAATTGGCATCGTTAGGGCTGAATATAAAAATAAAACTAATAGAAACAATCGTATATTTATATATTTGTGAATCGCTTGAAAATAAAATAAAAAATATGTTTATGCAATGGATATTTATAGCATTTAAGTTCTTTCGAAGATAAAAAAGAAATGATTTTTTATACGTATCTCATCCACTACTTTTGTGATATTCCATACTTCTTTATTTAAATTACAAAAAAAAATTGATTGAAAAATTTTAAGAAAGTACGTATTTCTTTTATTTCATATATTACATATTTGAAGATTCACAAATAAGCCATTACTTTATTATTATTTTTATATGGTGACATTAAAGGTAGTATTTTATAGGTTAAACTTACACTCTGTATAAAATTAAGTGAAGAAACATGCGGGTATTACCACATAAATGTATATGTATGTTATACCATTCTTTGTGACATTACTATAATAGCTAACAGTTGTTATATTGACTCAGTCATCCCATGAATAGGTGTTTACCTATAATACCTAACATCACTTTATAGGTAGACAAAAGGGACTGAGGTTCAAGACCACAAGGTGCCCCCATGTTCTGTCAATTTATTAATAAGCAGTGGTGTGATGCTGATGATGATATCACAATTGTGTAATTATTATTAGATGTAATAGGTAAGTAGATTTTATTAATATAATAGGCCTACCTCACGCGATCGGTAACATAAGGGCATTTGTATTTAGCCATATTGAAAATTCCTACCGGTTATATAAATTAATGATGTACCTATGTACTTTCAAAAGTTATATAGATAAACACTTTACATTTGTTTATTTATTCATTCTTTACTGAATTTACATCAATCATAATTCACACAATTTTAAAGAGAAATGCGTTCATAATTAAAACAAACAATATACTGAGAACGAGCTTATCGCAAAGTCTCTTCCAACTAACCCTAACTTTTTACCTTTATTTGTCACGAGGACAACACGTTTGGGGTTAGTTTGCTGACTACCACACTTGTGGGTAATTTCGTGATGATGTGTATGTAGTTGTATGTAGAAGGTACGTATAATTACTAAATTGAATTCATTAGATGGCTTTCTATTACAAATTAAAATAAATCATTCCTACACGTAATACAAAACGTTTAAGTTGATTCACTGCACTTCTTAAAACTATGATATCTGAGATTTTTCTTACCTAAATTTAAAAATGAGCTTTCGTAGTGTTTCCTCTTCAAAAATAGAAAAGTTGATATCTGATCGTTGAAAATGTCTTACGGCTAGGTGACTCAATGCTCACAGAATCGTGTAGTGAGTGGAATGAATGTGGTTTGTTTTTCCATTTTGTGATCCTAAGAATATGTACCTTCAAAGACTTAAGAAAGAAAAAAAAACGATATGGTAAAGATTTTTGACACATGATCCAATTTCAAACACATAAGTTTATCCTTTGCGAAGAAACAGAAGTCTTGTATAGTATATAGGATTCGAATACATATAATATACAAAGTAAATTTAACAAAAATATTTTAGAAAAAAAGTAAGTATCTATGTAGGTATATAAGTTTGACAATATTTGTAAGGTGTTTTCAGGTTCCATTTACTCTGTAAACATCAAGCAACCCACAACTATACGATGTTTGACTTATATCCTGAACTGCTCTCAAAACTTTATATGTGTGTAGGTACTTCACAATACTTTTCATAATATTACAACAATACACTTATAATAATATACCTAAATCTGAGTACAGTTTCCTTTAAGAGTATTCTCTTGCTGTATGTTTCGTGGAAGGCACCTACTCAAGATCTTGTCAGAAAGGCGTGCAAGGTGGATCGGCCATGTAATACGACAAGAAGGCCTCTTACATGCCGTAATGGAGGGTATGACCGAGGGGACAAACTCTAGGGGACGCCCACGCCGAGAGTACCTGGAGGACCTGTTGGTGGACATGCGCTGCTCATCATATGCAGAATTCAAAAGAACCGCACAAGAAAGGGAGGAGTGGAAGAGAAGAATTAAAGAGATAATTGCTGCAAACCAATCCCAGGATTGAAACCAGAGAGAGAGAGAGTATGTTTCGTGACTTGATTAAAACACGTTTTTTGATTACCTATGAAGTAACTACAGACCTACCAATTTGTTGTCTTAGACTAATTATGTTTTTCAATCAGTCATTTTCAACCACATTTTTTTTACTAAAAAACTATTAATTTATAATTGTCCCTTGCTATTGTGTGTTTTATTTAATAATCTTTATGCTACAATTAGTAGGTATAGTATAATGATTTATACGAAAAATATTGCATGCACGATCAAATCAATAGGAGATTTCAGCTACTATACATTTGCAACCGCGATATCGTTTTAATATTATACCCAACAAATTAATAATAATAAAACTACACATCATCCCTCTAGTAAAGAAATCATACAAATGTCTTATTGTGTTTGATGTTTCAAATATTAATTTACCTATTTGTATGCATGTTTATCATTTTCAACGAACAAAGTATATTTCACAAGTAGGTAAATTTATCAGCTCACGCTTACCACAAGAATGATAATTCGTCCAATTAATACCATCTATCAAATGTACACTCTTAACATTTCCAGCTTAAAAGGTACTTTTGATAACGTTAACAATATCAATATAATTATGTGTATATATAGATAGATGATATAATATTTGGTTAGTTTCTGAGAAGGTCCCTTCTGCTATACCTATTTATATGCGTCTACATAATGTTCAAGTAGAGTTCTTACTTCAATTCCTATGAATATACATATGTAGGTATAGGTAATATTATTTTGTATACAGAGAAGAGGTGGAAAGTAGGCAGTAGAACAAAGAGGTCAGAGGAGAAGAGCGCAAAGTAAACAATGTTGAACGATTACGTTTTATCAAAACCAAAGACCAAATGTCCACAAATAGGTAGATGCTATGTACCTACCAAGATATTATAATTTACCTACTAAGTACTCTTTTGAAATATAGGTGATATGAACTTTTATTATTAGAATAGAATTGCTTGTACATAGGTATGTAGGTTCTTATAAATTATTCCACTCAGTCTTCAGTCATTTTCCCAATTCTGGGGATCGTGATCTCCAGATAGGCCTTCATGGGCAGACCTGCACCTTCCTACTCTTTTGTCCTCAGCCAGGTTCAACGTTATTTCGAAATCACAAGTGAGAAACAAACCTTCTTCATCCAAATCAATTCTGCTCCGATCATAACACCATTTTCTACGATATTCCTAACACGATATCATAAGAAAGTTGTATTTTTAATAAGTTGTCTAAGCCGTCAGGAAATACGTGAATGACAAAGAACAGTGCCCGTTGTGGCAAAGCCATTGGTGATAATATATTAAACATTATAATATTATATGTTCCATGATATTTTATTTTAACTACACAACACGCAGTTAATTTTTCATTTAGATTTATTTAAAATCTCGAGCCCTTTCGTCAATCGCGGCGTACAGAGAGCTGGATGCGAACGTCAATCATCATTTCATGTTTAAACCTTAGAAACTAATATAATATGTTCCATATAAAGACAAATTTGTTTTTTTCTCTCAGGGCCGTCTTCTTTACGAATGTTGTCGATTATCAGGGCTATTTCTTTTTTTTTTTTTCTTCCGGGGCTATTTCTACTTTGTTGACTGCGACGCTAAACATCGACGTGTTGTTTTTTCTCAACCACTGTCTCAGATCACAAACTCATTCTACGATCATCCTATTTCCCATTTTATGCTATAGGTAATGTATAACTTCTCATACTTATATATGTATACCCATATCTTGATTATGTAATTCATTTAGGTACCTACACACACACGGTAACCCAGATTCACACAAGTACAGTAGGTAATCAACGTTACCTACTTACATAGTACTTACAAACTACCTTCATAATAGGTAATAACATTCAATGAATATAAGTTATAATATAATAATATGTAATAATCAACCCCTATTCCGTGTACGATGTAGGTAATTTTATAATATACCTACCCTTATTATACACATTATCAAGATATCAATCAATGCCACCTATTCAAGTTAATCAATAATAATCAATATAATATACAAAATTACTTACTCATATTGTCTATACCGAATATTGAAGCCACCGTGTAGGTATATGGGTACCATAATATTATGTAGGTATGTTATGATACCTCTAGTGTCTTGAAATTTTGGTAATATAATGTACCCACATTATATAAGACTTAGGTGATTGAAGATGTAATAATTGATAGCAACTAATTAGCTAAATAATTACAGTATAAGATTAAAGTTATTATATTAAGGAAATCACTTGTGGGATATGCCGTGATGGTGTAGTAGTACCTAGTAGTAAATTCGTTATTATAGAAATACCTAGTAGAATACATTATATTTAAATCTCTCGGGATAATTTACTTTTAAATTCAATGGATGTATAAAATTATCTACTAATTTTTGTATTATATTTTTTTTGGAATATGCTGCATGCTAAATCTTTGCATATTTCATTAAAATAAAATAAAATATTTTCTTTGACATGAAGCATTTCAAGTATTTTTAAAACATATTGTGGAAAATTCACAATTGAATCATGTTCACAAAATCTTATTAACAGTTTTATATGCATTCCTATATGTATGTCCATATTTCTTTGCTTAGTTCTTTACTAAGTACTAGGTATTTCATATATTTCTTTTAGGCATCCTTACAAAATTATGTATGTCAGGATCACGTTGGCTTGTAGTATTCACCAAATCCGATGAGATGCGTTAATTTGAATATGTTTATCTTAAAAGCAAGTAAAGTCAATATAAATAAAATAAATATACCTGTCAAATAAACACTCAGGTACACATTCTATGTATACACGAATCATAATAATATCTAACAAATTTTCGAATCAATATAAGTCGTTAAGTAAGCGAGAATAATAGATATTAATTAATACAGACATTCGTAACAGTCGCTTGACGCCATAAGCTCCTGTGTATGGGCTTTTGTATGGAATATTTGATTGGTCCAATGTATGTATAATTGTATACGTAATTTGATTAGTTATAACAATAATGAGTATAAATGTAGATATATTGCGTAAACTAAACTATTATCCGATGATCATATTCACGTTCTATTTATGTCGAATGATTCACATAACCCACCGTAATCCTGGAATGTCTATTTTATGGTTTCTATCATCTAGATAGCTAAGCTTCAAAATGTTGCATCTTTTTTCCAATTCAGTTTATTCCACTCGTATTCTTTGGATTTGGAATGACCTGCAGTTCTGTTTTAACAAATTATCAAAGTATTTTCGGGGAAAGCGCCAAAAGTTCGAGACTCTTAACCATCAGACTTTCTACAACTTTGAGGATGTTTATTCCACTACATTTCAACTTATCATTTAATAGTGTTTATCTATTAAGGTTCCTAACTATCTGGACGAATCTTTTTAATAATAACTATTGATTATTATCCTATTAAAACGATACCTATAAGAAATGTAGAAATGTCGTGGCAGAAGGTGACTCAATTAGTGCAGAATCATTTTGGAAAGAGGAAACTTGTTTTTGTACAGTGCTCCTGAGATGAACGTTGTTGGGCGGTAGGTGATGAAAAATATCTACGAGTAGTTACCGATAAAATATAAGGTAAGTTAATACATAGCTATTTCAAACTATACATTTAATGTATATGGTTTGTTTTATAAGTACAGCTTACATATTATTTTGTAATAATTTTCAATACCTACCTTTTAAGGTTTACCTATTACTCGTTTACATATGATAATCAAACACCTTATACAAACATCCTCTTCATTTTACAATATACTTACATACATATTATATCTACCTATTATTGCTCATTCACCCCCGGCTCCCTAGTTCTACCCCCTTGCTCTGCCAACCACCCCCAAGATGAGTTACATTATTATGATTCTACCAGGAGCTAATAAAGCGCAGCAGGTATTGAAAAGCAAATCATTATGTTTGCCTTCAAAGACTTTGTTGTACTTGTAGTATAATAATAATATGAGAGAACAATCAAACAAGGTATATATTATGAGAAAAGCACTTTCCGTTCTTAGGAAAACACTTTAACTAAAAAAAAAGTCTTTTTTTATTTGAAAAGACAATAAACATTTCAAAATTTTGTACATTTTTATATATAAATTGATTTGAGTTTATTCATATTTCAAATATGTAATATCACGTTAAATGTACATAAACTAACATTATAATGAAATAAAATTCAATTAGAAATCATTATAAGAATATTTTCAAATATCGAATGTATACGATATTTGCAAAGACATTTAATAATAATAATAATAATAATAATAAACTTTATTGTGCTTAAAAAACATACATATAAACAGATTATAAATACCAATAATTATCATGCACAATGGGCGAGTTTATAACGTGTAAGCGATATCTTCCAACTAACCCAAAAATCATAAAAAAAGAAAATAATATATACATACATAAAAAGTTAAATAAATATACATACAAGCAGGCAAACACCTGCGCACACAATGAGGGAAAGTCCGGATATCGAGGGAAGGGAAGAGAAGGAATGCTCGCCGTGTATATATACTACACGTGAAGAAAACGTTTCCTCAGGGTTTACAAAGTGAAAGTATTAAAATTTTGAAGGCTAGCGACCACCGAGCTGCTTTCTAAACAATTGATATGTGGGACAGGTACGGATACTAGGCGGAAGTTGATTCCATAACCTAGCACCGAGAACTGTGAAGGAATCTGTATAGAAACCAGAATGGTGTGAAGGAATTGCCAGTAGATTGTTATTGGCTGATCGATGAGGTTTATCGAATTTATTTACAATAAATGTGTAATTATCATAGATTGATAGGTAATTACACATTTATTGTAATTATCAATCTATGAACGAGCATTTTTTCTACATGGTAACACTGTACGATATTAATAAGTTGATACATTTATTTATTTAGAGACTATCTTAGGATTTGTTAAAAATTAAACATATTTTTTTACAAATTTCCAATTATCAATTTTTTAATAATTGAAATTCGAACATTACGAAAAATTGAGTTACAGTATTTTACCAGTTGCTTGTAATGTAGACGATAGGTATCAAAGAAAATTTTATATTATCATCTTCTCATTCTTACAGAATGAGAGACAAAATAAAATTTCCTTTATTGTGTACTGAATAATACATTTTTGAGAATTTTAAAGAAAGTTTATTCACTGAAATTTACATCTTAAATTCGACGATGAGGTTTGCCACCCATCCTGAATATCCTCATTTTTTATTGGCACAGAGAAAACGGCTTGCATTTATTAGAAATAACTGATCTACTGTCGACTACCCCACTTGTGGGATATGCCGTGATGGTTTCATGTGTTGTGTTTATTATTCTAATCAACAGACAAGAGTGCCAGGCACACTGAACAGGAGAGTTTTCACAAGAAACTGAATGAATAATACATAATATGGAAGCAACAAGCTAGTGTAAGAACAGGAATAGGTGAAGTTTTATCTTTTCCTACTACTACTACCCCACCAGGGAAGCATCATGAGTGTTTTAAATTATATACCTTATTATGTACGTAACTGGACATGAGAGACACTGCAATAAGTGTAACATGAACGGCTAAGAAAAAGAAATGGAGTAGGTATACCAATCTTAGGTATTAATAAAAATATCTAAATAATAAGTAAATTGTTAGCAATGTCAGTAAACTGAACATAAAATAATAAAAAACCCTTACAATTCTCAGAATGTCAAACAAAATTGATTTAACATTAAAAATTATGATGTGTAATTATTATTTGATACGCCAATGTTGTAGGTATGTAGGGTGTTTGCTCTACACACGTGTATTGAAGAAACGTAATAATACGTAATTGCCAGAGGCGTATTGTCTTAGAAGTCAAAATGTGTTTACATTTTATTATTATCTTCATGGGTAAATTACATACAACGTTTGAACAGAATATACACATTGTAATTACATATATTATAATCAATTATTCTGTAATGTTATTTTATCTCTGTTTCTGATTAACATTTATTTATTTTATATCATTTCTAACGCGAAGAGTTTTATATTTATAAAAATATAGGCTACATAAAGTTGAGCGATTTTTTTAAAATGATAATAAAATCCATAATTTGCATTGATTTTTAAACACTATTATGCAGATTGAAGTATCTATCTATCAGTTATATGTCATTTATTTTGTGCGAAAAATATGATCTGACAAATAACTACTTCTTGCTACATCACAATGGTTTACTCTTTTGTTAAAACTATAGATGTCTTTTGTTAAATGCAGCTAGTCTGCTGGCTACCCCACTTGTGGAATATTCCGTAGTAGAAGCAGAAGCAGATAGTACCTATATGTGTTTGTTGCATTGTATGTACACTGAGAAAAATACTCACAACGAATCATTGGTACAGATTAGGACCAGAGATAATACAAACGATTCATTAGTATGAATCTATAATATTAACCTATCGCAAACAAGTCATTGGTAAATTTACCACGTACCAATGATTCGTTGTGAAATTTCGTTAGTATTTTTCTCAGTGTATGTATCGTCACGTTAACAATTAGTATCCATAATATAAAAATCATGTTTTACTTTGTGACTAGCTCGATTTTTGTGAATTGTCATATATTCACGTTGTTCTGGTTGTAGAATTCCATAATGAAATTGTAAATAAATGTTTTTTCCTATAACATTGATATTTAGTGAGAAAGACGTATTTCTCACTAAATATCAAAATAGGTAGGTAGTAGGTATATAAACACATTTGTTTCTAATTTCATAATAATTGTGCAATAATATTTTTATTTATTTATTAAATTCATTCTTTACTGAATGCGTTGATAATATTATCAATAAACAGAAGGCAAGTTTAATCTCTTCCAACTAACCCAAAAATGTTGTGTTATAGATTACACGAAAACACACAAAAAGTATGGAAGAATTATGCTACTCCGGGAACTCCACTTGAATATTAAAATACGAGCATTGTATGCGCGCATCTGGCAGTTTTATGCTTAGGAAAGTGAGTGAAGTAGGTAGTATATTATTGCAACTTCATTTAGTAGATATTATGGTGCAGTATTATTATGAAAGATGGTTACCTATTATACCTATATGTACATAATAATAATAATAATGTATGTCGATATTGAAGTGAAGTGAATAGAGTTATGAGGTATTGAAGGTACCTACCTATCCGTAGAAGGAGGTGGGTCTGGTTTATAGTATGTAGATACTCTTAGACTTAGATAGTATTATGTGTATTAGTTGCCCCGAAGGCATGAGATTAAATGCGATATTACATTGTGGAGACGTGAGCAATATGGAATAGAAGGAATATATTATATTATACTATATAAGAACTAAATACCTTGAAAATAGATTGTATTCTTACTACCTACCTGCAGCATAAGTAAGTATATCTAACTTACAGTCTACAATTATTACCTCAATGTTACTAGTATGAAGGAATAATTCAACAAATTGTGTGCTCCTGCTCCAGAATGTACCTTCTTATGTGTGAGTTATTCTGAATGTCAGATTTATGGGTTCAAGATATTGAACAATGATTTCAGTCGTTATTTTTTTTATTGGTGTTTTATTTTATCATTTTTATATTCGAGATAAAAAAATAAGGATATTTCTTTTTTCAAAAAAAAAAAAAATAAAGGTGTCTGTGTTTTGTTATAAACCCAAATTCATTTTTATACACCTTTCACAGTAAGCTAAAAGCATATGTCGTGAAAAGGGAGTTTTCTGGCACCTGTGATCGAATCGCGGACCCCGGACACCGGATATTATTATAAGCTATCACACCGGATATAATTATAAGCTATCACAGGTGTATTCTATTGAAAAAAAAATGTAATAATGGAAGTTGCGTAGTAGAAAAATGTTAAACAATATCATTGTTAAGTGGGTTGCAGTTATCATAAATAACAAATTTACATATAAGTGATGTATTTACCTATATAGATTAGAAGATAATTTGTTATTAATTGTGTCGGTGCACACGTAGTAGAATTCCATAATTATTTGAGTAATTCCTTAAACAGGTTGATAATGTCCTGATAAGTCAAAATATGTCTCTCTCGCGATCAATAACTAGTGGTAGAAAGAAACACTTGTGTTTACTATTTACAATTTACCTAATAATAAGATGTTACCTTTTTGTTATAATACATCTAAGTTTATCGAACATTAATAAGATATCAGTAGGTCTAGTCAAAACACATTTAAGTGTTACGTTTTCGTTTCGTTTTCGTGCAAACGCGGACGACGTTGCGAGAACGCGTCAATTTTCGGAGCTACTTGTGTATTTTAGCTCCGAAAATTGACACGTTCTCGAAACCTCGTCTTGTTTGAACGAAAACGTAACGCTTAAGTGTGTTTTGACTAGCCCCACAGGGGCCTTAGACAAATCGTACTTAGCGATCGACCACTGGCGAACTTTTCGACAATCTACCTTCATGTACCATGTAATTAACTTTTTTTCTTTTAAAATGTCATTAAGTACCTACCTATTGAATAGCTATTACAATAATGTCTAATATACATGACGATACGGTACATCGTGTGAGTTTGGATAGAGCAATCCTGCTCGCTACTCCTCACTATGTAGTGATCTTTCCATATTCACCAGATATGCATTGTTTCAGCACATCTGCTGCTCCATAGTATTCGAGGCTTTAGGGTTACAAAACTTGAAAACGTCGTTTTCTTGAAAACTGTTTTCAATAGTATTTTGTGAATTAATTTTCTATTTTATGAGTATTATTTTATTAATAACATCCATTACTTTATTGGTTCTATTTATTCATAAAGCTAGAATAAACTGTTCCTATTAGTATTGATGATGATGATGATGATTCTGGATGATTTTATTTTAACGCCGTTTAACAGTCCCTAGACCGTCTCAAGGGCGCCTATTATTTTTATTTAACTATTATAAAATTTTTAAAGAACTTTTAATTGTCACAAAATTTTATTAAAATGCGAGACTTTTATGTGAGATCCAATTGCAGGTATTTTTTATTGTCACAAATTTTATTCACTAATTCATAAAATCAAAAAAAACGCGATTGTCTCAACTTCATACCTAATACCAATATGTAGCTTAATATACTTTATGAAGTAAATTCTTAAACTTAAGGTATTTTAAAAGTTAATAAAAAAATAATACGTAAAGTAAGAAAGTACCCATTTTGTAAATTAATTGTTGAAGGGTGTTTGTGTTCACACTGTGAAAATTCATATTTTTTTTAGTTTAAATAAATTTTGTAAATTGTTTCTAACTCGTCCTTGTTTTTCAGTAATATTTCTGTTTTAAGCTCGGGAGTACATAATATCATTCAGAACCTTGCGATATGCACTATGTGTTATATTATGTAGGTATCATATGCATAGATTCATAAAAGGTTACGATATTATTACCGGTAAGTACATACTACGAGCACATTTCATAGTTCATACATCTAATAAATTTCACATTTTTGTGTTGAATGAATAGTGTGTAGGTACAATACACTCGTATTTGTTACATAGCGAACAAATACGAGGTGCTATGGCACAAAGATGGCGCTTTAAGTACTCTCCCTTATTATTGTTATTATAGCGAAATCAATACACTCTATGAAAACACATATTATTTGAGCCTATTCTTAGATGAAAAAAAGTGAAAATATCATTCTCCCCATTTTACCAAAACATTGCACTATTATTTTAATTATATATTTGATAAGAAGACAATTTGATGATTATTTCTTGAAATAAGGCGAGTTTAATTAAGTCAAATTAAACAAAATAATTATGTTATGGGTACCTACTATTTTCCTTGCCTCATTTTAAGATAAATCACCTGACTTTCATTACAATTAAAGTAATAATGGTTAGAAAAGAGGAGTAAAGGGGGTTTGTCCTAAGCCATTTCATGACCACCTCCCCTGTGATAACTGCTGCCACCTCTGAGGAGGAGTCTCCTGCCTGGAACCCACTATTTCTGACCCTTTCTTAACTTTACATACACGTGGAGAATTCATAGTAATTATTAGATACCAGATATATGCAAATGTATAGCTGCATATATTTTTTGCATATTTTGGCTAATTTTATAGGTTTGTACTTTTTCCATGTTTAGGCTATTTGGTACATTTTAATGATAATCTGCCACTATGAATCTTTATATTTTTGCTGTTTTATGTCACTCGAAAACGTTATTGGATCCAATTTGCACCGGAGTAAACGGCATTTTATTATACTTATTTATCAATCGTCAACAGCGTACTGCAGACAATATATAAACAATTAAACATTAACACAAACAATGTAGGTATCTAAGCAAATATTTTTTTTAAATTAAGATTTGGTTTACACTGAATGAAATGACATCGAGAATTTCTATCCTTAATCGGGATAAAAACTCAGATGTTTAAGTACAATAATATAATTTATAATGCGCATTGAATAAAAACCAAAGTTTTGTTGCATATTTTCCCTTTTTAAGTTGCATATAATCCGGTGTTTATGCAGTAGGTAATATTAATAATTATTTTAGCCATCCACCTTAATGACATTCCATGAGAATTGTCAGCAATTCACTATATAAAGTGGACATAGTTTTGAACATATTATTATATGAAACTTTACAGAACTGCCTCCAGTTAAACGTTTCAGTCTCACGCGAATTTGAATATTTTCAATCGTTAATACTTACCACACCATTAAAAAAATATTGATAGGTAGGTACCACATCTCCAATAATTAGAATTATCAGTAAACTTACTCATCGTCATACAAAATAAGTCATTCAAGATCAGCCCCCCTAGTCAAGCACGCACTTTTCGATCGACTTCAAACGAATTTACGACATTCTACCTACATATTGTACCATGTAATTATGCGTTATTGTTGCGGTTACAGTCGTAAATTTGTTTGTAGTCGATCGACAAGTGCGGGTTTGTCTACGGCCCCAGTTACCGTTTGAGATTAGTTACCGTTAATCCAATGCTTCTGCACTTGCTTTTCAATATCATTATCATCCCCGTCAGTCCTTCAATTCTGAGGATCGTGACTGATCACGCCTCATTTTGTTGACCATCTGTCTCCATCTCGCGCGATCCTCCGCTATTTAAAGGGTCCCATGCAGTGAGCCCTGTGTGGCCTCCTTTGATTAGTCGCTCCATCTTTATTATAAAGTAAAATATTTCATTACAAATCTCAATCTTACACAATATAATATTCTTTTTGTACCCACATCAAAAATTGTTAACAATGCATTTTTTTTTAATAAAAATACGCATTGAACCAATAATTATGCGTACCTACTTCAAGATGACATTATTTTACCAATTTTCACTCTTACACGTGTATTGAATGCTAAATTTTCGGTATTTTGTGTAGTATATAATTTTAATATAAGTTTGAAGAAGTATTTCTGTTAAATGAAGGTATTTTAAAACTTTACAAGTTGATAAAAGTAGTTAGATGAAAATTAAGGTATTCGGATAATATATTTTCAAGGTTTTGTCGCAAATTCTGAAGCCATTACGAGAAAATTTGTTTCAGACAATTTCGCTTAAGGGACATCTTAAGCGCTAATAATAATAATATTATTATTATTATTAATTTCAGAGTCTAAAGAACTAACGTAGATATTAGCTATCTACCTATGTGAAGTGTACCTACTAAGTCCAGACCTAAGGTGAAATTACTTTTTGCGACCTAACATTTTGTAATTTGGACATTTTAAGTTGTCGTTAAGGAAGATTTGAATTAAAATTACTGAATACAACGACTGTTGAATGTCCAAACTTTACTATATTATCTAATACAGGGTGTCAATACTCCTACCGAAGGTTTATTTAACTTTAAAATTAAGACATTTTAAATTTCAAATTCAGCGATGAGGTGTGTCACTCATCCTGGATGCCTTATTTTTTGTTGTCACGGTGAAGACAGCTTGTATATTTATTACATGCAGCTGGTGTGTTAGCTACCCCATTTGTGGGATATGCCGTGATGGTATAGTAAAGTAAAGCATAGTAAAATGTTACATAGTCAACTATATGCCTATTGTTGAAATTGATCAACAGTAGATGGGTGGGTACTTAGTTATTTGACAAAAGAATCTAAATTTACCAATCAAAATAACAACGATGATAAAATCGTTTAAATAAGTACACATTTTTCATAAAAAATGATAGGTAAGCAACTAGGAACTTAACAACTTAACTATTTTTTTAATACTTAACTTTTTCTTAAATACATAACAGGTCTCTTCCAATCACTTCTATTCAGGACGATTTCATATACAATTTAAACTAATTTACCTCTTTCCACATAACGTATTCCTAATAGTCCAATATTTTTATCATAGAATATTTTTTATGAAATAGTGCCTTCTTGACCCACGTATCGGAAACATACCAAGATATTGTTGAAAAGGGTTATTTAAGAGAAGAGTTTGTTTAAATAGAATAACTAATATTAAGCTAAAGTCGATATTAAAGTTTATATTCAAATTCATGTTCAAAATTTACGCTAGCCTGATGATGAGAGCTGAAGCTCTTGATAGCCATCTCGCAACCAATAAAGTCGCAGTGGAAGTTAAAAGATGTCTTTTTTTAAAATAATACTTAGATGTTGTTTTACAACCAAAATACTCTGTATTACAAGGGTTTGCTAGTAATACAACTTGTTTGAATGGTAACTTGAAAATTTTCGTTAAAATTACTTCTCTCTTCATCTTAATTTCTTCCCAAAATGAATTTAAATTCTAATTTTCTGGGGACGGTAAGTATTCCTTTCTAGAGATTTGCTTGAAATGAATCGAATAAATTCACCCACATATTCTTATAAAGTTGATCGTCAGTCCTACATATTTTTGAACATAATTATATAAACTACCTACATGAACTTACTATGTGTGAACTAATCTATCTATCGATACCATCAGGGCATCTCGCACAAATAATAATAGAGTGGCAGGTTGACTTACCTCATGTAATGAACAAACAGGTAACAAAACAAGGCATTGAGAATGAGTAGCATGCCTCATTGTTGTATTGAAGATGTTAAATATCTACCAAAGTGACAATCCGAAAACTTTTTTCCGAAACTTCAACCTAACTGTTAAAAACAATGTTCTAAATTTTGTTCATACCTAAAAAGGTTATTTCATGTCCACAAGACAAAAAATGCCTATTAATCTACTTTACATGTGGTTTTCGTACTTGCATTACTGAAAATCTTAGGATTTTTACTTAACACTTTCTTTGGTAAATCAGCATATATTATTGTGCAAACTCTTTTTTTGTAAACAACAGAAAAGGTGTTCCTACACTCAAGAATCGTTTTAGAATTATTAGGATGCACTTCCTCATAACAATTTCATCAATTACCACTTGAGATATAATAATATTCCTAAAAACTCTTTAAAAGTTTGTTCGTTCAATAACTGTAGTGGGTCTCGTATAAACGAATTGATTTTATAATTTCGCAACTTTTATTTGCATGATTTGATTTAAAAGTATGCAGATGCAATGCAAGGTAAAGACAATATATCTGCTACATCTCTAGAATGGTAGGCGCGTAGAGTTACTTTCTACTAACTCTAATAAAAGTCTCCTCTTCCCATAACACCGCAATACCACGTAGTTACGCATTCCACGTGCGATCAGCTCGCCGTCCATATTTTATTACGTTTTATTTCGCATTCACGGTGCTAACACGGTTACAGTGATGGAAATGTATATCTTACATAGATAGTGATGCAATATTTTTTTTAATAAAATCATTTCTTTAAAACACCGAACCTTCTCTTACCTTGGTTTCTATAACAGTTGAACCAAACAAAATAGTTGCATGAAGTGCAAAGAAAGACATGCAAAATATCACAAAGCCGGCTGGATTCATGATAAACTATGAAAGTTTTTATTATCTTCTTCTTCCTGGCACTGTCCCAACTTATTGCCGCTGAAGGCTGTTGGGGTCGGCTCTTCTCGTTCTGAGGTTGTACACTCTTCTGTTTTCTATATCATCTTCATCCAGGCCATTTCTCCGCAGGATTTTATTGCATTGTGTCATCCAGGTATTCTTTGGTCTCCCTCTTGATGGACGTCGAGGGAGATTTATTGAAAGTTTTTATTATATAGGTACATATATATTTTATTGTGAAATATATTTTATTTCATCATGAATTTAGTTTATTTTATCCACCTTTAATAAGACGTAGCTAAATACACAAATAGCTACAAAAATTGTCACTTTCTCGCAAAGTCGTCTATATTCGAACGAAAACGTAACGCTAATATTTGTTTTGACTACCGGCTCAAGTGGCATTTGCTAGTTGTTATCTGTATTCAGCTATAAAATTTGATTAAATACAACTTTTTTCGTGGAGTTTTCGTGGATTTGGTCTGTAGAATCCCCGTTAAAGAATAGGGTTTCCCACATATTTCTACTCGATTTCGAATATTCTGTAAAAGACAGATATTCGTATAACATCAAATTTTCACATCTTCAGTTTCGCGATGAGATATGCGATGCATCCTAAACGTATAAACTTTTATAGGACAGTAACTAGCACTTCTTCGCATGATAGTCCGCTGACTACCCCATTTCCAGGAAATGTCGTGATGATATGAATGAATTAAATATAAATAAGTATTTTCAGATTTTTAGCTTTAATTTTCGAACCCGATCTCTCTTATAATCAAAAATTGCATGGTTCTAATTCCACTCCAACCTTATACGAGTATTTGTACATATTTTTTTTTATTTTTCACATCGCAAAATCATTCACATTATGAAAATGTTGAAGAAGTATCTAATTATTATCTCACATTAATTAAACTCCAAGAAACACCGCATCTATTCGTCTAGATGTATAATTAATTTATATTTTATAAGATATATTATTACTATCCCATTTCAACCGCTGTAGGTTTTGATAAATGAATTTTCATGTTACGTTGTTTTACACTTTTACAGTACCTAGTTAGTTATAGCTGATATTATTATTATAGAATTCGTACTCGTACGTAAAACGAATGCACGGGAATATATGATGCTAACACTTAACACGTGAAATATCTGTGAGGTGAGATTCCCGTGTCATAAAATAAATAATACGATAAGGTATAAAATTCGTTTTTATAATTTCAAGTGTATACTGTTCGTTTTTCAAAAACTGAATAATTTGCAATTTCACCACCAGACGGCGCTACTTTGTGATATTAGCTAGTGATTAAAGTAAGATTTGTGATTCGAATTCCGCTGCTGAAAAAGAAATGCACTTCTTAGAAAACATTTATATCTTTGATTCAGTTCTAGTTTCAGCGCGTTTATGACTGCATTTAAATTCACCAGGAAAATAGTACCTACCTGTCATAAAAATACTTACCATCAAATTGAATAAAATTTACGAACAATTATGTTTCTGGAAAAACATTTCATTTTTGTTAATTTAAAAGATTTCTATTCCTTAATTAGCCTGAACATTCACCACGAGTTTATAAAATAATATTTTTTTAGCATCGTAGTAAGAATAACCTCTTTAGGAACGTTTGATCTGGTTCATTTTCATCAATCACTGTAAGGTAAAGTTATACGAGTAGGTATGGAAGTACTTACCTACTCTTTAAAATGATATGACTATCATTTTAATGCTGTTCATATCCAAAAGCTAAGAGATAACATTATATGACCTGCATAGATTACCTTTAGTGTAGTAAGTTCCATGAAGCCACGAATAAACTGTTAAATATTTCATATTTTGGTAGCAGCTACCAATCACACGTATGTTACGTGACCACGGACATATTGTGTGATGGGTGCAGTGAAATAACCAAGCAAGTCTAAATTTTTTAAATCGCTTTTTCAGTTTCAAAGAATTCCAGATAATACCTGTTTCATTTTTAATCTTAACCAATAATATATAAAATGAAATAATTTATTTTTTATCAAAACATTATAGACATTGTCTGTACAGAGTTAAGTGTAGTTAAGTGTATCAGAATTTGATGATGGAATATTATCATATGATAAGTATTCAAAAGCATGTTGATTTTTGTGTTTTTTTTTCAACTAGGGAAAAAAATAGTTTTAAAAATAAAGTAGGTGCTAGTACACACATTTCTTGTATATATACATACATACATATACATCTTCTTCCCCTTGTCCTAGTTAGGTCGGGGGCCCATTGCGCCTAGGTACTTCCTCCAGAGATCCCTGTCCACTGCTGCTTCCAGGACCTCTGGCCACTCCAAACCAAACCTTTCAACACACAAGTTTGACACCTGCCCTTGCCAGCTTCTTCTAGGACGGCCTACCGGTCTTCTGCCCTCTCCCACAGCCTCCAAAGATCTAAGTGGTAGTCTGTCTTCTGGCATGCGGAGAACGTGACCCAGCCATCGCAACTGCGACCTCTCTATATGCAGGAGTACCGGTTCTACCTTGAGAGCCTCACGAACATACGTATTCCTTATACGGTCTCTCAATGACACACCAGCCACTCCCCTGAGGAACCGCATTTCTGCTGCCTGTAACATTTCTTGTGATAAACTAATTTAATACTTTTTGAATGTTTTTTTAAATATTCTACAATGCACATCCGTTACTTGATTTTTTTAAAATCGCGATCGATTTCGGTAAACCTTTACCATTGACATTTAAAAAATCAAGTAACGGATGTGCATTGTAGAATATTTAAAAAAACATTCAAAATGTCTCGTAACTGTTACATAGTTAATCCTTCTAAAATAACTGATAATTTAATACTTTTAAGTTTTCTAAACAATGTATGATTAGTTGGAAGATATCGCGCTTCTGAGATAAACTCGCCCATTGCACAAATTTATTTGTCTGTTTTAAATTCTACAATGTTTATATTTTAATAATGTTTGTTTTTTGTGCAAAAAATATTTTTACTACTATTATTATGATAACAGGCAAGCAAAATATTTTTTAATGCATGTATTTCTTTTAAAAGGGCTATGATATCATGTTCGTTTAAAATTTAACAGAAAATGCATTTTTATATTTTTGATTTTGTTGACTTGTGTTGTTATAAAATGCAACCCAATAAAAAGAGAGAGCATGTGTGTTAGAGAAGGTAGAGGTAAATATTTAAAACAGTTTTATCTCTGAATTAGGTGGGATTCGTGATGGGAATGTTAAATATTGGATATTGTACCTACCTATCATGTAAAATGTATAACATCTCCTACGCCTATCTAAATCTCTGACCTTTGAATATTTCACAGACGATAACATCACACTATAGATAGTAGAATACAGAATGAGATAACCAGAAAGAACTCCAGTAAATTTAATAATATCATTTATCGATGTATTGACTATTTAACGATGTTTGATGATAGTTTACCTACCTATACTACCACAGCATTCATTTGCAGCCACCGGACTTACTGCTTGTAATAAATACAGAAGTAGTCCTCTCCGTGAAATAATACTTCAATTTATTTTTTATTAGTAACATTTAAATTCAACACTTCGTTGCTTTTTTTAAAATAGGTTCCTAATTAGGCACCAAATTCTATTTAAGATAAAATATTGGTATTCGATGGTCTCTATTTTAATAAATGAATCTTTTCGTTTTTCCTATTTCTACCGTATTTAAATTATCAATAGTCTAAACTTCAAGTGAATATATATAGACAATTTCACAGGCCCATATATTATAATACAGTAATGAAAGAAAATCTGTTGCCATGATTTAATTTAAACCAACACTATTTCAATTATTGTAATGATATTATTTACCTAGTGATTTTATCAAAATGGCACCAGTTATACTGATTCGGATCAAAAATTTAAGCGGTTTTCAGTTATTGGTAGATTTATGCAAAAAGCACGAGCACTGTTCAATTTTGTGGGTGTTCACTCGAAAACATACGGAAAAGAGTTGGAAACCAATTCTTAACCAGTTCTTCACGGTACAAAATGGATTAATTTCTTTTTTTAAATTTAAATTTTAAATTGTGTTAATGAAAAGAATTTAATAAAATTTCAAAAATATACTTTTTGAATTTGTTATGTTCTTGGGTTTTCAACATTTAATATGGAATATTAAATGTTGAAAAAATTATGTTCTTGGGTTTACAACATTTAATTTGGGTTTTCAACATTTAATAATGGAAATAAAAAAAAAATTAGTAAATGTGTAGCTTAAAGAGGATTCTATTGAAATTTGATACACATTAAACATAGGACTAATTACAGTGTGACCTAAAATTGGATATCAATTGAACAAATCAGAATTCAATATGTACCTACCTATACTTGTTTGTTAGAATAAAATTGCGCCTACTGTACAGAAAATTTATAACATACTTTTATAAAATAATAAAACCATACGAAGGAACATTAAAATTTTCTTTTTCATGTTTAATTTATCTTTTCTTCAATTTCTAAACATGTTTGTCCAAATTACAGTAAGTACACCCATCCATAACACACCGGCAAATGTCACCGTGAATCCTTCCAGAATCATAGGAGGCGGTAGTGGTTTGTCAACAGCATGCAGAAGTGGGGAAGTGATACACCAGTTCAGTTAGTAGACTGTAGATACATTCAACTACCTACATCATTATATACCTATCTACACCACGACAATCGAATTCACAATTGTCACATATTCATTTTCTATAGATTTGTAAACAATTTTTAAGGTATATCTACGTACAATAGTATGTCTAGTCCTCTAAATCACTTTATCACTCAGAATTTGGTATCTGTTTTCTAGTCCCTTTTCCTATCTATTCTTCTCCTTTCCTCCTTCTAGGATATTTTTTCTAAAGATGAAATCGGGTTAGTTGAAAGATATCGCGCCTCTGCTATAAACTCGCCCTCTGTATATTGATTTTATGAATATATTTTTGTGTAAATTTGCTTTTAATCAATTTACCTACAGTAAAGAATAAATAAAATAAATAAATTTAAATGGTTTTTCAGTCTTCTCTATAAGTCAGCGTCCTATAAAAACAAAAGAAGGAATATCCTCCATTAGCGCAATTATACTAGTCTTATATTTCGTAAATCCAAATTATTTGAAATAATAATTGTCAGAATAAAAAGTTGCATTTAGGTATTTAGGTTGTATTAGATTAGCCCCGTGGAGACTCCGCTACAGAATAAGTTTCTCATTCCTTTCCGTAAGTTTTTGAGTGACCTCACGTATAAGGCAATTAACGTTTACAATAATTCAGCAATGAAGTATGTCTGAACTCTGAACCCATATTGAATGCCTTAAAATTTATGAATAAATTGACTCACATGTTCATTAAATGCAGTTTGTCCTCGGGTTACCCCACTTGTCGGAAATGGTATAAATTACTAGAGTACTTACTTTTTTTTAAAAAAAAAGATATATCTGGGTTTTGTTATAAACCCAAATACAACCTTATACACCTTTCACAGTAAGCTAAAAGCTTGTGTCGTGAAAGGGGAGCTTGCCGGCACCTGGAACTCAACAGCTATTCCTGTCTACTGCTGAACATAAGCCTCCCCCATATGTCTCCAGGCATCTCTGTCCTGGAGGCCTGAGTCAAAACGCATTTTAACGTTACGTTTTCGTTCCGTTTCGAAATTCAGACGACGTTGCAAGCAAGTGTCAATTTCGTTGCTAAGATACACAATAGTTACGAAAATTGTCACTTAGGCGCAACGTCGTCTATACTCGAACGATTGGAACACGAAAACGTAACGGTAAAATGTGTGTTTAACTCAGGCCTCAGAGCTTTCCGACTGGTTGCAGAATGCTCAGGCATGAATTAGAGCATATTGAATTTACAGACGATTCCAATTGCCGGTTTATAGGTGATAATAAAAAATGAAGAAAGGACGACTTGCATATTTATTAAATGCAGTTTGTCTGTTGGTTTCCCCACTTGCGGGAGGTGACACGATGATGTACATCGATATAGTAACGGTCATGCCTTCACTTACTGAAGTCATGTTTATTTAAGAAAATCGTGTAACTCTACTGTGGATTTGGGCATCGTTTACTGGGTAGGTACTTTAGCCGTGCGGTATGGTGGGTGGTGAGCTGGTGAGTGTGTCGTGCAGTGGCTATGCTATGTGTGATGCGATGGTCTTCCATGCGAGAGGATACAGTGTGACGAGGTGGAAACACTCACGTGAAGCGTGAGTTACATTTTGAGGACGACACAATGTGCTGCTCAAAGTATATGTACATATATGTGTGTGTGCTGTGTATGGTCAGTTACTATATTATATCATATATTATATATCATTTAATAAAATTATTATAAACAAAGATTTAAAATCATTTCTATGTAAATAAACACTAGGTTTTTATATAAGCCTAAGCTAGTAGGGAAAGGCATACATTTTTATAGGCAATGTTTTTAGACGAAACCTTAGCTTATAGTTATTTTCATTGCATGCATGTAACAAACATGCGAGTCATCCTCTTCGTGCCAACAAGTTTCAGATATTTAGGATTGTTAGTAAACCTCATCTCTGAAATGAAGATATTAAATATCTTTAACGTGATATTTTACGAATACCTGCACTTTTTCAGGATACTCGAAACTAACAGAAAAGTATAGAACATCTTTTTTTGCCGAGAAACTCAGCGGGATAATATTTATATTGCTTCAAAATTAGTTTTCCATCCTTTTTATTTTTTTTTTAGAAATATGCACATAAATTTCTTATTTCAGCAATGAAGCATGCCACCCATGATTTGTGTACATTTTATATGTGGCAATTTATTCATCTGCCAGGTTAATCCCTGATTTTTATGATATTAATAACTGTGTTGTCTTAAATAACTTTTTTTTTTTTTTTTTAAAAAGATATATATCTGGGTTTTGTTATAAACCCAAATACAACCCTATACACCTTTCACAGTAAGCTAAAAGCTTGTGTCGTGAAAGGGGAGTTTGCCGGCACCTGGGAACGAACTTTTTTATCACTAAATATTTTTTTCATTACTTTTACATTGTGATTAACTCTTTTACGGGCTGTTTCAACACCTCTGGATAAAGTGCCAGATAGCCAATCCAACACAAATCTAACGGATAAAACGAAAAATGCGTCTTACGACTCCCTGACAGCGCTATCCTATAGATAAAGGTCTAGATAAGTTATCCGGCGGATAAGTTTTACATAGTGTTAAACTGTCAAAATTTGTTTACATGTGCGTTGCCTAGATATATTCCTAGGCAACGAACGATATATTCCTACCTACGTGCATACATTCATGCAACAAACGCATGAAATTACAACGTTGCCACTGCTATCTGGCGGATAACAATCCGTAAGAAATCTGTAGGTGGTGAAACGCTCGCTTCAGTTTATCTTGTAGATAAAGTTATCCTTAGGATAGTTATCTAGAACTATATCTAGAGGTGGTGAAACAGCCCGTTAATGTGTTAAATTTTTTTAGTGTAAAATCTATTCACCTCGATTAATAAAGTTGATTGTAATAATGAAACATTAAATCGGACCGGATTTAACCCTTAAATAAATAAATGTACTAAATAATCCAAGTATTAATACGATATTACCGATTTTAAATAATAAATTATTATTAGTTATTGATTATTGATGTGGAATCATAATAACAATGATATTATTAAAATAACAATAATTGAATAATATTTGTATTCGGCGCACGTGTCCTCCTGCCCAGACCACCAATAATAACATTATTGTCTCGTGACAGTGACAGGTGTGCGCCGATACGGAAAAATTGACAATTGCACTCTAATGTTATTATATTATGTATTAAGTAGCTGAAACCTTTTGTATATATCTACCTTGTATAATATTATAAAGAAGTAGGTATTGATAATCGAAAATTATTCTCTGATAGAACATTATTAAAATTGTTGGTTTTTAAATATAGCTTTTAAACTACAATAATTAGGTATAGAGATACAATTTAAAATAGGTATTTTTTGTATTATCTTGGTTTATCATTTCATTTACTAGATATAGGTATTATTATTTATTTATTTTATTTACTTATTTATTTACGGCATAATTGCCTTTGATTACAAAAAATATTACAAGTATAAAGTGGACAATTTTACAAAATACAAAACAATGAAAACATAATGACTACCTACAATAATCTTGATAAAAATTAAATTATATATTAAAATAAACATTAAATTAAAACTTTTCGATTTTCGAAGAGGAAACACTATGAAAGTTCATTTTAATTTAGATAATAAATATTTAAATAAAAAACACTGTTTACTTTCATTTAAAATTGTTATAATATTAAAAGCTTTTCGGACATACGTCCATCTTCAGTAATAATTACTTATAACTAATGACAAATGACGATTGCCTTAAAACAATATCTCTACCAATACCTTCACATATCCATTTTACATCTCTATTAACCCCGCCCACTCCCCCTACCCACATTTAATTTTGTATTATCATGTACCATCAATTTGTCATTTGTCATTAGTTATAAGTAATTATTACTGAAGATGGACGTATGTCCGAAAAGCTTTTAATATTATAACAATTTTAAATGAAAGTAAACAGTGTTTTTTATTTAAATATATATTATCTAAATTAAATTAAATTTGTAATTTCGGAATAAATCTGATTAAAACATTCTATCATCTTACTCCTCACAGAGCCATCATCATCGAAAAACAAATCTATTGTCTAATTATACCTACATATTACAGAGCACATGCAGACGGTTCACGACTGAATGTCTCTGGTAGTTGGTACGTGCATTTGATTCACTGAGTAATATCCTTTGCCTAGTGGGACGGTCAGATATATGAAATTTGATTAATTATGGTCGTAAAGTCAATATTTTTCGTTACTCGTTTAGTATTTTCAGTTGCCCACCTTTTCAAATACATTACATAAACGTACCTTGTATAACGAACCGGGTATAGTGTCTGACAGAATGTTTCCAAAATTTTGAATCGTAAACGTACGGGTTAGTTGGAAGATATCGCGCTTCTGCGATAAACTTGCCCATTGCACAAATTTATTTGTCTGGTCTAAGT
Organism: Athripsodes cinereus; assembly: GCA_947579605.1. Taxonomy (NCBI): domain Eukaryota; kingdom Metazoa; phylum Arthropoda; class Insecta; order Trichoptera; family Leptoceridae; genus Athripsodes; species Athripsodes cinereus. The sequence continues at coordinate 18,858,159 of OX388315.1, forward strand.
TCTATAATGTTTGTTTTTTAATAATGTTTGTTTTTTGTGCAATGAAGATTTTTATTATTATTATTATTACCTATTAAAATAAAATTAAACTTATCAATAATTCATGTACTTACTTACATAATTATATTCAGAATCAAATTAAAAAAGTGTATTTGATATTCTGATAAATTTTGCACCTGCGCAAATAAAACATCTTATTTATATAGCTACATAGTACATTAAAGTTAATTGTCAATATTATAAGAACTTTTAAACCTTATGAAAACCTGAACAACGTGTTTCGAAAAACGAATCTTATTTGGGATGAACAAAAACACACTCCCTAACAAGTTACAGTTAGCAACAACATGCTTGAAAGAACCAAATAAAATTTGAATCCCATTGTTATATAACATAGTTATAATCACGTAATTAGATTAAAGAAATCGCTAATCTAGTGATACCTAATCTCGCTACTGCATATCATCAAATTTTTAATGTAAATTGATTTGTTAATTTTGTTATGTAGCTTATGGTGCACAAAAAGAATAAAAAAAAAAAAAATTGCACATAATTTCATGTCTATTCCTGGAAAAATTAATCGAAGATTATATGATACAATGTCATGACGATAAACATCCTTAATTTAGCGAAGGTAGGTACTTTTATAATATTTCCAATCACTCGAATGCTCTTGTTACCACCCTACATTATGCAAGATTATATTATTTTATCCATTGATAACTCCACTATACATCTATAGTACCTACCTACTAGTGATGTGACGAATATTCGTATTCGCATTCGCGAATATTCGCATATTTCAAAGTATTCGCAAAAAAATATGCGAATGTGTTGCGAATATTATTTCGGTATTAAAGTATCGGATATTCGGTAAAAGTACTGGATACTTACCCGGTACATTGTAGAAACAGGTACTGCAAGAAAATATTCTTTAAGAAAACCGAGGAGTTTTGAAATATTTTAAATTCCTATACCATTTTGAAAATTCGGCGACGAGGGGGAGAAATTTTAATGATTGAGCAATATTGTAGAAATTTAAGCAAGTCAATATTCGCTATTCGCATTCGCGAATATGAGCAACAAATATTCGCATTCGCGAATATCCAAAATCACAAATTCGTTACATCACTAGAACGTACCTATCCCACATAGAATAGTATAATATCTGTCCGTCGGACCGAAACTATGCTATGTCGAATTTCAGTCAGTGAGTTTAGAAAATAGTTTTTTAGTCTTCGTTTTCCTTTATTTATGGGACATTCATTTCGTGACTACAAAATGGTCATATTTGGTAATATGTATGTAGGGTACCTATGTATTCTTATAAAATACTAGTACTACTAACTATAGAATCACGGCATATCCCAAAAGTAACCAGCTGATAAGTTGCATGTAATAAATATGCAAGCTGTCCTATCTATGCCACAAAAAATGATACATTGAAGATTTAAGATGTAAAATGTCTTATATAATATACTTACCTATGTTAAATTTTTGTAAAGACAAACAACGCCATTTTAAATGAATTTCGTTTAAATTTTTCTTTCAAAGAATGAGTAATTGTTAGCGTCGACAAACATTTAAGAAGTTAATGTAATTTTGTGAAAAATAACATTGAACGACCACACAGAAAAAAATTATCTCGTAACATAGTGCAGATTTACTTTGACATACATACCTATTATGAAAACATACGTAGGTAGGTATTAGCTCCTTTGTCCCCTATGTATAATTTTAACAGTAGATTATGTACAATAAAACAAAATAGTATCAACCTATACTGTATCTAGATATAAACAAACGAATAACAACAACAACAACCAATAAGATAGAACTCACAGTGATGATAACACGACCTGTCAATTTCTGTTATTCCTTAAATACACCGTATACACAATATTTGCGGATTTCTTCGTAGATTTGATTCTCGATAATGTGAGGGTTGTATCTAGAATGCGAAAACAATATAGAAGCTATTTTTGTACCTTAGTAACATTTTTTCATATAAAGGAATCACTACCTACTACTTCTTCTAAATCATCACAGCATATGCCACAAGTGGCGTAGCCAGCAGAATCACTGCGCGTGCAATAACATGCAGATTGTCCTCCTTGTGCCAATAAAAACAAAATATTCGAGATGGGTGGCATGCTTCGTTGCTGAATTATAGATGTTAGGTGGGGAAAAAGAGATTCCCCTAATTGTGAATGTGGAGATGTGCAGAGTGTGAGACACATAGTGCAAGACTGCCATCTCAAAAAATTTAGCGGGGATCTGCGGGACATCCACGAAGCGGGACCGGAGGCGGTGAGCTGGCTCTCGACACTAGAGCCAAGACTGTAGAGGACACGACGCAGCCCACATGGGTTAAGATTCATCAACACCGAACCATACGAAAAGTAAGTAAGTAGATGTTAGGTAATTGTCTCATACGTGATATTTTTACCTTTTTCAGGACACTCGAAACTACTTAAATATATTAAAACAATCTCATTAAATTATTTGTGTACGTAGGTATTACAAAGAATTAAACGTTTTATATAATTTGTTTTAATAATAAAAATGAATAAGTTTGGTGAATACATTTTTAACCCCCTGACACCTTCTCTATTCTGCAGGAAATCAACGGTGGTATAATTGAATTACTTTTGCTTTGGTATTTTCTTTCACATCCTATAATGTCTTAATTTCGTTAAGTAGTGAGTTAGATCAGTGACAGAATGTAACATTTGATTTCAGGATGAAAACAACCAAACCACATCACATATTTCACACCAAAACAATCTTTAGAACGAGAATTCATATGGATTAATATTGGGTAATACCTTAGTGATATTTGGATGCAGTTTGCGAAAATGTGTATATCCGTGTTCATTTAGAGGGGGTGCAAGAAAGTCACTTCACGTAGATTAAAATAAACGGAATCAATGGTGACATATAAATATAATGCATTTATGTGACAAGCGAATCTGTTACGGATGGATGATTTTTAATAAATATATATTATAACATGCTATTTGCAGGGGTGAATTTATGGTATGATTGTGTATATTATATTTGATTGTATTAAGTATGGATATTCGTGCAAATCTGATGGCTAAGCAGCTCGTACACACCCCTTCCTACTGTAGTAATCTTAACAAAGTAGTATTCATAAAGATTCAGTTTTATGGAGAAATTATCATTTTTTGTAACTTTATTCGTAATTTGAAAGATATTTTTCATATCTAATACGGGTTGTACGTACAGTATATTATACAGTATACGTCAATATGATGATGATGATTATGGATGATTTTGATTTGACGCCGTTTAACAGTCCCTAGACCGTCTCAAGGGCGCCTATTGCTTGTATCTTATACTTATTTACTGATTCAGCTTTTACATTCTGGATTATATCAAACTTTGCTGGTTTCCTGATTGTAATTGATTAGGGTGTTTATGTTATAGCTGTAGGTTTGCAATAGAAAAAAAAAACTTTTTCTATCGACTGCTGAGCACAATCCTGATTCCTGACCCGTATATTACTCCAGGCATCTCTGTCCTTGGCTTTTCTTAAATCACCAGTGATTTTTTTAATTTGATCAGACCAACGTGTAGGAGATATTATGAGTCATTTTGTGGGAAATTATATTTTCATATTTTATATTTTAAAAAATACAATCAAGAAGAACGCTCATTTCCTCATATTTATAATGCAATGTTAAATTGTATTAAATCTTTTCAATACTTGCTTTGCATCATTTTCTGTTACATATAGGCTAACAAACAATTTAGGTATTAATATATCTAATTCTAAAAAATACGCTTCTTTATCCACCATATACCATTCAGCGTTTTCTACACAACATTAAAACGAATTCGCAACGATATAAAAATTATTTATTTATCATAAAACAATCATTAAGAGCAACTTCATTTATGTTCACCCTCAAAAATAAAAATATTGCAAAGGTTGATATTAACATAATAATAATAATTCAAATGGCACATTTTTTGTGCTGTTATTATTTTCCCAGATGCCGCTGTGATTTGGATTGATGATACTCATCCATCCTTCCTCCATTGAAATCCTGACTTCCTGCCATCATGCCGGCATCACTCCGACTGATTTCAGCATCCTTCCGGAGCGAGGGTCTGACCGTGCATCTCTGACAGCCTCCGTATTGAAAATTAACCCCTCTTTGTAAATGACAGTACCTACATACGGTTGTCTACTTAATTGTTATTCTGTTTTTTTTTGTCATCCTACAAACATTATGCTATGGTAAATGCAGGACAACATCAACACTGATAACATATTATTTTTTCCGTAATTCTCACTAGCATAATTTTACAAGACTGCAATGGTTTGTAATCTAGTTTTTATGAATTAAACTAAATTTAATTTATTTTTTTGGAAATTCTCTTACCTATCTCCCTATATATCTTATTTATTAAAAAAAAAACAATCATTATCACATTCTGGTTAATACTGTAGGTATTCATCTAGATATTTTAAATATATTATTTTTATTATATAATATTGAATTGATATTATTTTTTGATTGATTGAATTTTTTTGATATTTATTGCGTAAAACTCCATTATATACAAATAAATAATAATATATTATTAATGGTTTTACATATACTTTATCAAGAGTTACCCGAGTTTCGACATGTAATGTCATTGTCAAACTAATCCTAATCACAAATATAAGTTCCTTATATACTAAAAATTATTGGAATAATATTAATTATTATTATCTATACAGGTATATGAATGGCTATTCTAATACAATTTTACACCAATGATCCTTGATTATATTTTTCCCAAAGAATAAAATGACTTACATTTTTCATTTTTTTGTACAAAATGAAGAATTGTATTTTGTTTAAATTTAATATTTTAATGTTGAAATGTTATGTGTGGTCAGTTCTACTTTATGGTGTCGAGGCATGGACCCTCAAGGTTAATACCATTAACCGCTTGGAGGCGTTTGAAATGTGGATCCACTGAAGAATGTTGAGAATATCTTGGACTGACATGACAAGTAACGTTGAAGTATTAAGTAGAGCAAATGCTCATAGAGAATTGTTCACAACAATCAAGCTCCGTAAAACTTCATATTTTGGTCACATAATGAGAGGAGAAAAATATGCCATCCTAAAACTAATCATAGAAGGGAAGATTAGGGCCGTAGAGGGGTTGGAAGAAGGCGGCTTTCCTGGCTCCGGAACATTCAGGAGTGGACCGGGATGAGAGGTGTGGAGGAGCTGTTTGGTGCTGTCCGGAACAGGAGGGATTTCTCCCAAGTGGTCGTCAACGTCGGGGGGACCCGACAAGACACATAGAGAAGAAGAAGAATGTTGAAATATTTTAATGTTGAAATTTCATATATTGATGGAGGGAGATTAAATTCTACAGAGATTATACAAACGAAGATTAGAAAATAGAAATTTGTTTGTTTAAGTTAGGTTAGGTTAGGTTAGGCTAGGTTAAGATAGGTTAGGTAACCCGACCTACATATGTGTGTTTTGTATAATTCACTCGATTAGTGATTTATCGTTACATATTTACCTACTATAATAAATCAAATCTTTCAAATTATCATCAAGTGTGAAATAAGAAAACTCCTCATTCCTAAATATCTATACTATAGCAATTTCTTTCTTTTCTTATCTATTACATTCATGTTATATTATTGTTCATACATTACTATCTCAATTCTTACATCTACCCTTCGTCAAATTGTAATACAAAATGTATGTAGTATTACAATAAAGAGTCCCATGTTCGGAGGGTCAAGATATCAGTGTCATTTCCTGGACCCATTTGGAGAATCATTTGCCAACACTTTGTAGGAACTAATGTGATGGATGCACTCAGCTATCATCCCAAATCTGATGACTCATCCTTACTTGCGAAGCTGTGTATGGATGTTAAGGGATGAGAATTAAATTGAGTTGAATTGTTTGACTGTGTGTGAAGTCGAAGGGATGAATGATATTTAGAATGAAAGACTTATCATGTGTTTAGCTTTTTTCTTATTTTGTATTACACTCTTGTACCTACCTAAATAGGTACGTAAATAATAATATTGAGTATAGTTATTTATAAATTAAGCCTAAACTTCACTTTGAAGCATTTAGATATCTACCTTTTATTATAACATATTCATTCATCCACTCATACCATCGCAGCATTTTCCACTAGCAGGGTAGCCAGCGAACCAACTACAAACAAAAATACGCAAGTAGTCTCTTCTGTGCCAATAGAAGTAGAGACATTCAGAATGGGTGGCATACCTCATTGTTGAACTGAATATGTTGAATGTCTTAAACGTGATGTTTTTGGAATTAGCATCTTTACTTCAGCCATAAGGTAGTTCACCCACCCTGAATGTCTCAATTACTGGTACGAGAAGGATGATTTGCATGATTATTACATGGAGATAGTCCGCTAGCTACCCCATTTATGTAAAATACCGTAATAGTGTGTATGCAATTAATAAAAGTATTTGTAGTACATTTTCGTTAAATAAAAAACATAGATGTATTTTCATGTTATACATATTGTAAAATTACCAATATCCCAATATGTATTTAGTATCTACCTATTATCTATACAATGTTCACACTCTAATTCCAATCGCAAAATGATCACAAAAAAATATAATAAGTTAGTACAGATAGACACGAGCAATGGTACAATATTGGGAATGAAACGAATTAAAGGTGCAATAAAATGAATAAGAATAACACACATTTACATTAAAATGATATAAATCACCTGTAAATTGATCCTGGAACGAATATCGGTGAATGGATCTACTCCTAATAGGCAATTCTCTGTAATATGCATTGGAAACCAATTTATGTGCTCCGTATATAGTACCCACCATAGTGCCATATACACACGTGGCGATATGATCGGAGAATGAAAACATTTTGGTAAATAATATATTTTATTTGAAACCAGTGGCGGGTCAATAGTATTTTATCTCGCGCAAAATGATGATGAATTTTTTTATGCAACAGCATGAAATTGGTCACACTTCGCAGATAGCCTAGATAAAACAGAAACAAATAAATACAAAAAAAAAAGAATTGGCTGATATTTAAGGCTCTCTGATTCAACTTCGTGTGTTCGATTGTAATGGTAGTGATTCAAAAACTATTATTATAATTCAAAAACTGAATGACAAAATATAAAACTCACCTTCAAGATAAATAAATTTATTCAAATCTTTCTATTTTCTGTTGCTAAATTTTAATTTTCTAAATCCTAAATAAGTACGTTTGTATAATAAGTGAATGTTGTTTTAAAGTATGTAATTTTACAATATAAACAAGCAGTTAAATTTTTATTCATCCGTTCTAATATAACTTTTAGATTATATAAATGATATAAAAACACACCTATCCTGCACTTTCACCGGTTTGTCCTCCATCCTCTTGGCCGACAATACTACGAATACGGTGCGAAGAAACAGAAAGATGGACAGATGTTTTAGAATTTAAGAATATCATACTACCTTCATCGACAAAAATTAGGAGTTAGTAGATATAGCTTCATCCTCCTGCCCATCATTAATGTCTTTTTCAGGAGCCGCCAATGTTTGCTATCGAGAGCTTCTCTGCCCTGTAAATAGATACACATCTCTTCAGATGATTCATGAAGAGGATTCCTGAAGCAGTACCACATTATCCAGGAGGTCACACGACACCCACTATGATTATTATGGGGTGACCATAAAAAAAAACAAAATATTTGTCAAAATTAGGTACAGATAAGTGAAAACATTCGCATAAGTAAATCAAATTAGTATTTAGATATTTATTGCGTAGACTTTCAGAAAAATTACGTTCACCCATCTATATCATAATGTCTTCTCTCAAAAGTAGGTACATACGGTAGCCAGTTGACTAATTACATGCTACATTAAATAAACTCGCCCTCTGTATATTGATTGTATCTAATTTAAATGTATTTTATTATCATGCCAACGTTAAGAGGTTGCCATTCTCTATATTATGAATGAGATGATAGATATTTTATTTATTTATTTATTTATTTAAGCCTTTATTCCAGATTTGGAGGTGGGATGTGCAGACCTCTCAAGTCCATATCAAATACATATGTTATATTATAATATATATATAAAAATATAGATTATTAGAAGAGGAAAAAAAAACATAATGTAAAATATATAGAAAAAAAAGAGAAGAATGTACATAACAAGAATGATAATCCAGAGTAGCTATGTTAGATTTTTAATTAATAAAGTAGGTAATCCATCTTTGCGTCAGTTGTTGTACTTGTCTTTCGGAAGCAGCTTGTAAAAGTGTGTTATTTATAATCGTCAGTCGGGTTCTAAAACCGTAGATTTTCAGTCTCATAGTCGTCTTAAAGTCGTTTGTCTTACCATCTGTAAACATTTGGGATGCACTGGTGTATCTCGGATGTCCAAACAGTATCCGACATGCATCATTATACTGTATTCTAAGTTTGTTGACAGTGGTCAGTCTGTAGTTCGTCCATAGTTGACATTCAGTCTGTAGTTCGTCCATAGTTGACATCGTTGACGTCCATATTAAAATTGTAGGAAGGCCAATTAAGGTTTACTTATACTCGATTCAATGATACAAAGAAATTTATAAATGATCTAGTATAATATTTAAGAAGGTATAATTTTTGTATAATTTTATTAATAAGGTCAATGAATAAAATAAGAAATAATAAATCAATAACAAATTATTTTTTCTAATCACATGGGTGTTGTAGGATGACGGTTCAGCATCTGCTCATAAAATCACAAATATTGTAACTGTAGAAGAATATTGGTCACCCTATTCACATAAGGGCGCTATATATCTTCCCAAATAGCGCAAATGTCCGCGTCTCCCACTTTTATTGCTTCTCATTTTGATTTCGTTGTGTCATTGTGAAATATCTTATGAATATGAATTTATTATGTTATCAGTTTCTTGTTTATATATAAATTATACGTTTGTTTTATTATTTTATGTGAAAATACCTCAATTTAGATTTAAATCATGTCCATCTGTTTAAATTTGCTTTGTGATTGATGTTGGGTTGTTGTATGTGGGATATATTTTACCCGAAAAGTTTATTATGATTGTTTGTCTATAAATTATTATCAGAAAATATTATGAATAGTAAAAATATTACTATGATGGGTGATTTCGCATACTTTTTTCATGCAAGTTTTTCTAGTTGTATCTACTGAAAAGGTATACCTATCATGTTAACTACAATATTTCTTTATTTTACATCCATTCGCTAACGAGATGCTTGGTCACTTAATTAAAATTATGTAATTCTTAAGAATATTAAAAAGTACTGTATAAACAAAAAAATCTAATTCGAGGATTGATATATCCAGTTTATTCCAATTACAAAATTAGTCGGTACCAAAATAAATATCTGTTGCGAAACATGAGAACATCAAGATATTTTCAAATTTCGAACACATTGGAAATGAGTGCAATAACAATAGTTTGAATGGATTCAAATAGAATAAATTGGTTCGATTTTCAAAAAACCGTTTTATTCATAGTAAGGTAGCATCAACACATTATTGAAACGTGTGAAAGAAAAAGATTGAATATCAATAATACAAATTCATGTTGGGTGGAATAGGATAGCAGGATTTAATAGAAAAAGTGCGATAACAATTTGACTGGGGCGACAATATCCATTGGATGTTGTATTTTCCCGCCAAACACCGATAGAAGGGTAAACAATTTGAATTTGGCGCCTTTACGACATCCTAGCTAGTAGCTAGACTTTAGTATAACTTGATAGCTAGCTACTGTGGAAATTGTTTGACGGTGATGCTATGTGAACGCTCACGTGCTGTGGGACTTATCTAAAATGGACTTAGCTATTTATTTGTATCGTCAACCCAGATATTCCTTAGTTCACCATCACTATTTTGAAATGAAAGGAACTTTGATGCAATTATTAAATCAATTTTCTAATAAGTTAAACAATAGTTTACAGCCCCTTTAAAACTTTCAAAGAAAAATAAAAAATGCAAATCTGATTTTGATCACTAAAGCTAAATAAATAAATGAAACTTTATTGGAATCTAAATATGTAGTATACAAACATATTATATTTACAGAAAATACCAAAAAGCTAGTTTTTCGCATCATTCGCAATTTCTTCCAGCCAACCCGGAGATCTATAATTTCTATGATATTGGAGAGGCGATGATCAATGTTAAATTATGTATTGAGGATGCAATTTTTATCCTTTGATCAAAAAATCAATGATCTTTCGTCCACAATATTTCCAATGAACTGAATAACACTCTTTCATTACATAACGATAAAATGACAACAACATCAAAGGGTTAAAAATGTCGTGGGAAAAGTGATTCGATTGAAGCTGAATCGCTGTAAGTGGCTTTTACCCTTTGCTCAAGAATCGAGAGAAATGTTGAAAGATAAAGAAATATTAATTGCTATAAATTTGGAAAATATATAGAGAATTAGGCTGTAATGAAAAACAACCTGTCACCTGCTTCAGTAGCAAACTAAATACCTACTTTACTATCTACCTGTGTCCTTGACAAGGTCTAAGAGTTGTTTAACTGTAGCAAAACAATGTCACCCGTAATCGTCAGGAACGTAAATACCTAATTGTGATGACATCAATATTATTGAAACGTTAACAGATTTACCACAGACATGTCGTAACTTTTGTGTTCAAGAAAGGAGATGCGAATATATGAATTTTTCACTTTCTGCATCATTTCTTAAAAAAAGTTATTGGGAACTTTGTTTGAGATATGTTTACCTCTTCAATAGAATTTTATGCGAAACAGTTTGGGTAAAACCAATTTCGTATTGGTTACGTATCGGATGATCCCATCCTAGGCACGACTTATTGGGTAATATGACGCATGTATACCGACACCTACACACACACACATTCTATAAGAAACTTCTATAAACTTACCGTGATACCTACATACATAGATTGGTACCTACCTACATCTGAAATTTATACAAACTCTGATATGATGTCTTGATAAGCATACGTTAATTATTTAGTTTCATAGTTCTTATTCCTCTTTTAGTACCTACTAATGTTTTTTTACAGCTACATACTGATCGACTACTTGCTGCTGGATAAAGGACTTTTGAAAAAACCTCCACATTTCTCCATCTCTGGTAACACGAACCATATTTTCCGTAACCTGGATAATTGTTTATTGTTCATTGTAAATCATTCCTCATAGGTTCCTTAAGGGATACTTGGGTTCATCATAATTATACCTACAGGTTTAAAAGAATACGAAGTATTAACCAGGGTAGGCGAAATAATGCAACTTCTTAAGAGAATCAGCAAACAACGATCTAACTGGATTGGCCACAACATCAGGCAAAAATAAAAAAATACATGAAAAAATACAAAGCAGTGGGACATCAAAAGCGAGACAAAACAATGTAAATTGAGTCAAAATGTGCATAGTATATAAATGTGAACATGAATAATATATAAAGGTAAATATATATACATAATAATATGTAATACATTTTTCAGTAGGTACCTACTTGAAGGATGTAAAGAGTCCCCTTAGTACCACAATTCATTAAAACATCTTATTAATGTTACATATTCCAATGACTTTTTTATAAATATACACTTATACTTATTCTACAATTTTTCAACTCAAAATATAAATAGGTACTCATCTCTTTTTTTCCCCAAATTTATACACTAATTTTCTATAACATCTGTGCTATTTTTACGGCAAAATTTTCCATGAAACAGTTTTTGCAGGTTTTGTTTCTTATTATTATTTTGTTTTTAAATTCAGTGTTCTATTTTTAAAAGACATTCGCTGTAGTAATAAATTCTCTGTTACCTTGTAGCCTTCGCCAGAATTACATTGTAGAGTGCCGCTGCCATATCCTTATCTCCGAAAGAAAATATTCTCCAGAATAGACCATTCCCTGCTAAGAGTCCCATATAACGATGACATAATACATTAAGCCATACATAATCGTAACAATAAATAGTGGCAACCCGTTAAAAATAACGAGTTTTAATTTATTTTCTATGAAATATCAAAAAAAGAGAACCTCTGGAGTAGGAAATTGCCGTGAATTTCCTCTTCTTTTCGCTCATTAGCTTATTACCTTGAAAAGCCAAAATACTAAAAGAAAACAGGCGTTTTAAAGTATAAGACCTGCCTTATTTTAAAACAGCTATTTAAAAGTAAAAATAAATTCATTATACATACATCTGAAATTTTAGTGATGATGTTTGTCAACCATCCTTAATGCCTCAATTTTTCGTTGACATGGAAAGGACGACTTTTCTCTCTATTATTTCACATTACCTTTTCACAGGACTGTAAGGTTATGAAACATCTTAAGCATACAAATTTAATAAAGGAAATGGAAAAACGACTTAAAATTAAATTTGATAAATCTGAATCCAAATAAACATTTACATTTTAAATGAGTATATCAATTTATAGAAATATATAGAAAAGCTTTGCTAGCATAATCAGTTATGTACGTATACCCCTGACATATTTTCAAATACATTTTAACAATAGGAACTCCAACATCCTGCAACTTGAAAATAATAAAGCTATGAAAAGTTACACACTGATAGATATTGTACATTATACAAACGTGTAATAATAGACATGTTAATATCACCGTATAAAGTAATGCTTAGTAGGAGAAGCGATAGATTATTTTGTATAAAAACCTTGCTACCAGTCACCCGAAGATGAGTAACGATTATGGCCTCCCACTAAACGTTTCAGCGAGGTGCCAAGCGAAATCTCGACTTTGAGTCGGGATCTCTTATTTAAAAAAATGGATCTTTTAAAAGATCTTTTAAAAGTGTCCTGTAAAAGGCAGGTGTTCGAAAAAATAAGACATTTTACATTTCAAATTCGGCGATGAGGTCTGCCACCCATCCTGAATGTCTTAATTTTATATTGGCACGGAGAAGAAAGCTTGCATGTTTTATATGCAGCTGGTCTGCTGGCTACCCCACTTGTGGGATATGCCGTGATGGTATGGTATAGTATAGTATAGTATAGTATCTTTAAGAGATATCTGAAAGATATTTTAAAGAGGGTTGACGTATAATTGCAGTAATAGAATTTGTCCAAACTTGGGTGTTCCCAATGAAAAAATATATTCCCATCAATTGATCAACCGACGTCAGCGGTAACCTCAAAGACATTCATGAGACCAAACCGGAGGTGGTGGCATGGCTCATCGCTGAATTTAAGGTGTTAGTAGGTATAAATGTTTCGTACGTGATGCCTTTGACAAGATACTAGACAACCTATGGAAAAAAGAAGAGGATCTATTTCAGTCGTCCAAAAAACTTTTATGGTAATATTTTCTAAATAAAAACTTAAACACGGTTACAATTTGGTTAAAACATATTGATGTATCAACAAAAAAATATAGTTTTATGTAGTTTGATTTAAGAAATGGGCGAACGTAAGAGAAAAGTTTGAAAATCTCAATATTCGGGGGATGAACCCTTTAGTTCTTAAAGATTGCGTCTAATGGTGCGAGCAGCAATGGCTTGAACTTGACTTTTGTTTATGATCCACTTCATGTTCTTTTTTATTTTTCCATTTTATTTCATTCTTCATTCACGCATTTTGAATTTTAAGTGGAGAGATATTTTTTCGATACAGTTTTCCATATTATTGTTATTTTTATATAAGAACTCACCACCTTTATCTACCTTTTGTTTTTATCTACACTTACGTACTTTTCTTTTGTAAAACTTTGTAACTGATATTACTTTTCAGAAAAACCTTCTTACCTTTTTTTATAAATATATTTTAACACCGGCAACATAAACTCTTTTTGTTTCTTTTTCGTGTATATTTGTGTTAAAAAAAGTGTTTTTCATGCAAATTCATAATGAAGTAAATAAAAAAAAAACATCATAAGATAATCGCTGGTGATGGTCTTTTACCTCTTCAACGATAGCCTAATTTTAGTTATGGCGACTGGTGTGGCGAAAACGCTTTTGCTTATGAGTTACGAGGTCCTGGGTTCGGTTCCCAGCCAGAGCAAAATGAAAAACAGCATAATGTCTCGGTGTTAAGTGATTGTATATGTTTATCGTCGTCTTATTATCCACAATAAAAGATTCATATATTATTATGGGACAAGATCGATCTGTGTAAATTGTCATTATTAACACAACAATATGTACATTGTACATAGGTAAAAATTATAGTTTATTAGTGTAATTCCGTGGAAGCATAGTTTTGCAACGTGCTCGAACTTTTCAGCAGCTGTGCATATCACGTATCAGAAGGAATGCGAATGTATCAAATGTATTGTTTGTTTTTTTTTGTTTCCATTAATATTTTATAATTCTTGTGTTTTATCATCACATGTTGTTTTATCATTCCTACCTATGTAGGTACATAAAAATAATATTAAAATTTCCTTTCAGTTATAATATCATAGACTATATGTAGATGAGTAGTTCTAATGTTTATTAGTTTTGTTCAAATCATTTGTAATTTTGATGAATGTAGCTTTAACAATATTGAAAAAAGTCTAACAATACAAGTAGACAAATACATCTCATAGAAGAAGGATAAAGAACAATATCACCCTTTGTCGAAGAAAGTTTCAAACTAATGACATCATAATATACTCGTATGCACATACCTACTCAAAGATTATCTGCGTAGAAATTTTATGTTTCCTGAAGCAATTTCACATTAGATTCATATCACCATAAGAACATAATATATTTGAAGTTTCGTCATTTCCCATAAGTGGGGTAGCCAGCGAAACAATTACTTATTGTTTGTATTAAACAGTTGGTCATCTTCTACCTGGGAGACACCGTGATGACATGAAAAGATTCATTGAATATATTATGTTCGTATGTTGCAGGATGTCCTACTGTTGAATTGAGGTAATCCAAAGTTCGTCAGTAGCCTGGAGGTAGAGTTTCGGCCTCCGGAACAAAGGGTCCGTGGTTCGATCCCAGGTGCCGGCAGACTCCCCTTTCACGGCACAAGCTTTTAGGTTAGTGTGAAAGGTGTATAAGGTTGTATTTGGGTTTATAACAAAACCCAGATATATCTTCTTTTTTTTTAAATGATACGTTCATACTGCTTATGTAAAAGAATAAAAAAACATATATACATACTTAAAGTAGGACTTATTGTACGATTCTGCAGATAAACCATTTAAAAGATAAAATTTTAAAGTTATCGTGAATTCAATTAGATTTACAACTCGAAAAGCTATAGGAAAGCGTTTGAACTTTCATCTAAAATACATATATCGATTTATGCAGTTGTATACATAATCCGAAATTTCTTCAGGTAGGTAGGTACTTACCCTTGAATTTGTGAACATCAGTGAAAATATTATTAAATACAATCTTTTAAAGATGGAATTAACGAATAATAAAACATATTATTTCATTTCCTAAATATAGAACAACGTATAGAAAAGAAAACAAAAGAGAAATAAAATGAAAAAAAAAATTGTCTACTTACCTAGGAATATTTTTGCCTGTCATAAAATCAGCAACACTTATTGCCCATACAGAGAGAAATGGAGTGAATAGGACGATTACTATTATTACTCTTAGGCTCAATAATTCAATATGCCCTAAGGGCAACCCTCATTATAAAACTCACCTTAGTTCGATTATTTTTAAAACTTCTTTTATATCCTATGTCTTTGAACATTCTATCTCTTATCTACATTTTGGTGTCAAATGGCTGTGATAGATTAAGGTTAATAGACCTTCTTTGTGACCTCTCTCCATCTGTATTTGTCCTGAGTCAGACGTAGAGCGCCCGGAAACGAAGTTCCTTTTGTTTTCTGGATCGTATCGTTCCACCTAGATAAAGCACGACTACGAGATCTTATTTACTCGACACTTCCCACAATCACGAGTTATATAGATAACCTGGATTTTTTCTCATGATGTGTCCGAAGTACCTACTACAGAATGCGACTTATATATATATATATGGTAAACAAGCAATCCTCAGCTATGATCGACCCATTAGTTCGCATGACCGTTTTCATAATGATAATCACCCTAAACGCAAATTGAAACATCGGGCCTTTGTATAAGTACATGTATGTAGGTAGTACATAGCAAGAAAGCAAAAAATATATAACATTTATTACACGATCCTGTCAGGTAAGTGATGCGTAGATTCTGTATGTTAATATTACAATATACATATATCCATATCCATGGTCTGCTACTAACTTTACTGCGATGATGTGAAGCACTCAGCCATTTTTCCACATGGTAGAGCAAACATATATATATCTCCGGGAGGGAATGATTCAAACGTTTCGGTTGTAAAAATAGTTCGAAAGTTTCGTTCTATAGATTATCGAGTATAAAACGATTTATCGAAAAACTCGTTTATATTATTTACTTTCAAATTTTTATTTTTCCAATGATTAGAAAGCGAATATGCGTTTTACACACGTGCATCTTTTATTGAAAAAAAAAATACTACCCAAGTGTTTTTTTTTATTAAAAATAACGAATGTTAGCACTATCGTTTACTGTTTAGTAAAAACGTTCATATTTATACATTTTTTTTAAAGTATTTTTAAACTATGACGTTTATTGATCCCGAACTAATATGTAAACATAATACTTCAGAATACAACCCTCGATATCAGAAAAGCTTTTGCAGACATAAAAGTAGTTCTATATTTATCTCGATTCAATCTGAGATCATATACCAGAAAGATTTCTTGATTTGACTAATAATTCGTCACTACGTAGGTGCATTCCTATTCTATTCTATTTTCAAAGGTCATTCACTCGTTTACGAGTGATCAGGTAGCTGCATTGCGTGCGTTAAATAATATCACTCGATCGTTGAAATCGCCGAGTAATATCGCTAGAAAGGATCACGACTGTGATTGTGAAATTTGATCGACTTGCAACACTATTCTCTATAATGGGATGTTGTTTATACCCTAAGTCAAAATTATAGTTAGTGTATGGAAGTCTGCATAGTACGGAGGTTATAGGTATGCGTAGGTATATAATAATAATATGCAAAGGTTGAAGAGGAGCAATAAACAGAATATTTTTGCATGGGGTTCTACTAACCGCTTCCCATTCAAAAACAGGGGGTAATATTTTATTGTGTGTAATATTATTTCACTAGGTACTAAAGTAGGTATGTTATACCTACTTAAATGTATTGATGCTCTCTTGTATGAAAATATTCTTTCTTACTCCCACCATCAAACTTTGTATCTACCTATATACTTACTTGATAGTTCTGCGTATTTTCTTAAGTGTACCTAGTGTTGCACTAAATTCTCCCTTTCCACGAAACAAAAACATCAATAATAACTGAAGGGTGATGGCATGATTTTCTGAGTGGCTTTTACGTAATGGGTTAAATTTGACCAAGGGAGCATTTTCTCCACTGACTTTTTTTTTATAAAGATATATCTGGGTTTTGTTATAAACCCAAATACAATCTTATACACCTTTCACACTAAGCTATAAGCTTGTGCCGTGAAAGGGGAGTTTGCCGGCACCTGGGATCGAACCACGGACCCCTTATTCCGGAGGCCGAAAATCTACCTCCAGTATACCGACGAACTCATTACACAACACTTTTTTTCAAATTTAAACTTAAGATGTTCTTAATGCAAGTATTAAATACGTTTATATTTTTAAAAAAAACTGATGATAAAGATAACCTATTTATCTTATAAGTTACTTTTTTTATTTTGTTATCAATATTTGTAAATTTTCAAACTCCCATAACAGTTTATTCTCATTTATATGCTGAGATAAATTGACCATTTAAAAAAATATATTCGTCACATGAAATAACTCACATAAAGTTCTCTAACTCATACATCCCAATATTCCATGGTATATTCGTACTCGAGACAGACTTATACTTCATTTTTATCAATATTCAGTCCTTAGTACATCGAGAAATTTAATAAAGCATAGTTGTAAATATAAATAAGTAAAAACGAGGAATTCTCGCAAATTCTCCGGATATGAAAATTTTACCGCCGCCGTGACAAAAAGGGACATTTACAATATACGGAAAAAAGCCAATAAAAATATCTTCACTCCTAAAAAATGTATTTATCGCTATTCCAGCATTTCCATAACTTATGGGATTCCATCAAGCATCAAGGTTCGACTTCTCCGCCCATGAGGAAATAGGTAGAGGATAATCCTGGATTATGATATGCCCGTGATGGTAATGTCTTCCAATAATACCGTCTCCTTATGCGACATCAAGGTGGTGCTTCAGAATAAATGTCAAGATGCAATTGATTAAATGGTTTTATTTGTCGGATTTCGCGCGCCTGTATATTTTTATTTCCTGGGGTGATCCAAGCCACATAATTCACACGAATGATCCGAGTAAGCACCCAATATTATAATGGAATATCTTTTATGGTACTGTGGCACATTTTCAGTACTGAAATGAAAACTTTGAATATTTTGTCATCAACTATTTCATCTGACTCAAAATTTGAGTAGCTAATGAACTCACTGCTTGATTGCTTAAACAAACTTGCATCGTATTGATAAACCTGGTTTACTGCTTTAATGTTCATAAAGAGTTTTATCCTTCATAAACTTCTTTTTATTTTTGTTTTAAATCATCTTTTATTTTAATTTGTTAAAATCGCTGATTTCGGTTGCACTGCACAGCAATGCACAAAATTGCACTCGGCTATTTTAATTATTTTTTTTGTGTATATTTTTTTCTTTAATAGATTTTAGTTAAAGGTATTTATTTATTATTTATTTATTTAGTTAGTTATAGGTATGTAATATTTGTGAATGTATTTGCAATCTTTAATTGGGTTAACGCATGCTAAACTGTTAATGTATAAAATTGTGGTAAAACTTTTGAGTTGCCAACAAAGGAAAAATAATAAATAAAGAATTTTACCTATGTAATTTCTAATTAAAATATGTTTAGTTGTCCATATTACACCAAAGTTATATACTAACCTAATTGCTAAAGACCTTTTCAATTAACGGTCGGTTTCATAAACCTGTCAATCCATTACTATTAGTAAAAATCCTATACAGTATATAATAAATATATCTTCTATACAATAAATAAATAACATATCTATTAGGTTTTAACTACACCGTTCTAATTATGTAAATATCTATTCATATATTGATAAAAAAAAAACACATTTTCACTGCAGCATGAATAGACAAGCGATTGTAAGTAAAGGTATTTATAATAGTTACTTACATTTGGTTAAGTAAGAACTAACAGGTAAATTATTTGCTTATTTATTATCATATGATAATAAAGTACTTATTCAAATAATGTAAATTTTACTGATTTCACAACTATATTTCCATGTTGGAAGTGACCGTATAGGTTCACTAGTTATTCATTTTCCTGTAGAGAACAGACTTCAACGGTAGAATGAAGGATTAATAAACAACCTCAATATTATGCATTATTAGTATTCTGATGGGCTCTATAGCTGATGATAGCTTGTGCAATTACAGACTTTCTATAAAGTTTTCAGTAGATTTTGCTCGGAAGTCAATATTATGAACACACTTCTGGTGGTCCGTATTAAATATATAATATGAGGTGAAATCTCTTCGAGCAATGCTCGAACTATGCAGAGTTATTATAGTTTCACTACATCATTTTACAGAGTTCGCTGTTGTTTATTTAGAGTGGAGCAGAAATCACAAAGAAGTTCGGTGATATTTTTATACACGGATGTATTACGGTGGCTGTGAATAGCATCAAGTAAGTTGTATGTAATCACTGGTAAAAGTCACCAGCAGTGAACCAAATTTTCATTTACATATATACTATTTCATACGGCGTTGGCCTTATACATATTAAAAACAATATAATTAAAACAGCCATTTGACAGACAAATGTAGTATTCTTCATATTGTTTGTCTTTTAGCATATCAATTAATTCAGATTTCGATGGGTGCCGTAAAAACTAATTTTATAAAAAACTTAACCTAAAACTGTTATAAAAATATGTGTTACAATTATATTGATTTGATTAAATTATTTATCACAGTATTTACCCACTTATTTATTATTTGAATTTACAAATGATACAGCTCAACATGTAAGAAGGAAATGGATACAGAGGGCACAGGACCGCAACGATTGGAAGAGTTTGGAAGAGGCCTATATCCAGCAGTGGAGAGATGGCTGACTAAGAAGAAGAAGAACACGTAAGAGGATACATAGATAGACTTTTGCTTTGATTCATCATCATCATCATCGCTCTCAACGCTCCTCTCGGGAGCACAGGGCAGAAACCAGCCTCCTCCATTCAGAGCGTCTCCTGCCAATTGCGTCACCTCTTCCCACGACAATCCTTGCGCTCTGATATCGTTGTCATAGGAACGGTGTATTGTGAAAGAGGGACGCCCGGGCCTACGGAACCCCTGCGGACGGAAGAACAGCTTTGCTTTGATTATCATTCAAATTAGCCCTTCTCATGAAAATTCACTGATCTTTTCATAATAATATTTTTTTTTATGTGAATCACTTGAAAGCATTAGGCAGTTTTTGTTATAAAATTGTTATTGCTATTTTGACTTTCGTTCCATTCATTTCTATTTTATAGTCCGATATTAAAAATATATTCTTCTCATAACCATAATATTGGATGTTGGTGCCAGCAATACCTAGTTGTTGTATAGTAAAAGTGTTTGCATTTCTCTAAAGCTCGTCCCTACATACCCTACTGAGGTGATATTGAAAAATAAAGCTTGACACTTTACTGTTCTGATTTCGACGGTGCTTCGTGCTTTCTGAAACTTAAGATTCTTAAACTTTCCGTCTTTCTAAATTCTTAGAAGGTGTACAGTCTTCGTTTAATGGTTTAGTAAGTTATACCTAATATTCATGGATTTCCACTATTTTCCATAGAAGTTTTTTTTAATAATTCAATAGTAAGTATGAATAAAACTTTATTTATTTATCTCATACTTTCAATAGAGAGATTTCAGTATGAAATCTGTGCCTGAGAGCCATTTAGTCTTAAGTACTAAAATGCCATTTTCAAATTCAATTTTTTAATCGAGAAAATCTCGACATTTTACTAGTAATAAGGTGTTTATAGTATATACAGCTTATTACATAGACCTTATAGTATAGACCCTAAGCATTTCTGTACTTAAGACTCACGACTATTGTGTTATTTTCGCTTTTTTCGTAACTTTGGCATTTTTGTCAAAAATGCACTTAAGTCTTAATGGCTCTCAGGTACAGATAATACTTCTACAACCGACTTATTCCACCACCTAACGAATGACATCACTTTTCGCTTATTTCTATTTTTTGACGTTTAAAGTTTATATGCGAAAAGTGTTGGGGTATATCAGAAGTTTTCAGCTCCTGAAATATCTAAAATATCCTGTTTGGTGGTGGGTATTTTTTTTTAAATTCTATCTGTTAGTAAATTTGTATTTTCTTACCATAAACTCATTTTTTCCCTCACACTTTGACTACACCTTCCTACTACCTAATAATAATACCTAATACACTCGCTATTTCTCTTGGGGATACGAATGCTTCACTCGTGTCTCTGCATAATATGCCGATATGGGATTTGTAATACATAGTAGTGCGGGACGGACTTTTCAATACTATAGGGGTTATAATGCAGAGGCGGCTAGTGGGTTACACTAATAGAGACGTTGTGAAATTATTTCAAAAATTCGTTTATGAAGAAAACCTTAATTTCATCTTTTGATTCTCATCTAAGACAATAACGAATAAAGATGCAATGTATTATTTATTTATTTATTTATTTAACAGAGACACACACTAAGAGTTGACAAAACATTAAAAAAATAAAATATAGAAGGTACATTGATTTGGTCATGCAAACCCCCCAATTAAGCGTGCCTACATCAGCATGCACGTTGAAACTAAACTTTGCAAAAAAACGCCCAATGCATGTCTAGTAAGGAATAATGTAAGGAACAGTATTATATTTTTGAAACAACTTGGCATAGAATAGGTCTTCCACTCCTTTCTGTAGGTTTTTGAGCGATATGCAAATGGCAAGTATTCTTAATTATCATTTATAAGACATCAAACATTTACAATTCAGCGATAAGTTATAATCGTAGTCATCCTGAATTCCTTAACTTTTATTAGCTCGTAGAGAATATTTTGCATTTTTACATGTATGTACTTGGTTGGCCTGCTGGATATCCAACTTGTAGGAAATCCTTGATGATATATTATGTTTGTCGATATACCTACTTATTAAATTTGTAAGGGGAGTACCTACGCCGCATCAACGCCCCTAAGGATGATCCGCCCAGATTACATGTATTGTTTGTACCGGCGCGATCTCCTGTGTCCACACATCGCGGTCTTCACACACGCAATCAGCGTCATCTTTTCTTTTTTACACCCGCACAGACTTAGAAAACATTTATGAAGATTACCAGCTTTTTCATATTATGGGAGGTCACGTCACCTAAATCAAACAAAACTTTAAAAGGTTTTTTCCTATTTACATAGTATATAGGTACCCACACCTTAGTTCTACGTATTTTATTCCTAAACTTATTACTTATAAGTATTATATGTATGCAGTTAGATCATCAAAAGTATAATAACCATTTGGTGATTTAACTGCATATTTTGGGATTCTAACTGCATAATAAGTATTGCAAGTTGTCCTAGAGACATTTAGGATGGGTTTATATTGAATTTAATAATATGTACATTAACGCATATTCAGAAAAAAGGAGCCGTGGGCACAGAATTGATCTCCCACTCTTATCAATAATCACTTAACATTGTAAAAGTTTCATATTGCTTAAGTGATCACAATTTAATTTGCTTTTAACGGTATGACGTATTATATCTCTTTCTTTTTATGAAAATTAATCAAGAACTTACATATATATGGTTGTAAAATCAAGTAATTAAACCTATGATTGTGAAAGCGGAAATCATCCTAATAAGGGCATATCGCCAATATCATTAATTAAACAAAAACAATTCCATATTATTTCATAAATAATAATAATCTTCCCATCCATCCATCCATACCATCACGCCGCTTCCCTCGCGGGGTAGGCAGAAAGGATCGAGCGCCACTTCCTTCTATCCTTGCATACATCTTTCGCTTCCGTCACTGTCATACAATTCCTCATGCATGCTCTCCTGTTCAATGTGCTCAACACGTGACCGTCCTGTAGGATTTGATTTAAATGATCTTGCCATTTAATCCTCGGACGTCCGCGTCTCCGAGCACCATTCCTCTCAGCCAAATATATCTTCTTAGTCATTCTGTCCTCATTCATTCTTTCCACGTGCCCAATCTTTATTGCACAAAATTAGTATACAAAGAATAAAAAAAAAACATGACAACATTACCACTGAATACATAATTTTGTGCAATGGGCGAGTTTATCGCTGAAGCGCAATATCTATAAATACTAACTCAAAAGATACGAAACTAATGCACTCTGTTTTCAGTCTTTCAAATTCTTCATATTTTAACAAATCAGGAAAAAATACCAACATCCAAATACTTTAATTATGTAAATACTAAAACTATTATATTAAGATACGAATATAAAAGAGTACATTGACAAATTAATACGCTTAGACCTGGAACTCCTTTGAAAATTTGTAATTTGTCCAATCAAATCCAATGGGTCCAAAATAATTTCTCATGAATCAATGTTAACTATTATAAACTCGAAGGAAACTCACAATCTATTTATTTTAACGGTTATTTTATGACTAACTCAGATAAATAGCATGTGCATTACTTACGTGTAAGTGAGAGGGAAACAATTAGCGTATTAAAGTTATGGAATGGAACAGCAAACGTTATCTGCCTTTAAAATTTGGATCTTGTTTTTAAGAAAATTAATAGGTACTGCTCTACTAGTCTATGGTTTAAGTCGATGTATTACGTGGGCAAAGTTGTCTACTCCATATAAATAACTTATACTACATAATTAATCTAGTCCATTTTTCATTACACATTATTATGAGTATTATTCCATCTGCTTGCGCATTGTCTATGAGACGAACGAATTCACAAACATCACCTTGCCGAGAGTATCACAGTAAAGTATAGTAAAGCACAGCAGAGTACGTAATGGTAGATATTCTGCTATTATTAATAATATATTCGTCGTATTATCTGTCATGAATCTATTATCGTCCCCTGAGGATTAGCTTTCTACACCTACTACCAGAATATTGTACGTTTAGGGTATGCAGTTGAAAATAATTCATAGATTGTCACGTTTAACTGTTTAAGTAGTTATTTCAGGACAATTTCCTTTAATTATTACTACTCTATCCCATCACGGCATATCCCATTAGTGGGGTTGCCAGTATACAAGATGCAAGCCTTCCTCTCCATGCTAACAACAAAAATAAAAATTCAAGGTGAGTGACAAAGTTGTCAAAAATTGATTTTATTTTTTCAGACATCTGCTTCTTACAAGACACTCGAAAACTTCGGAAAAGAGTGGGTTACCAATTTTTGGCCGGGTGCTCCACAGAATACGTTTTATTAACTAATTATGAAGTAATGTGATTACGTACAAAAATAAATTATTAAATATACATGACTCATTAAAAACCTAAAATTGTATTATATAAAAAATCGTTTAAGTAGGTATATTGTTCATGTTGTGTAATTTAAAAATATATAGTTAAAAGACCAGGGCGGTATTTTATTAAAAAATATTTTTGATAATATTTTTTTAAGTTGTTACATAAAATGATTATAGATTTTTCATTAAGAAAAAGAAATCACATTTTTAAAAAATGTTCAACCCTATTATAGACATTACTTTATCCAGAACGGTAGCATCAGTTTAATTCAGGATTCCTGGAGACTAATCCTCAATGGGAAACGAAATGGAACAGAACAATGGACGACAGCATAGCGACATAAGGTAAAATATATATTTTATGTAATAAAAAAAAAACATACGATTGTACTCATTGAACATGTTTTCTATCTAATTCTAATACTTTTTATCAACGTGAAAACATTTTTTAACGAGCTTTCATTTCAAATACGCCGTCCAATAATTTTGATCACCATGTTTTATGTTTAAGCAGGCCTCAAGTTTTTTTTGAAATTGGTTTTCATTAAATATATTATCTTGATTGGTGGATCTCAGATCGTGACACCAAAAATGATCACTCAAACCAACTTTGAGTCAAATCGTAAGCATTGAAACACCTTTGACAGTTATTCCAATTTTATTTTGCACTGTGTAAATATGGTTCTACAATTGATAAAGTTTTTTTTTCCATTAAGATTGCGAACTTAATTTGGTGAGATTGAAAAAAGCTGAAAAATGATTATTCATTAGGGTAGAGTGAGGTTAACTGGGTACAGGTATTAACTGGGCCACACACTGTTTTACACTTTTGCAGTTTAAATATCCCGCATTTGTGAGTGTTTTGCTAATGATCGGTAGATGCCACTGCTTATTGCTAATTTGCGAGGCAAAAGGCAGCCATTGTAAAATATTGTGACAGTTTTGTTGTGTGGGGTAGTGACATGTTTTTGTTTACTGCTGCATGATAAAGGTGGTTGAATCTGTGTTTCTTAAGTTACCTAAGATTAAATAATTGATTTATGTATTCAAATATTGTGTTCATTTGAGTAAATATAAAAAAATAATCAACTATTTAAAATACTGGTAAGTTTTTGTTATAATATTTATTATAATGTGTTGGGGTTAAGTGGCCCGGCTATACTTGTGGTTATCTGGGACGGCCCAGTTAACCCCAACCATAGAACAAAATATAAAATAGCGAATCATTTCACTTATTTGAGTCGATTTAATTCTATTTTTTTTATTTTTAGTTGATAAGCAAATTAGAAGAAAATGCCACGTCAACGTCAACGAACTACAACACATAGATCTTATTCTATAGAGTCTTTAAAAATTGCTACCGAAAGAATTATCGAAGGTGAACTTTCAGTTAGAAAAGCAGCGGCTACTCATCAAATTCCGAAAAATACATTAGCTAGATATGTAAATAAAGTGAGAAACACACCTGCGGGAGTGGAGGTCAATTTTCGACCATCCAATGAGCATTTACTTATTTTCAAAACAAACGAAGAATTGATATTAAAAAAATATATTGAGGATGCTGTTAACATGCATCATGGGCTAACATTTGCTCAAGCTCGAAGCTTGGCTTACGAGTTTGCTTTCGTAAATAATATAAAAGTTAAAGCAAATTGGACAGAAGAAAAGATGGCTGGGATAGAATGGCTCCATTCATTCATGAAACGACAAAAATTGACATTAAGAACACCAGAACAAACTAGCCTTAGCCGTTGCACTAGTTTTAATAAAACTAATGTTGAAGCATTCTTTAAAAATTTGGAAGATGTTATAAACAGATTTAATGTAAAAGCGTATGATATTTTTAACTTGGATGAAACTGGCTTAACAAGTGTGCATAAACCACCAAAAGTATTAGCTTTAAAAGGTCAAAAACAAGTTGGACAGGCAACATCGGCAGAAAGAGGTGTCTTAGTTACGGCGTGTTGCATTGTTGGAGCTGCAGGAACTGCATTGCCTCCTTTTCTGATATTTCCCAGAGTATTCTTTAAGGAACATATGATCAAAGGTGCTCCGGTTGGTACTAAAGGTGCTGCTACAAAATCTGGATGGATGATATCAGATATTTTTATTGATGTTCTCAAACACTTTGTTGATCATGTGAGACCAACAACAGATAGCCCAAAATTAATTTTATTGGACAACCATGAGAGTCATCTCAGCATTGCAGCGTTAGATTATGCAAAGCAAAATGGCATCATATTGTTGACTTTCCCTCCTCACTGTAGTCATAAGCTACAACCTCTAGATGTGAGTGTGTTTGGCCCATTAAAAAAGTTTTACAACAAAGCCTGTAATGATTGGATGACAAGTCATCCAGCCACTCCGATCACGATATACGATATAGGGGAATTATTGGGGATATCATTTCCTTTGGCATTTACGCCAAGTAATATTTCCAAAGGATTTGAAGCTGCAGGAGTATATCCCTTCAATTCTCAAATATTTTCAGACGAAGATTTCTTAGCTGCAAGTGTAACCGATAGACCAGATTTATCAGTTGCACTCACAGAACCAACAAATACGACCGTATTTACACCTAACAGTCTACCTACAGCTTCGACATCACAACTTATTACTCCAGAAGAAATTCGACCTTTTCCAAAAGCGGGAGAACGCAAGACCAATAGAAGATCTAGAAAAAAAGGAAAGTCAGTTGTATTAACAGATACGCCAGTCAAAAGGCAACTGGAAGAAGCAGCTGAAATGCGTGCTAATAAAGCCAAAAATAAGCAAATTCCACCAAAGAAGATAAAAAAATATATATTAGAATCCAGCGAAGATGAAGGGTCATCAGTAATACATTATGATGATTCTTCATTAGACGTTTCAGAAATATGTTCTAGCGATGATGAAATGGAAATAGTTATTGATGATTTCGTGCTAGCTGTGGTGCACGGGGCTAAGAAAAAGTCCAGTAGATATTACGTCGGCAAAATAATTAGTAAATCTCAAGATGGTTTCAGCGTAAAGTGGCTGGAAAACCAAAGGGGGACAACAAAGTTTTATTTTACATCTGAGGAGGTGACATATGTTCCAGCATCGGATATAATTAAAAAATTACCTTCTCCTCTTTTTCATGGAGAAACAGGACGATTTGCTAATTTATATTCATTCCAGTTTGACTTTTCGAGTTATTCCATTATTATATAAACAATGTGTTTTTGATCTGATTTATTTTCTTTCCCTCAATTTTTTCATTATATTTTATAAAATATTGAGATTTCTAACAGATTCTTGATACGAAATATTGTAAAATTAACTATTATGCTGTATTTTTTCCACTACTTCCATTGTTCCAAATATATAAAGTTACAAAATTAATAGAATTTTATTGTAGTCGTATAAGTACCCTGGTAACCCCATAGGGTGGCCCAGTTAATCCCGACATGGTGGTTAACTGGGCCACTAGACACGTGTCTAAAAAATATATTTTTTACATAGACACAGTGCACATTTATTATTTTTTAGAGGTTTATATCACAGGATATTAAAAATTCTATGATTTAGAACACAAGAAAAAAATAAAATGAAGTAACTAATAATAATTTTATCTCTTTAAAAAAAAATGTACCCAGTTAACCTCACTCTCCCCTACGTCACGATGTTGGCATAGAAACGGTGCATTGTAAATGATTGGTCGTCTAAACCACCGCATACCTTCAGGATCTTAGAAAAATGCTTTTTCTGGGCAACTGTTATTCAACAAATGACTCGGCCAGGGGAATCATTTCTACAAAAGAAAACACAGTGTTGTATACTACTGTAAAAACACCACTGAGTACCTACGTTTAACACTTTTTTTCCGAAACTAAATATTTTCTACTTTATCCGTATATGGTAATATACACTTAGCAATAATCTATGATCATACATCTACCTATACATATTGTAGATCTTTACTATCGATAGTATGTAATTTAATAGTAAAAGATATAATATAGATAGGAACTTCTATAAATATTTTATAACACGGTAATAATTTGATTAAGAGTGTGCTAACAGTTACATGGAGCCATATAAAATTTATTAGACATTATAACTACTATTAGTTACAGTAAGATTATAAATATAAATCATCGCTGCGCAGTAAATAATTCGTACCTACCTAGGAGTTATGAATGAATGGACAATCATACTACAGTGGAGGAGGAAAGTTTTGAATGATTGTAATAATATGAGTAACAACATAAAATCATTGATTGTGCATAGGTACTGACTGCATATAGGGTGACAGTGTCATAAAATCGTAAAGGGATGTTTGGGGTGGTGTTTACCTATTTATTGTACATTATTATGCTTCTCGTTAAGTGCATCACTTTGAGATACGACAAATTAAATTAAAAAGCAAAGATTTGTTTGCTTAAATAATAATATCTGCAAATGGCATGTCTTTTTTCTATGTATCATTCACTTCTGAAACTCAGAATAATTCGAAACTTGATTGTGATTCATACGCCAATAATCTTAACAAAATTTTCATCGGATAGACCAACACAAAAGGGAATATGTATTTACGTTTCTAACTTACATACAACAGACATTGATGCGCATTTTGTAATCTCTTTGAGTAAGAAATAGTGACGTTTTCTTTAGACAATTACAGACCTCATTTTGATCCTGAGATCAACTACCAACGTTGTGGATACTCCTATTGTATATATAGGTAAATCAAACAATTTTTGTTTTCTTTGGCTATGAAAAGTACATTCTCAAAACTCTATGTTGTGTCAAAATAATTATGAATTCCAGCGAAATACGACAGACGCAAAAAAAAAACCATATTATTATGTAGTTACCTTATTAGTTACCAATGAAGTGCTTACGAATTATGCTTTTTGAAGTAGTGACTCATGTAGAAAGTTTTGTAGTAATGCTTACTAATATTTTAGTATCCATATATTTCAGTAGGTGTAGGTATATATAACAAAGCATCCCTTCACCTCTTCGCCGTCTTGAATCAACCCCATTATCGACACAATAAAACATAATATATGATTATTATTTAGGGTAGGTGGAGAGGACACGGATAGGCACATTACGCTACAAGATATATTATTGTGTTCTTACTAGGAAAATTTACACAATGTTTTTTTTTTAATTTTAAGGAAAATTTTAGAACTTATGTCATTATTTTATTTCAATGCAGATTGCTTTGGAAATGATATTCATCAGAATACCCCTTGTAGTCCTCAGTAAAGTATAAGTATCCCACTCTTTTCTGCAAGTTTTAAAGTGTCCTGTAAAAGGAAAGTGTTCGTAAAACCTCATATAGGTATAGAGTGAATTTGGGTTTGTTTCATATCCACATCAATCTTCAAAAAAAACTTTAAGAATACTACATTATGAAAAACACTCGTAGAAAACACACCATATAGAAAATATTTAGTTTCGAATTTGAAGCACTCAGTAAACACCTGTAGTTTTTTCTTTTTTAGAGATGTCTAATAAACATCACTCACTGCAAAGGTGAAGACTGTAAAGGTGATTGGTGACTGTTTTAAGGCATTAAATAATAATAAATGGTATTTATAGATTTTTTTACATTTCCAGTATCACGATAATTTCTTCTTTCTTGATGTTCATGGCAAAGCATCCAAAGACGAGTGAACTCACAAACATTTGAACAACCACAAATATTATATCAATTTATTCGCATACAAAGTATATACTTCAGGAACAACACTGAACATTTGTAGCCCCCTATGTTAATGTTTTATGTTTCCGCTGTTGTGATTTTCAATGACTTATTCAAACTAGGTAGTATGTATGTACATACGAAATAAAATAATATAATACATAACTATCAATTTGATCATACTTCTTTTATATATGTATTATCATACATACTATTATTGCAGTAAAAAAATCGTGTCATCCTCCTATCATTTCTACATACTGCTTACTACTGTGTGATAAATCCATAACGAATTGACAAAAATTAAATTCGTTTTTAGTTATGTATTATTATATTCGTTTTTAGTTATATGTATATTCTATTCTGCGATATTTGCTGCCTATAAAGGGTGTGTAGTGTTAACAATTTAGCATAATCAGTGTCACGGAATCTTATTGTTATTGAATTGACTTCCGTTCAAATTGATAGTCTTTTAATAGCATTATCTTCAAGTGTCAATCCTAACCTAACCTAACCTACATAATAGACATGATTTTACTGTTTCATAACTTTAAAACCGACGGATTAATTTCTACATTTCGATAATTTGTAGCATAAAATGACTTAAAAATAAAGCTGCTAATAAATCGCTTTCAATCAAAACTATGCTATGAGCATTTGATAATATTTAATTGATTATAAATAATTAGGTATTGATACATTCTTTGCTATTAATTAATTGAAATATTAGTTATTATTAATTTAAAAATAAAAGAAACTTTGTCTAAAACAAACAAGTAGTTCCGAAAACGTTTTTACTAAAAAAATATTTTAGTGGAAAATACAAAGTAATTTTTTTAAATATGGGATACCACAGTGTTAAACACGAAACAGTCGAAAAATTATTGAAATATTAGTGCCTTTATCTTTTGATCTTATGCAATGGTTTGTATTTCATCTATTGCATCTACTTTATTCATTCCACAATTAATGTTAAAACAAATTCAATAAACACTTAACCCTTTGCTTATGTTTTCGGCATTCACAATATAACAATTTCTAGACATGATATGATTTTTTAGATTATTATGTACTAATTGTTATTTTTTGAGCTTTTTATTTGCTACCGCGGTTTCGGTGGAGCGTCCACCATTAACGAGCGTTAATCTAAAACTTTTCGAAACCGCGGTAGCAAATAAAAAGCTCAAAAAATAACAATTAGTACATAATAATCTAAAAAATCATATCAACACTTAACCCACGTAATAAAATAACTTGCTTTAAAGAATAGCCTGAAGTTAAGCTATATAAAAACTTTGTGTTATTTAATAGTTCTGTTTGTTTTCAGAAATAATATTTCCACTACGTAATGAACCTATTTTCACAGTGAACAATACCTTTCTAGCTAGTTAGACAATAACTTATCAATACATATTAATATTATTACACACAATATAATGTATGTGGGTACATAGTGTAACTTGGAATAGTAATTGTATTCACCATCCTAATTACTCCTTCAAGTTCCTTAGAAAGATTTCCGCTCAGGATCTTATTGTTAATCTTAATGCGTTATTATTATAACTGGGAGATGTGACTGAAGGAAGAATAATATAGAACCTATCTAGGTACACCTACTGGCTGGTTTATTATAATGACTCTTAAGACGTTTTAAGCCCTTCACACAATCATGTGTGTGAGATGAGTCCGATACCTATTGCTTGTCTATATTATTTTATATTATTAGACTACAGAGAGTTCAAATATTAATAAATTGTCACCTAAACGGATAAATAGGAGTCCTTGGACTCCTGAAATATCCGAGAAATAAAGTTATTTCAACAAATATTATTTTATAATGCAGTTGAATATTGAGAAGTCAAAACTCAAGGAAGCGGAAAAAATTATGCATTAAGTACGTAAATATTTTGATTTATTAAAATTTTGACGGCTTGTGAAGGTCAGAAAAATACTAGGAAGTTATAAGAAAATGTTAGTTTCTGGCTTCCCTTCGTGTACATTTTTCACAAACGAATTCGTAGATAATAATAAAAATTGAGATGTAAATGTTCCATAGCCATCTAT
This sequence comes from Athripsodes cinereus, assembly GCA_947579605.1. Taxonomy (NCBI): domain Eukaryota; kingdom Metazoa; phylum Arthropoda; class Insecta; order Trichoptera; family Leptoceridae; genus Athripsodes; species Athripsodes cinereus. The sequence goes on from OX388315.1 coordinate 18,890,536, forward strand.
ATTTTCAGATTTAGGAGATTCCATATTTTGCGAATGTAATTAGAAAGAAACCTGTAATTTTCTTTGATTGTGCATAGATGGGTACCTTCTATTGTTCTTATTTTAAATATTTATTATACATGCAGGCGCAATGAAGGTGTATTGAACCGGAAGAAAATATTTAATGAGAACTATAATACACTTTAAAAATAATTAAAGTAATTCTTGTACTCGAGACATTTTTTGAATAAAATTGAGTCAGTTTTATGAGTGTGAAAGTATCAACTCAAATATTATATTTGTAATGTTGCAAAGAGATCTCGTATCAGTAGCCAACTCGTCTCCAATACATTAGTGATGACATGATGCGCAAAGGGTCTAAGGCTTATATATAAGGAAGTTTATTATTATTGTTGTATTATTATAGTATATAATGTGTAATAAATAATAATAATTGTTATGAGTAAGAGTTGAGGACTTGAAGATGATCAGGCAGCACTAATAGGAGGGATAGAAACAGGATGTTTGTCTCCCTTTATCTTATTAACATTGTTAGGTAGGTACTATCAAACTGCTTATCATGTGGTGTGCTAGAATTGCGGTATTGCTATATAGGTTTATACCTACAACATAAAGGTTTATCACTTAGATACATAATAACTTGTAGCTTATTTAGAAGCTTTGATAGGCAAGTGCGTGAAATCTTGGATGGAATTTCCGAATTAATCATCGATTTCTGAGGTACACAATTGATTATATTCTAAGTAAATAAATTTAAAGCACCCATAAAATAAATCCCAATAGCTTTCTTTTGCAGCTTATGTCCATATGGCCCTGGGTGTTACATGTATAATATGTGTTTAGTGCATTGTATATATGTGTATCGCCGTGTTAGTACCCATAATACAAGATTCATCTTAATTTAGGACTAGCTCGATCTATGTGAATTGTCAATGTATGTATGTATATGCTGCTGGATATAGGTATTTTTGTCTGTTAGCTTTCAACAGCAATTAAAAGTATCCTAATTGCAATAAAATAAAGTCATCTCTTCCCACGATTTCGTAGTCATAGATGTAGGTATATTGTGAAAGAGCATCGGAATCTTAAAAAAAATCTTCTTTTGAGTTACAATCTTAAGGTTGGTCTGCAATAAGTCTCCTTAGAAGTACTATTGACTTTTATATTAATTTTATCATACCTTAAAACATCACAAGTATACCTATGCGAGTTTATTACTATCAAATAATATCAACATTTCTAGATTTCCCTAGCAACTAGTAATAATTCAAATATAGTATTTCTCATTCGTTACCATTAGGGAATTCACTTCTACCATTCATATATATGTATACATATATGATGGTAGATACCTATCCTAGTTTCTAGAAATGTTTTGTTGATACTTAATACATAGTTTAGTTTCTATGTCATAAATAAAGTCGTACGTACACAATATATACACAAAGGTATGTAGGTGTTATACTCTAGATATTATGCTATAAGTTTCACCTCGGGACATTTGTTAGGTACTGCAAGAGTTCTACATAAATAGTTGGAAAATTTATGTAAATTTTAGAGATGAAAATTGATAATAAGTATTTCGTTTCATTGTTTACTACTTATTGAAGAAATCACTGAAAACATGTAAATTTAACAAAGAATATTACCACATAAGACTCAGGAAAAGCAGCGTCATCTTATTTGGTAGTGCCACGGACGAGACTTGAACCCGCAATCCATCTTTTTCGCGAGATGTGCTTTTTCCAATTAGCCACCTGGTGACATGCCGAAGGTTTTGATATTCTTTCTTATAATCCCCACTAACAGCTTCATTTGTAGGTATTGTTCTGAGATAACTTGTAAAGGTACAACATGCTGAATACTTGTATGCTAGATAACTGTAAAAATAATATCGATAAACATCACTGTAATCATTTTCTCTCAAAATAACAAGTACCTATTTCGAGCTAGAACCTACGATTTTACGTTACCTTGAAATAATCGGTAATGGTGTCATTTTGTGAGGGATTGTTTCATCATCAAATCGCGATGACACGAATTCAATTATTTTGTGATAACGTAAATACTCATAATCGATATGTACATTGTTCATTTTACAAATTGATGAGTAGGTAATTTGAGAAAAGTTTTTGTTTAGAAAATTTACACGATTCTATCCCAACCGACGTACCTACTTATATTTGCTAACTAACAACGAAATTTCATCTTTGTGTACCTTCCTTAATAAGCAAAAAAATAAATCAGATCACTAAATAGCTATATAATGTAATATTCGATTAAGTTTAATTTCATATAATATGTAGGTACCCATATTACAAGACTACTTCCTAATAAAGTCAGATCCGTACATTACTATAGGTGCTCCATACTAAAACTTATCTCTAGCATAAAATGTATGTAGAGATATTATTTTATATCTAACATTAGTTTATTACGAGAGTCGAATATACTATGAGTATGTAGTATAATAACTTAATATTAAGTAAGATATTCAGAGTCTCACACCTTGGAGAAGAGAGCAACGTCTAATCAGCCAGAGGATGGTTCATTTCCCCCAGGAGATAGTATGTCCCTCTTTAAGGTGTCGGAGTATGTATGTACTCCACCAGCATGTCGTCCATTGCCTGAAGCTATAAGTGGACCTAATGATATTTTATGGCGCGAGATACTGGTTTATATCTCAAGACTATGTTGTTTTGAGTATGTTGAAACTTATACTGTTTGTTGTAACTAACTCATAAGTTTGTTGGGGGTGGGTATGTTACATAGATACTGTATAATGTTTAATATATTGCAAGTAGGTATATTGTGTGATAATGATATGTTATAGTTTGTGGCATTTGTAAATCGTTTAAACTTTAAAAAGGGCTTCATATATACCTATTATGATTTACGTATGGAATACAGATAATAAGTTATGATTTTTGTACGAATGTTCGATTATATTGAGTCCTTTGGTTATCTTATTAAAGGGATTAAGTTGCATATTACAAAAAAAAAACATAATTTTATTACGTTAACTAACGAATTTCATCAGACATCTACTCTATTTTACTAATCACAACATATGGAACTTGTTTCTGATATTTAATAAAAATAGTTAATAGGTAATTATCTGACAAACTACCTACCTAATTCAAAACAATATGTATGTTGAAAGTAAACATGTTTTTAAATATTTTGTGGATTTAAGTGAAATGTATGGATTTGTATACATAATTTGAACGATTCAATATCCAGATTAATTAATTGAACAGTTCACAATATCTGAAACCTACAAAAAATAATGAATATTGAGAAATTTCAGAGTGATAGAACAACACGTTCTCTTAAAGATTAAAATATACAATGTCTATGTATGTATCACAGCAATAACGATAGATCGAGACTTTAATTCATAACGTTTTCAAAACGTGTCTATAGTCAGACACAGAATAAAATTATATATGCATATTATTCTTGAAGATATAAATTTACGGTGAAAATGTATGTAGACACTCACCTAGATACTCTGTCATAAGTGGACGATGCAGAGTACCATACAAACTGGAAAGATAAGAAAACCTTGAGTTAATATCGACGGAAGGGTTAGTTTGTAAGCGATGTACAGGAAACTATCCCAGTGTAAACTACCACCCCCTTATCTTAGGGTATGTTATTACTACTAAACACACAAGATGTACGTACCTTAAGAGATCTAGATACTTAAGTTTGGGAGCTCTGAGGAATATTTAGAAATAATACGAGTATCAATGTTTAGACATAGCGGAATATGCCTAGAAACTCACGAAATGTTTGTAAATTTTAAGACCTATAGTACAATTTTTAAATATTTTCGTATTTTAAAAAATATTAAACATTTTTGGATTTTATATATTTTTTATTTTTTTTTCAGGTTCACTCCACCAAAAACTGCAAATGAGAATAATGGAAGAAAATCACAAAAAGTCGTAAAAGGGTTAGGCCAAATAATTTGAATAAAAACTAAGATATAAATAAAATCAATAATGATAGAACGAATCTAGGTAAAGAGCAAAATGGTGTTTATAGTAAAAAAATACACAGCAAACATAGAATCAAAATAAATTTATACAATAGAGAACGTGACAATAAAAACAAAAATCTTATTCTTAAGAAGCCTTAGAATAGTTTATGATACAATAAATAATGTCAAAGGATATAAATGACAATAAAAGTAAAATAGATAATGCTTATCCAATAGTGCCTATTAAAAACAAAATGACAGCGAAACCCAAAGAAGTTCCTACATTATTCAAAATACATGTTGTAAAAACTGGTAACAGTAATTATAAAAATAAATCTTTATGTGAAGATGGAAAAGTAAAAGAAGACAACAACAAAAATGGTTTAATACATTCCAATGATGTAAAAATTGAAGGCATTGAAAGTGCCAAAAGTGAGACCACCGATGAAGAAAACAATGCCAAAGATTCTTCTCCAAAAACATTGCGAATAGCACAAAACATATTTTTAGATTCTGGGGAAAGGTCCAACATTATTCGAACAAGGTTACCTACTATATCAGTAGCAAAAAATGAATTTAAAAATTCTGACCAAATCAATGTTGAAAATAATTTGAGTAACAACAAAATAATCACAGACTCTCTATGTGGGTATAAGAATGATCAAGATAGTAATGAAAAAGATAATCCTCTTTACAATTTTAAGAATATTGGTAATAATACATTATCAAAATCTGTCCAGTGTGACAATAAGACTAAAAACAATAGTGAAATTACAAGTAAAGTAAATGTAAGTGCTTCTAATAATGTGACGATAAATGGTTCATTTATGACTCTGCAAGATTATCTCAAGAGAAACAACGCAGTTATAATTATTCCTGCTACAATGACAACGGCTGCTGCAGTTCCACCATTGATGCATCAGACAATTAAAGGCAAGTATAAAAACCCACTTACATTGTTTGCTCTAAAATATTATAATTTTATCTCCTCCTGGAAGCGCAGGATGGAAATCAGCCTCCTCCAAACAGAACGTTATCGCATCAATCGAGTCATATTTGCCTTAAATATTTCTAAAATTCCAATATCGTTGTAACAGGAACGATGCAATCTGAAACAGGAAAATTGAAACTGTCGTAAACCTTGTGGACAAAGGAATAATCTAATACAAAAGATTAATGAATCAAAGGTATTATTAGGTATAACTTTATCATAGCCACACATATTATTGACTTTCTCCGATATCACTAATTAATCTGATGCTCATTATTGTTTTCACGAGGCCACCTCCATACATTGTGGTCCTGTCAATCGGATCAACAGCGTCTCTCTCTCATTCTCCTCTCCTCTCAACTCCTTTGCCTGTAATGGAGATTATTATGGAGTAGCCAATTAACTTGTGTTTATTCTAGGGATGACGTCGTGTGTTTACCAACATAATAATGTATGAATACCTACAAAATATTATGGGAGACTCGAAATTATAATCACTACTGAAAAGTGAAAGTAACAATTACTGTGAAAACGGAGAACACAATTGCACTGCGGACTTTTATTATACACTCTGAAACAATTGGATATATATCAGAGGTAATGTTTATTTCGACATTATTATACATGAACCAACATAGATTATGTGAGATGAAGTAAAAGTTTCCTGCATTAAAAAAATAGAAAAATTTATTAAGTACCTAATAATATAGACCTATGTGCACAAAAAAACACATAAAAATGAATTAGACAAATTGCATGATGGGCATTTACTGATATTTTGTAAAGAAATTAATGGTATGAAAAAATATAAAATAATTAAGCAAAACACCCGGCAATCGTTTTAAAATTATAACTCTTAATTTTGCCATAGATATGAATGTGACTTTTCAAGCTCTAATTCCTACATACTCGTACATAATATTTACTAATAAAGCTTTTTAATACGGCAAATATTATTTAACACTCTCCGATCAATTCCAGAAGTGTGATTTTGAATGGTATAATTGAAAATGTTTGGTGTTCACTCTCTCTTTCACTGTTATTTTTTCTGTTCTTTCCAGTCTTATCAGAAAACGACACCTATTGGTTGTGATTATGTATAATAGATATTACATACCTACATACCTACATACTATAATATAGGTAGTAATAATAGTTTGGTAGCAAATAGCAACAAGAGTAGTGACACAAACCGTTCATTATAACCATTATTATATTATAGATAGACTTTACCTCTGATATTGTCTATGACAGTGTCGTAGCTCATATCTATCTATTTCTATCTATACCATCACGAGATTTTCCATTAGTAGGGAAGTCAGTAGTCCAATCGCTTTTTGTATTGAGCCCACATCTTCTCTATGTTAACAAAAATAATATTTACCTACTCATATTGGCTAATCAGGTTTTCTTTTTTTGTATACTATACTATTCTGTACCCTCATGCCGTGTCCCAAGTGGGGTAGGCAAGGAGGACGGAACGCTAAATAGATCTATCCTTACACACTTTCTTCGCTTCCTTTACATTCATTCGATTTCTCATGCACGCACGTCGGTTCCTCTTACTCAACACATGGCCGTCCTTGAGAATTTGATCCACTCTTTTTCACTCTTTTTAACGCGCTTTGGATAAAACAACGTAAGACACAAATTTATTGACAGTTCTAGAACTTAACATTTTATTCTTTACTCATCGAATATAAGTTGAACTCTGAAAGAAACCGCACTTTAACTAGCGTTTGACGATGAAGTTTTATTTATTTTTATTTTATTTTATTCGTCAAAATAACGATACAGACAGTTAACACAATAAGTACCCATCACAAGTAGGTTTATACAATGAGCAACAAATAAACCAGTCAAGTATCCACTCTTACCCATTAATGAATGAAGTCGTTATAAAAGGAAATTAAAAAAGTACAAAAAGAAGGAAAAGAGGTTGATGCTGATATTTTGTAAAATCCATCATTTAGGTAAAGATCAACGTCCTATCCGTCCCTGTCCTAGACATACATAGAGGTCGGCGCCAGAGTTCAGTACTAAACCATGTTATTTCAAACCAAAACCTTACAGTTTCTGATGAGTAAGTTATAGTAACCTAACGTATACGTACATAATCTAAACACGAATTACGTTTTATTACGTATTAATATCATTACACATTGTTATTATATCACTACTATTTTAATCAATAGACCAAATAATAATTAATTCCTCTCCCTATTTATGTAGATATATTATAATGTACGGTGGATCAAGTCAACATTCACGTTTTCAGTACTGTCATTACTATATACAGTATTGATCAGCCCACAACACAGCCTTGAACATTATTCAATGTGGCACCTCTTATGATGTATTTTTTCTTGCCTTACTTTTAGGTATCGTATCACTTGGTATGTAACGTGCTGACCTAAAAGATATATATTATCATTCATTTAACCATACCATCATGGCATCTCTCACAAATGGGGGTAGCCAGCGGCAAACTGTACGTAAAAAACTTGCAAGTTATCCTCTCCGTGCCAAAAAAAGGATGGGTGGCATACCTCATCGCTGAACTGAACACATGAAATGTCTTTAACGTGATCTTTTACAGATACTTATACCTCTTACAGGACACTAAGATCTAACAGAAATGAGTGGAAGATCTATTCTTTACCGGAGATCAGATTTTAAAAATATAATTATGTTGAATATTTAGTTCGAGAACTGAAAAGAGTTTATGTTTTTTATAAATATTATCACGAACCTGAGTGGAATATTCGGGATGTTAGAAGAAGGAGGTGCAAAAATCAATTTGGGTAGAAATTAAGCTATTCTTTGACAGCAAACAAACAAAAAACGTCAACAATAATAACCTATTGATCTACCAATGAACACTTTACTTTCACAGATTACAATAAATAATCTTGCTCCCTCTAGAAATATTTTTTAATAATTTATGTATAATTGTACATACTAATGAAATATGAGTGATTTTTCCGACGAATGCCGCTGACATGGGGCAGAGGTAGCACTCTTGCCTTTGAGTCATGAGTCATGAGGTCTCGGGTTCGATTCCCGGCCAGGGTAAAATGAAAAATTTCCTTTTTGAAATTGTCCCAGGTCTGAGTGTTACATGTAGGATGTAGGTATATGTGTTTGGTGTATTGTACCCATAATACGAGTACAAGTGTCATATCTTAGTTTTGGACTAACTCGATCTGTGTAAATTGTTCAAATGTATGTTATTAATGGACACAAGCATAGAGTATCTTTTTCAATGTGTATTGTTGTGTGTATAACTATTGCATTAGTATAGGTAATATTAGTAGTTATATAGCATTATGATACGGAGGTAGGTACCTACCTACTATAATACTTGACTCCAATTAACTCCCTTATGGCATTGCGTGACGCAATATTCGTTAAGAAGTAAACGACATTTACACATTAAATTACATGAACTGTAAACAGTGTAGTGAAAGATTCGTTCCATCTAAATATTTTTTAATACATTCATATTTTTAAATTGGCAAAGAGAGGGAAAATTGCAGGATTATTACGTATAGTTGGTCCGCTGCTACGCCATTTGTGGGATATGCCGTGATGGTATAGTATGGAATATAGTATAATAACAAATTATCCTTAAAAATTTGGTACGCTTTGATGTAGGTACACACAATAATTTTATTCACACCAAAAATCCATTGAAAGGTAGCTTTACAACGTCAAATGAAACACTTACTCTATTAACAATATCAAGGAATTTATTGTTTAATAATTATTATGAAAACTGAATCTTAATGTTTTCGTTCTCGTTTGTTTATTTTCTGTACTTATACATTTTTTTATAACTTATTTCAATTTTTAAATACTTTTTTATGAGAAATACCTACCTATATTTTCTAAAAGCTTGCAAATTTCATTCACACTTGAAATAGGTATTTTTGAAAAAAAAAAATCATATATAGGTATACGACGTTTTTGATAAATTTAATGAAGGCTTTGTCCTGGAAATAAAAGTCAATTCAATCAATCAACCGCATTAGTAGTTCGCACATAGCTGAACTATTTATAATAAAGCACATTGCCCTGAGTAATCAAAACTCCCGCATATAATCTGTCGACTTTATTATTATTTGGTGTTCTGGTCATCAAACGTCTATAGAAACAATCATAATAATTGTACCCGTGCACACTCTAGCTACTTACTAGACACTGTGAACTGAGAACTTTTAGCCCTATTTCTGATGAAGAATAAAGTATTAATTCACGTCAAGAAATTCTTAAGTTTTCAGATACCAGTAATAACTAATATCTACATACAATACATCCATATGTTCAAACATGTTTGCCTAATAAACTTTGTATCAGATAATTGAAAAAAATGGGTCATTCTTGACTCGAAAAAGTTCTCTTTGAGCAATGTCTTATTATTATTCTCCTTAAATTTCCTTTAAACATCATTACAGCTTTTAGCCAATGCAATGTGCAAAGAAGGTAATTATTAGATATTAAGAAGATTGGTGAGACGAGAAACATGTGACCAAATACATAGTGTTAACCATAACTATAATATTAAGCAAAACTATGTTAAATTATTCATTTATAACCTTTTTGCACTCCCACATTGAGTGGTTTGGGTAAATAATACCTTATGGTAGTCTGACTACCTTTTGTACTCCATAACAAATTAAAAATCTTTAAATGTATATGTAGGTATGTTTTCTATTTTTAAAGACAATACACTCGTTTACAAGTGATTAAGATTCTTAATGTAATTCAATTATTATTAATGAATAAAATAAATCATTCACATAACATTGCTTTCATTCTTACCAAAATCAGAATAAGCCGATAAAAACAAAGTATGAAAGACAAATATACACCGACAAAGAAATAAATAACTGTTTGATTTGCAGTACAAAGATCTACATAAATAAAGGAAATAAAATAAGATTCAGTACAAACGATATAATAAGGTACTTCAGTAATGTAATAACATCTTACATATATTATAATGAACTTATGTATGGATGCGGTATAAAGTGTTAATGGTTTAATTGATTTGTGTGGTTTAATGAAAGCGTTTGTTCAACTAAGGAATTTAGTTTAATATAACAACTAACTAAGTACAGTAGCTGTAGAGAGATACATAGTTTCAGATAGATTGAGTACTATCTAGATACTAATATCTAATTCTCATCAAATACTTGCTTGCTATGTAATAAATAATATCGTGGGCTCAATACTATAACTGGACATATCAGAATCAATAGTTTTGAGGTAGTCAATAAATCATAGCATTACTTCACTCTGAAGGATAGTAATTAATGTGTTATATTTTATTGAAACACTTTGATTACAATACAAGAAAGCCCCTCAATTGATAATTATTAAGAAATTACTCAAACATTAAAGGTTTACATCGGGAACATAATAACTCAAAGTTACCAAAGTCGAGATGTCTTGTTTTAGTATTGAGATCAAGATACAATACCTAATTTAACACTTTAATCTTTCATCTTATTCTTGAGATTGGTCACATAATGTCACTTTGATTTCTCTTTGTAATGTCTTGACCAAATTTTTAACTTATGAATTTTAACTAATTGACTTTTTACTATTTATTTGACATTTTTATACCTTTGATTTCTCTTTGTAATGTCTTTACCAAATTTTTTTTAACAATTTTGTATCTTTTTTATAATTATAACATGATTAATGTTATATTGTCTGTAAAACTTTCGTTTCTTTAGTCTAATTGTTTTGTGTCTTTTTTGTAACAGATCTTTCCTTTGTTTACATGTTTTGTATGTATACAGAGGTTTAACATGTTAAAGGTTTTGGCCGTAAATATTTGTAAATAAATAAAATAAATAAATAAAATAAATAATTTCAATGATACTTTGTATTCATCTTTCTAATGAATATTGAGTTTTGTTGATATATTTATCCTTTTAGATATATTTGAATTTTTGTAATAAACATTCACATTAGAATATGTAAACATGATAATAATATAACTATCATAAGTATAATCATCAATTAGTTGCCACTCTACTGGGTGTAACTCTTACCGATCCTATGTGTAACTACACCTTAATAAATGTAAGTTCTATCTTTCTGACGACAATAATTTTTTTATTGGTATTATGTAGTTTTTTAAAAAATGGACGTGGATGTTGATCCTAAATAATGTAAAGCGTCCTTGAAGTGATATTATCACAGTACGGCGCTATATAAAAAGTCATATTATTATTCTAAAAATAATATATAAATCTAATGATAATGTCAATTGAAAATATAATATTTAAATGACCAATTCAAAATATTTCGCAATAAATATTATAATATTAACTACACACATACAAAAAATAATTAATTCCATTTCAATAAGATATATAATATGCTCAAGATAATTCATAAGTAACTCACTCCAATACACATAAATAGCATTTAATCCTACCAAAAAGAAAACAATATAATTAAATACAAAACAATAGAAAATAAAATATACTTTTTCTTCTGGTAATAGATCATCGATCTGCTGGTAGTTGTTCACTCTTGTAAAGCAGAGAACCAGCTATCTTTTCATCTTTTTGGTGGTCTTCCTCATGAACGTGAGCCTTCTTCGCAGCAATATGGGGGATTCTGTTTTCAGCCATCTCGTCTACATGGTCTCTCCAGAATCTAATATATAATCTAATATATAAAATATACTAATTTAATTAAATATACATAATCAGAAGTTACACTTTTTATATGATTTACCATAAAGAAAGCGTTGATTTATGAATCATATCACATAGTGGTATTCAGTTAATAGTAAAGATATTCATTTCGTCATTACCTTATTACATTCAACAACATGAATAGCTGATGGTTGGCAATGTAATTATCGATTGCACAATTCTAGAGTAAGATACCTTACTACACTGAAAAAACAAGTGGATTTTTAAATCTCAATCCAAGCATTTGAACTGTCTCAAACAATTCAAGAGACTATTGTCTTGAGTTAAGAATATTTCCTCGAATTAAGTAAACCAGTTCTCTTCAATGAAAAAAATATTTTTCTCATTTTAATAAATATTGTTTCCTTGGTCTAAGAGATTTGTTCTTGTATTGAGTAATACGAATATTTTGGATTGAGAAAACACACAAAACTTTGGATGAAGAAATCGTTGTATTGATTCAAGAAATTCCATTCTCAAATTAAGTATTATCCGTAAATTGAATTAGTGCATTAATTCCTAAAAATTGGGATTTCCTTTTTGTGTTTTGCGAAATCTTACGGAAATTAACGATCCCTAGATCTGTTGAATGCTCGGCTTTTAAAGATCAGTTCGGCATTCATCGTCACGTTAGTTCGTTACTGTTTGTAAGTTTGGCGATTGTTTTGTTATTGTTTTGTGAAGTGTTATAATATTTGAATTATTTTTAATATTATGCTCAGTAATTCGAGAACAAATAGGATTAAAAAACTATTAAGGAGTTTCAGAAGCTCGGGTAAGTAATGAAAAATATTATATAACATAATAATGATGTGTCATTAAGGACTTTTTTATGTAGATATACTTAAATGTTCATTGTTTTATTTTATATTTTTTATGTATTACTTTTATCTCATAAATATATTATAAAATCTAAAGTATTATTTTATTGTTTACAGCCGTATAACAAAAATGAGGAATATACAATCGTCACTTCAACTATTTGAAAAAAGAACAGTCGGAACATACGAGTACTTCACAAGATCGATTAAAAAGTTAATCAGAGAAAAATAAATCAAGAAATAAATATGGTCTCTATTGAAGGAATCAATGGTTAGTAATTATTTAGACAATACTTTTGCTAATTTAATAATTAATAATAAATTCCAGTTTATTCAAACGGGGAAATTGCTCCAGCAGTAACCTCGCCATTATATATTTTGCATTTGCTTTAAGTAACTTTCTGACATACATTAAAATAAAATAAATTTAAATAAATCTTTATTGATCCGACAATAAGTATATAAACATAATGAGAGGCTACACAGATAGCAGATCTGATGCAACATCTTTCAAGACAACCCATAAACATTATGATAGGTAGGGTTTTTGTAAAATGCTTAAAGAATGTAAATATAAATAATAGATATAAACTAAAACAAAAGCAGATAAGTTGATGTGAGTGTAATCGAAAAGAATTGAAACAAATAGGAGAATGATGATGCCTTTGAAGATTCATATATATAAATATCTAGATAATCTATAGGTTTATAGATCTTTGTATAAAATCATCACATAGTATAATAATAGCCCTAGTTAGAAATATAGTAAGCCTGGAAGGATATCGTGTAGTAATAAACTTTATCACAATAAACACAATTATAGAATCTCCTAAGAATTTAATTAAATTTGATTGTCTTACTATTATTATAAGTTTTATGTATTTCTTTTGTTTAATTTTTCAGATTTGCATGACGATGAAGACGGTTTAAAAATTTCACTTGGAAGAACATAATAAACTGACAAAAGAGTGGCAACATGTTTGTCAGTGGCCCAGAAGTAAATCACATACCTACTCTTGTATAAATACAGAGAATCACATCCATATACTTTTAAAATTATTAATAGTTTTGTAGATACACCTAGTATATACATTTGTTGTGACATTTAAGGACTTACGTTATAGAATCAGCAAATATTTACATTTTATTACAACTGGGATGTTGCTATTTATCATTTTCCCAGGAAGTAAATTTATATCTGACCAAAGTCATTTTTTCATACAAACACAGTGATTCTATTTATTTATTTTATTTATTTATTCATTACTGTACATTGATAAAAAACAATTACTTACAATTTAGGTACCTACCTGTTATTATCTCAAATTAGAAAATAGATTTATGAATAACTGTATGTTGGAGGTAAACTAAACAATGTTTGATTTTAATAAATTGAAAACTTAATTATTTCTTTTTTTTATCAGACTCCTTAGGGTCTTGATAAAAAACTTTAAGTTTCTTGGTAAAAATGAATATTTTTTTCAATGTAAGAATATTTATTT